>OU612045.1:121407804-121782747 GCA_914767935.1 Coremacera marginata | reverse complement strand
TTCACAAGGAGAAATAGGATACGATCTTCCAATATCATATGCTAGCAAGTCACTCCAAAAACATGACATAAATAAGCCGATAGTTGAAAAAGAACTGTTAGCGATACACTGGAGTATACATTTTTCCAAACCTTACTTATATGGTAGAAAATTTATAGTGGTCACTGACCATAGACCACTAGTCTCACTGTTTTCGCATAAGAACCCATCATCCAAGATAACGAGAATTAGATTAGATTTATCTGATTACGATTTTGAAATAGTTTATAAACAAGGTAAAATCAATACAAACGCTGATGCGCTATCTCGCATAAAAATTGATAGCAACGTGTTAAAAAAACTAATTCCCACAAGTAACGAAAAAGAAATATTCACTGTCACAAGGAGCAAATCAAAGCAGAATAATAAAGTAGATAAAAGGAGCAATAATGAAATTAATAATCAAGCGAGTGATGTAAATAAGGGTACCCAAAATCAGGAACGTGTTACTAGGAACAGCATATCCCATAAGGAGATTGATCACCTCTACATATGGGAGTGCACATCCTTTAACGACGTAAGAAAGATGATAAAAATAAAATTTAATATAGAAGAAAAATGCAAGCTTGTAATGAATATATACAATAATACTCTGCGCATAACATGTAGTGATGACCCTTCGCGTCTAGGTGAGTTGTTGGAGAAACTACATTGTTTATTAAGAAAATCACAGATAAAGGAGATAGCCCTTTGTGATAAAGATTTTATATTTAAAAATATCGGTATTAATATGTTTAAAGAGACATATAATGAATTGAAAGAAAATAAAGCCTCGCCAATAAAAATACTATTATACAAAGCTCCTCTACAAATAGACAGCATGCTCAAACAATATAAATTAATTGAAGAATTTCACAATTCAAGCACATCTGGACACATGGGAATACGGAAAACCATTTCGAAACTAAAACCACGATATATTTGGAAAGGAATGAGAATAATGGCAAAAGAATTAATAAACAATTGTGAGAAATGCAACAAAAATAAAATAACGCGGCACAGCAAAGAAGGACTTGTGTTGACAGACACACCATCCACAAGTTTCGAGAAGATCTCAATTGACACAGTAGGTCCGTTAAGAATTTCGAACGGATATAGATACATTTTAACGATGCAATGCGAGCTAACTAAATTTGTAGTCGCACACCCGATTGAAACCAAAGATGCAAAGACAGTCGCATCAACCCTTGTTGAGCAACTCATACTTAAGTACGGTTGTTTTAAAACACTCTTGTCTGATCGTGGGACTGAATTCATAAATGAGCTAATGTCAAGTGTCTGTAAACTGCTTGACACTCCTCAAGTGTTTTCAACCCTTTATCACCATCAAACTATCGGAGCGCTAGAAAGAAACCACAGAGTACTTAACCAGTACATGCTTTCCTTCGCAGATGATTACGAATGGGATAAGCGAATACCTTATTATACTTTTGCGTATAATACGACACCTCATGTCGACACAGATTACTCTCCATATGAGCTAGTTTTTGGGAAATTGCCTTCGCTACCAAGTGATGCACTCACACAAACAAGAACAATTTATGATTTAGATAATTATGTAAATGAGTTAAAGATTAGACTTAGTACTTCTATAAACAAAGCTAGAAATTTCATAAACACAGTAAAAGATAGCTTACGATAAAGATAAGAATGTTGCAACATTAGAAATAGGAGATTTAGTTTTCGTAAGGGTAGAAAATAAGAAAAAATTACAAAGACCTTATGAGGGACCATTTAAGATTGTTGATAGAAAAGGAGTCAACTCGGTCATTGAAATTAATGGCAAGACAAAAGAACTCCAAAACAATTTATTAAAGAAATACACAAAAACTTATTAATAAGCCAAATATGTAATGATTTACATTACAAGACACGACTAAAAAAATACAAGACACGATACAAAAAAAAAATTTTTTTCAATCTTTACTAATTCATATTTGTACAAAACATAATCATTACAAATATAAAATGACAAACAAAAATATTTTTATTATCAAAATCACGTTAACACAGCCAGCTTACGGTGCGCTACGTAGTAATAACAATAGATGTTTTGTGTTTCGTTTTCTTTTCTTTTATTCATTCTTTTGTCATTTTGAATGACTACATTTCATCATAACCAAATGTAAATGTGCTCACTGGCCAGCTAACCTAATTAGCAGCTCAAAGTACAAGCACAAATGCAAGCGCAGCACAAATTCTCAAACACCAATCGATGAATCAATGAGGAAGCGAAACAAATGTGGAACGAAACTGCAAAACTTAAGTAACAATGAAATAGTGAGGAGTTTAAGAAATAATATAAGAATTGAAACATTATTATTAGTGGTATTTTTGTTTTAAATAGCAGAACAATTTTTAATAAAGACAAGTTTTGATTTGATCATAGAAGCGGAATGAATTTCTAATTGAATTCTTTCTCCATTCTAATAAGTACGGCATTTTGGCCATAAAAACAGCTTGGCCTTATCTTCGGCATTTATTATTTTTCCTGAGTAAACTTAACCTGAAAGCATAAAGACAATACAATTACAAATGATTGTAAGTTTATATTCAAATAAATAACTAATTGCAACATTATAGACTATAGACTATAGATTTGTGATGAAAATACAAAAATTTTGACTATAAATGCTAGATATGGGGGAAGTGCTCATGACAGCTTTGTTTGGCGCGAAAGCAACGAAAGAGAGGCATTGGAAAGTGATTACAAATCAGGCATGAGATCATTATGGCTTCTTGGTAACAAAATATGCATATTAAAAACGGTTTGTACTTAAACTTTTTTGTAAGGTGACAGCGGTTATCCACTTGAGCATTTCCTAATGACTCCATATAGATGCGCCAATGAAAATTCTTCTGAACTACACTTCAACCAAGTGCATTCACAAGCACGAAGCATTGTAGAACGATGCAAAGGTTGTTTAAAAAGTGTGCTTACTCTTTTTATATGAATATTTTGAAGATACTAGATTATATTTGTTAAAGTCGATGGCGTATAATTATGGAAGAACGGAAATGCAGATATAGCCCGAAAAGACTGCATTGCATAACTTATGCTGTGCCTAAAATGTACCAAATCCCGAACAAGAACCTAATATGTCCCCAAACAATGAACTCCTATCACTACCAATAATAATTTGTGGAATACAGAAGCCAAAAGAATCCGTGATAGTATCAAGAATGATTTATTTACTAACTTGAATTCAAATTAATTAAAATGCAAAACTTTTCATATATGTGGCTGAAAATACTTTTTATTTCAAAATAACATAAACAAAACATCCGAATATATTAAAATATTTCAGTTCACGTATATATACATAAAAAAAATTAATAATAGTATAAAATTGTTTGTGCTCTAAATAAACTTTATAAATAAAAGTTATAAAAAACTTTTTTGTGCTCTCCTTAACATTAATAAACAAAATACGTATGAAATGGGCGACGGCAAACTGGCATCCGTCAGTTTGACGGCTAATTTGAGCGGCGGGTCGATCCATAGACCTTAAACATGGAATGTGCGCAGGGTTTGGGTCCTGCCACATTACTACTGCCCAATGAAAACTAAACCAGCCTCGGATAAGAACCCCAATTACGTTGACGACCACCGCAAACGAAAAACGGACAATGATTTACGGATATGCACCTGGAATGTCCGGACCCTTTATAGGGAAGGTGCCATTATCCAACTGGCGGAAGCCCTCAAAACAATAAAATCTGACATCACCGCCATCCAGGAAATGCGATGGAAAGGGCAAGGCTGCTCTAAACAAGTACACTGCGATATCTACTACAGCTGCCATGCGGAGAAGCGCGAATTCGGATGTGGATTCGTCGTTAGCCGGAAACTACGCCACCTTGTTTCCCGGTTGACACCTGTGAACGAAAGATTGGCCACGATCCGCATCAAGGCAAAATTTTTCTACATTAGCCTTATTTGCGAGCACGCCCCGACGGAGGAAAAGGACGAAGCCGTCAAGGACGCTTTCTACGCTAGTCTTGAGGACGTATATGACCACCTTCCGGTCCATGACGTGAAAATAGTCCTCGGCGGTTTTAATGCGAAAGTCGAAAGGGAAGGCATCTTTGGCCCCACTGTCGGTCAGTTCAGTCTTCATGATACCTCCACGAACAACGGTCTAAGACTGATCGACTTCGCCGCGGCACGAAACATGGTAGTAAGTAGCACCAGATTTAAGCACCTCGACATCCACAAGGTCACCTGGCTGTCCCCGGATCAAAAAACGCGAAACCAAATTGATCATGTTGTAATCGACGGAAGGCATGCCTCTAGTGTTCTAGATGTGCATACATTTCGGGGGGTCAACATTGACTCCGACCATTATCTTGTTGCAGCCAAGATCCGCATGCGATTATGCAATGCGAAGAACATACGCAGAGGAATGCAACGAAAGCTAGATGTCGCTAAGCTGCAATTACAACGGACTGCCGAAGCCTACTCCGCTCAACTCTCGGTTAAGCTCAACCAACAAACCTCTGGACCCGACGACGCTAGCGGACTTTGGGCGCATATATCCCACTCCATGCGCGCTGCCGCTGAAGAAGTCATTGGTTTTCGGCGCCCGCAACCTCGGAACCAATGGTACGATCAGGAGTGTCGCATCGCAACAGCAGTAAAAAACGCCGCATACAGAAAAACGCTGCAGTCAGCTGCAACGCGAGCCGTGCGAGAAAACTACCGCGAAAAGAGGAAGGAAGAGAGGCGCCTTTTCAGACGCAAGAAAAGAGAGCAGAAAAAGCGTGAGCGCGAGGAACTAGAGGTATACCAGGGCAAGTCTAACCCAAGGTTTTAAGCCCGGAGCATCCACTTGCAGAGACGAAAATGGAGATCTGAATACGGATACACAGTGTGTGCTTAGATTGTGGAAACAGCACTTCTCCAATTTACTTACTGGCGACGATTCCACCAATGCCGCCCATCGAGAGCGCAGTTCAGTGCCACCAATCGACGATGACGGAGTGGAAGTATCACCACCTAGCCATGAAGAGGTTCGAGTTGCTATCCAACGACTCAAAAACAATAAAGCAGCGTGTGCTGACGGCCTGTCAGAATGAATTGTTTAAAACCGGCGGCGATGAATTGATAAGGCGCATGCATCAGCTCATCAGCAAAATATGGCTAGAAAAAAGCATGCCCGACGATTGGAACCTCAGTGTACTGTGCCCTATACTTAAGAAAGGAGACCCTACAATCTGCGCTAGTTATAGAGGTATCAGTCTTATTTCCATCGCATATAAGGTTCTCTCAAGCGTACTGTGTGAAAGATTCAAGCCGATTACAAAAACACTGATTGGACCTTATCAGTGTGGCTTTCGACCTGGTAAGTCCACCATAGACCAGATTTTCACGCTACGACAAATTCTGGAGAAGACCCACGAAAATCAAATTGACAAACACCATCTCTTTGTCGATTATAAAGCTGCGTTCGATAGCCCGAGAAGGGATTGCCTATACGCAACAATGTCTGAGTTCGGTATACCTGCAAAGTTGATTAGACTTTGCAGAATGACGTTGAGCAACACACGCAGCTCCGTCAAGGTAGGAAATTACCTCTCCGAAACCTTCAATACCGAAAGAGGTTTCAGGCAAGGCGATCCACTGTCTTGCGATCTCTTTAACATCATCATGGAGGGGATCGTACGAAAGGCCGGTGTACATCGTAAGGGCACCATTTTCTACAAAGGTGTCCAGCTCCTTGCGTACGCTGATGATATTGATATTGTTGGCAGAACCAAGACAGATGTTACCGCTGCTTTTGCCGCTATCGAAAAGGAATCAGCCAAAGTGGGTTTGATGATCAAACCCACTTTTGACGATCAAATCCGGCAGCTATAACTTTGAAGTAGTCAAGGAGTTTGTATACCTTGGCACCGCCATTAATACTAACAACGAAATCAGCCTGGAGATAAAGCGAAGAACAATAATTGCTAATAGGTGCTACTACGGCCTCAGTAAGCAACTAAGTTCCAGAGCCCTCTCTCGATCGACAAAACTAACACTCTACAAAGTGCTCGTTCTACCTGTGCTTCTTTTTTTTTTTGGGTGTCAAGGGGGTGGACACTGTGAGGTGAAAGAGTCTGTTTGCCTTAACCTGGCGGAGCAAGCTCGATATTCACAGTTAAACTCCAAGTCTGCTCTCATGCTACCACATAAATAAATATTTGTGTGCTAGCACGCTTGTCTGATGGCAAGTGCCTCCCTGTGGTGGCATCTGGGCGGATAAGGGAAGGTCACCCCGAAAATAAACCATTTACCAGGAATGTCGTGTAATAACGCAACTACTCCAGGTGGAAACCACAGTAGTGGAAATCCACCCTTGGGCAATCCCACGGTCGAGGCTAGGATTCTGGAGGCCTCACACAACATTTCTGCCCCAAAAACTGCTGCAGCGGTGGCGCACTCGGCCGCTGCACCAGTCAAAGCTACGAGCAGCAACACTACAACCGAGAACCCATTTAAAATGAGCTCAAAGGTTCAGCGATCGCCAACTAAAGGCACACCCGAAGGATCAAAGCTGCAGCATAGAGAGTCTGTCATCAAGGCAACCCCTGAAGCAGCAGCAAGCGTCAGTGTAGATGACCCTGTCATCAAAAAGCTGGTCAAAGTGAAGACACTGATACAAGGTCTGGCAGAGTTCGTCAAAACCAAATCGAACGTCCACAATGAGATCCAGAAGCTTATAAGACTGGCAAATCTGGCCTGAGAAGACCTCTCAATCAGACGGACCCAATTTTTGCGCATGGCTCCAAGGCTACTCCAAAAAGAGGAAGCGAACGCAGCAGTGACTCGCGGAAACCTCCGCCAAAAAAGACTCTACTGCAGCCGCTTGCTTTTCAAGAGACTGCTCGAAAGCCATCCTATAGCGAAGTGGCTAATTCGTCTCCTCTGCCAAAAACTCCGGCAAAGCGAATGGTTGAGCCTTGGACAAAGGTCTCTAGAAAGCCCAAAAAACGCAAAAAACCAGAAGCTGGCTAGACCTGATGCAATCGTCGTAGCAAAAGCAGGTGAGCTTTCATATAGCGATATCATAATACGGATGAAACAGGAAAAATCGCTTGAAAAGTTCGGCGAAAACGTTTCGAGAGTAAGGCGCACTGAAAAAGTTGAAGTACTTATCCAGCTTAAGCGCGCAACCACCCAGTCAACCCAGGAGCTGAAGAAAGAATTTGATATGGATTGCAATGGCCAAGCCGAAACGAGGACCCTCACGGAAGAAACACAGGTCGAGATCAAGGATCTTGACAAGGTTACAACACCGGAAGATGTCTGCAGCGCAGTCCAAAAGCAGCTCGGCGACTTAAAGGTGGCAAGAGTGAAATCACTCCGTAAAGCTTATGCAGGCACGCAAACAGCGGTCATAAGCCTTCCAGCACTGCAGGCGAGGAAGCTGATAGAGACTGGCAAGCTCAGAGTTGGCTGGGTCATTTGCAGAGTCCGCGAAAAAGTTACGCCAACCAGATGCTTTAAGTGTCTCGACTTTGGACACACGGCGAAATCTTGCAACAGCACAGACCGAAGTAAGTGCTGTATGAAATGCGGCAAAGAGGGCCACAAAGCAAAAGAGTGTTCTGCGGAAGCAAGCTGTTTCTTGTGCTTAGAAACAAAATGCTCGGAAACAAATCACCGTGCCGGAAGCTGGAAATGTTCGTCCTTTTCAGGAGCTAGCAAACCTAGGAAATGATGAGGTTCTTACAGCTGAATCTCAGCAACTGTCGCGCAGCGCAAGATCTTTTAGCGCAAACCGTTCGAGATCTAAGCACTGATGTAGCTATCTTGAGTGAGCCTTATAACGCGAAAGCACCAGGAGTCTGGGCATCAGACATTTCTGGAAGAGCCGCCATATGGTCCTGCAGAAGACATCCTTCCCTAATGAGACAGCATACACGTGCAAACGGTTTTGTTCGTGTAGAAGTTATGTGCACACATATTGTAAGCTGCTACCTTGCACCAAGTCTATCCATAGAAGAGTTTGCTGTTACTGTCGACGCAATAGTTGACGATGTTAGAGGAATCAGTCCAGTTTTTATTGCTGGTGACTTCAACGCGTGGGCCGTAGACTAGGGAAGCCAGAGAACGAATCAAAGAGGGCTCATTATTCTGGAGGCTTTTGCTTCGTTAGAGGTTGTGCTTTTAAGCACGGGAACGCAGTGTACAATCTCCAACGCGAATGGCAGCTTAGTAATTGACCTGACATTTGCCAGTTGTGACCTGAGCACGCAAGTACAGTGGCAAGTAAGCGACGTCTACACGCATAGCGATCACCAAGCAATCGTGTACACGTTGGAAAGGCAAACCAACCGACGGAGCAGAGGCCCCCATAGCGAGCCATCATATAAGGTCGAAACGCTTGATGAAGGTATCCTCACAGCAATGATGGCTGACATACACCTCACTGGTTCAGCACAGAATATGGCTAGGCAAGCAACAGAGCAGCTGAAAAGATCTTGCGACGCAGCGATGATGTTGCGAAGACCAAGTAAGCACCACCACGAGCCTGTGTACTGGTGGACCGCCGAAGTCGCCAAAGCACGCAGCCAATGCCACCAAGCCAGAAGAAGTTACTACCACGCCAGAGGGACCGACAGGTTCGAAGAACTGAGCGAGGTCCATAGAGAGCGCAGGAAGCTGCTCAAACACAAGATTCGTTCGAGTAAGCGCGAGTGCTTCTTGCAGTTATGCGACGAAGCGGACGTAACCCTATGGGGTACCGCCTATAGACTGGTAATGAAAAAGATGAAGTCATTCGGACGACCACTACCCACGTGCCCTCACATACTTAGCCGCATTGTAAGTGTGCTCTTCCTTCAGCAACCACCGATGCAGCCCGTCATTAATCATGGCGACGTGCAAGTCATTTCCATGGTAACCGCAGAAGAGGTAATAAAAATCTCGAATGCTGTTCATAGCGAGAAGGCCCCAGGGCCAGATAAAATCCCGAACCGCGCGCTAAAAATGGCCATCGCAGCCCAAACACAAGCCTTCGTACAGCTGTATAACGCTTGTCTCACAGAGGGCATATTCCCCGCACAATGAAAGACGCAAAAGCTTGTGCTAATACCAAAAGGTAGCGGCTCTCTGGAGGATCCCTCAGCCTACCGACCTATATGCTTGCTCGACACGATTGGCAAGATCTTCGAGAAATTGTTGTACAACCGCCTCGAAGAAGCAATACAATCCAGAGGAGGACTCTCGAGCCAACAGTTTGGTTTCCGAAAGAGTCACTCTACGTCCGATGCCATAAAACTGGTTACAAGCATAGCAAGTAAAGCTATTGAAGGCACTAGCTGGAAGAAGGGGGCAAAGCAGTATTGCCTGGTGGCAACGCTGGATGTGCGAAATGCCTTTAATTCCGCAAACTGGGATACGATAATGAAAGCGCTCGCACAATTTTAAATTCCACGCTACCTCTCTAAGATATTATCGAACTACTTCGATGGTAGAATACTACGCTATGCAACAGACGAGGAGATAATGGTGTATAACGTCTCCGGTGGTGTCCCACAGGGGTCAGTCCTAGGGCCCCTGCTGTGGAACGTTATGTATGATGACGTCCTTAGACTCGCAGTTCCCACAGGCGTTAAGATCGTCGGCTTTGTGGACGACCTAGCAGTTGTGGCCACTGCAAAACATCTTGAAGAAGTCGAGGCACTCAGTAGTGTGGCGATCGGCATTATATATAACTGGCTTATGTCAGTAGGTCTTTGTCTAGCCGAACATAAAACCGAAGTGGTGCTCATAAGCAGCCGCAAAAAGATGGAAATTGCAAGCATCAATGTTAATGGGACGCTGGTGCAATCAAAGGAATGCATTAAATACCTTGGCGTGATGATTGACTCCCGATTAACATTTAAAGAGCATCTCCAGTATGCCCATAAAAAAGGATCCAACGCATGCATGTCTTTATAGAGAATGATGCTGAATACGAGAGGCCCCAAACAGGCGCGCAGGATACTACTTCTTAATGTAGTACGATCCATTGTGATGTATGGGTCAACGGTGTGGGCCACAGCAATGAAAACAAAGTCATACCGACGTGGTGTTGAATCAGTGCACAGACTTGGCGCACTCAAGGAATGCTGTGCCTTCAGAACAGTTTCCGAGGATGCAGCATTAATCCTTGCAAGCTCGATACCTATCGACCTTCTAGTAGAGGAAACGCTGTTCGAAGCCGATAGCGAAAACCCAACAGTTCGCAAAAGACTCGCACGGGAGAGAAGCCTGCTAAAGTGGCAGGATCGCTGGGATAGCTCAGTTAAGGGTCGATGGACTCATCAGCTCATCCCTAACATTACCGGTTGGTTTGGTAGAACTCACGGCTCCATGAACTTCTACATTACGCAGATCTTAAGCGGGCACGGTTGCTTCAGGGCATATCTGCACAAATACAAGCACGTAGCAGATCCCTATTGTACCCATTGCGAGGGAAGTATACCAGAAGACGCGGCCCATGTCTTCTTCGAGTGCCCCAAGTTCCAAAATGCCAGACTTGAGGCTTCGGTCAGTCTCGGCGAAACGGTAACTGATCAAAACTTGGTTACCCTTATTCTGAGAAATGAAGCTAACTGGTCAGTGGTTAGCACCCTAGCACGACTGATTATCGACGAACTGCGCAGAGTTGAGCGTTTGCGAAATAGATAAGGTAGAGTTTATATACAAGCCCATGACCAAATCTTTTAGAATACGGACACAAGTCCAACAGTTTCCAGCTTAGTACTGTTCCCATGCTCCGTGAAGTCATGCTTTGCGTCCCACGGGACTTATACAAGGGCGAAGATTCAATGCGGAGGTTAGGTTTACAACAAATGGTCTACGGTGCTTGTGCAGCTCTTCGTTCAGGAGTTATGCTAATTGTAAGAAAGTGGAAATATCGTGATAGAAATTAGCGAAAAGGCTTATTTTCCCATACAAATTTTTGTAACTTCGGTTCCACATGAAATAACGGTAAGAAATGTTCATGAAAGGAAGATATGCCACGCAGTAGACTTAATTCCAAAATTTCAAACGATTCCGTACCCTCAAACTCGAGTTACAGATTTGTCTTCGTCTAACTAGGCCAGAAACACTGAGCGGCGGGTGGTATTGGAAAGACTTTTTAAAATCTCTTATTGGCAAGGGTACATGATGGCAAAATTGCTATTGCAGTTGCCTCTTCCGGAATTGCAGCAACCCTTCTAAGTGGTGGTCGAAATCTCACTTAACACTTAAGTTATCGCTGTAGTTCCATTGCTTAACTTTTTAAATATGCATCATTAATAGTATGGGATTAGGTTACTATGACTCATAAGGCTCACATTGATGCTGTTAATAGCATGTTGAAAGATGTACGATCGTCTGCTAAAGTTATGGGTGGAATAACTTTCATTTTTACCGACGATTTTCGTGCGACTTTACCAGTCGTTCCTAAAGGAACTCGAGCTGACACGGTTAGGGTTAACATGAAAAAATCAGATGTGTGGCAATATGTGGAAAAGCTAAAGTTAACCATAAACATGCGAACCCACCTCAGAGGTGGCCAGAACTCCGCCATATTCGCCGCACACTTGCTCAAGAACGACAGAGGTTCAATTTCTACTCATAACGACTTAGAACATATTTCTTCAATACTCGTTAAAAACCGTAAATGATCTTATATCAAAAGTTTATACACACATTAAAAATTTGCATCAAAAAAATTTTGACTGTCTGTATGAACGCGCAATTGTATCAACCAAAAATACTGCTGTTGAAGAAATTAATAATGTAATTTCTAAAGTAATAAGTTCAGAGACTCGAACTTACAATTCAATCGATTCAGTCTTGAAGTGCATTATCGCAGTGAGTTTTTTAATTCTTCTTTGCACTTACACTTAAACTTCAACTTCCAATAATGTTACTTCGAAATTTAAAACATCCAAAGCTTTCAAATGGTACTCTACTAAGAGTCAAAAGTCTTATGCCAAACTTAATAGAAGCAGTTATTCTGATTGGGCCTGCGGTGGGTGAGACCGCCTATATTCCCACGAATCCTATGATACCTTCGGACTTACCATTTTAATTTAAAAGAGTAAGTTTCCTCGTAAGAGTATGTTTTGCTATGACTATAAACAAAGCCCCGGAATATTCATTCAATGTTGTTTTGTTGAACAAGCCATATAGTCATATGAAGCATTTAGCTTCAAGCATTAGTGCAAGTGGAATACTAAGAGTGCTAAATATTTATTTTTTTAAATATGGTTTTTTATAGAAAAGAAATACTTGTAAAAGTCAAAGTTTGTAACAAATAAATCAAAAATTTTATTTTGAACCTGAATATCTCACAGACTAAATATAATAAAAAAAATAAAAAATACCCCGCTCAAAAGCCTGCTTAATTTTTTATAAGAAAGTTTTTTCTTTTTACTCTGCGTTAAGTGATTTGGATTCCAGAGTATAAAAACAGGATCAAAGTCCTAAAAACACAAAGTCCGAAATCACAAAAAAATCTGAGGCCAACTAAAAAAAACATTATATTAATTTTCATAACAAGGGAAGAAAGCTTAAACAGTATGAGCTATCAAAGTTCGTGTGGCACGAAAAAGTAACGAAATTGTTGACCAATGTTATCATTCCGAGAACGCAACAGTCATTTCGGGAAAGTGCCATCATGTCCGGGAACGTTACAGAAATAACCGTTAACGAAATGACGATTTCAAATAAGCGCGCGCTTTGATTATACGTAGGCCATCTAAAAGGCGACCTGACTTTGTCAATAGAAAAATATTTGAGGCTACTTTGTTGTTTCGTGTCGTAAAAAAGAATTTCATCAATAATTAAATATAATAAATACGTTCACGAATTGACGGACTATTGATGTACGCTCTACGAATAATGAATTGAAAGGTACTTACTACTTAGATATAATTTATTTGACGATAAATACACTGACAGCCGGCTTTGTTATTGTTTTCTTCCTCAAATGACGTTTGACACCGAATGGCTGCGTTTCCTTAAAATTATTTTTGTTCGATTATCAATGCGTTTACTGAAATGACTTGAACGCTATCGGCCAAACTATTTTTGCATTTCTATAATTAGAAATAAATAATCTTTTAGTGTCCTTTTCAAAACTAGATTTTGTATAAAAAATACGGCATATTAAGTAATGACAGATGTTAAATACCTTGAATTTTTCAAATATATTTTGGACTTGTTGTCGAAGATCGTATATTAGGACGCGTTCCCGAAATGACTTCCTACGCATGTATATTGATTTAATTTAAAATTTACTTTATTAATAAATTATATTGTTTGAAAAAGGTTAGTTGTAGTATTTTTTTAATTTCTTTTGATTTTAATTTTGATGATTTTAAGCCATATATACATACTAATTTTTATAACTTATCCAACAGTTTTTGCAATTTCCTCCTCGTTTTCTATGTTTGTTGATTTTACATGGTAAGACCTGTTTCTTTTTAAATAAGATAAACAATCAAAAAAATACCTGGCTGATTCCTGGTAGCGCTTGACTACCTTTTTTTTGCTATAATGTAATAAGCCACTAATATAAAATAAAATGTACCTCACTGGTTCCTGAAATTCATTCAATACCAGATAGTATGAAACCTTCGTTTAATATACTATCATTGCTGTTTTCAAACCAGTCTTTACTATTGGTGGTAATTATTTTTGAGTTAGTATGTAGCTTTCATAGAAAAAATTTAAATACGAGTATTAAAATTGACTTTAACGGCCAAGATAGAAATGTCATGGGGAAAAACGCTTAAGTGTTTTTTATCAAGTGTGTTGACATCGAAATAATCATCTGATTTAGGATAATTCGCTAAGGTTTTGTCTTTATATGCCAGCACAGAATTCTACTGAACTACAAAGCTTTGATAAGCTACAACAAATTTTAAAGTAAAAATTATTTCTGTAAAAACATGACAAGCCATACAAAATTTAAAACACATTTTCTTAGAAACAACATGATTATCAACAGAAATAGAAAAGGAAAATATGCCTCGTTGGTTTCTTAAACTACTTCATCAGTAGTTATAAGTTATTTATGGTTACAAGCTTCCAAACCATATTCCTAAATAGAAAAACATGATAAGCCACTAAAAATTTTAAAGTAAAAATTATTTGCGTAAAAACATGATAAGCCACATAAATTTAAATAAAAATAGCTAAATGTTTTTGACATATTTCCATAGAGGTTAATAGTAAATCTTCGTCTAGCATACCGTCATCGCTTTAGCCAATAAAATATTGGCTATATCATATCATGCAATTCATGTTTTTTTTCTTTTCTAATAACAAAACCTTACTTTTGTTTGTTATTAATTACTTACTTAGTTGGCCGTAACAGCCCGTGTCCGGATTTCGACCGACCTCATCAGCTCTCGCCAGGCGCCTCTGCTTTGCGCGCGCCTTCTCCAATCGGATACACCAAGTGCGGTTAGGTTCCTCAGCCTGGTCCATCCATCGGAGGCATGGTCTCCCTCGTCGTCGTTGACCAGCGACCCTCGCCTCGAGCACCTTTTTCGCTGGAGCTTCGTCGTCCATACGATGTACATGACCCAGCCAGCGTAGTCGCTGCACAGTAGGGTGACAAAAAAATTTTTTTTTCTAAAATTTCAAAGTCTCATTTTTTAAAATGATTCCTTTTTTCAATAAAAACACTCATAAAAACTTTGAAGAAAATAAATTAAAATTTATTGGTAGCGCCACACACTTGAAAAGTTCACTAAAGCTATGAAAAGTACTTTATGTTTTATTTAAGTATAAAAAAATAGTAGGTAAGTTCTTAAGATATGCCTTAGGAGATAACAGTGATCTTGTTAGAGTTTGGAAAGTCCTGTCGATGCTTTTCTATTACTTGCAACAGGTACTGTTGCTGTTCTTCTTGGTGAGTAAGAATTCCATTAAAAGATTGAATAAGAGCAACTCCACGTTCGGCTGAATCATTAACCACTTTAAAATTCTGAATCTTTCGACGACCTTCAATGAAATCACTGTTGCTTTCCCACGTATTTGGATGTAGTTTTAAAAAATCTTGAGAAATAGTTAAGGCAGTAAATAACTTAAGTGTTTTTTGTGTAACGAAATTGCACAAATGTTTCGTTTGTATTGTTGCTTCCTCTATTTTGATTCGTTTCAAAGTTTCTTTAGCACTTTTATTTTCCAATGCATTAACCATTTGTATTTTCATTTCAAAAGGCACTTCGGAGTCAAAAAATGCTAAGCCAACAAGCGTTTCACTTAAGTACCACAAATGTCTCGAGAAAGATTTAGCTGCAGCATCGGCAATTATTTTGTTTGTTGCCTTGTATTTATAAAGATTTTTTTAAAGTCTCAAGTCATTACATGGAGCTGATGCGGCACAGGGTGAAGTGAACCAATACTTTAAATAGATTTCTACTACAAAAACATTAAAGTCCCGAAGTCCTGAAAGTTCTTTGGCAGTTAGTTTGAACTGTGAGCGAAACAGGTATATTTTAATACTATATATGAGCTTAGCCATCCATCGTGCTCGATGTAAGGCTCCGGGAGCATATATTTTACAACTTCTAGCATTTTTATCTTCTAAGAACATAAGAGAAAGTTGGAGCAGCTCCTTGTAGTCGTCTCTTGGTTGAGATGTTGAAAGCTGATGTTTTATAAATTTTAAAAGTGTTTCTCTCTGTGGACTTAATTGCTGTCTGACAAAATCATCCGTCATTCCACTTTCGTACTTGCTTTTGTCTATTTGGCCCCAGTTTGCTGAAAATCTTTGAAATATCTGGATATTTGGCCCACTTGAAGCTCCCATTACTGCATTAAACACACTTTCAATTATAAGCTCCATAATATGATGTCGACAAGCTAAGCTAAGAAGACCCCTTTGCATTTTATTTTCTAGGAGAGTACAAGCACCAGTTTTAATTCCTGTGTTACTAGCTGTTGTGTCAAAACACATACACTGTATGCGATCCGTCAAATTCCACTCTTCTAATAAGTTGAAAACAGCGTTTGCTTGTGCCTTCCCAGTTCCTTTTGGAATTTGTGGGGCACCTAGTAGCTTCATAACACCTTCGCCTGACACAATGACTGCGAGCCGGTCGACTTTCTCTTTTGACATTAGAGCTGGTAGTAATTTCCCATCCCAGTGAACTGTTAGTGGAACGGTTGGCAGAAACGAGGCTCTTATTTCTTTGGCTATAGCCTCCCTATATTCTCTACGAGCTTGTCTAACTGACTCCCTATTAATCGTTAAGCTCTGAGGATCTTGCCCAAACGATTGTGCTGTCGCTGTCAAAACATACACAGCATTCCTATCACTAACTTTAGTTCTATCCAAGGCAGATGCTATTTCTTGAGTAACAATCTTCGTTTTTTTGTTAAGAGAAGGGATTACTACTTGTTTACGCTTGTAAGTGTTAGGAAACTTATAACTTTCATCACTACAGCTATGGTCATCGTCATCGCTGGAATCACTGCTAATATTTATACATTTTTCTCTATTCTTTGCTTGCTCAATTTCTTTGGTGATTCTTTCCTGATTTTTCAGCTTCCGCTTTTCGTATCGCTCCTCTTTCTTTGCAAGCAAAGTGTCCACCCGTCCTATACTTCCTCGTCTGCCTTTCTCTCTTTGGGCTAAAAGAAACTGTTTATCCTCTTCTATTACCATGTTCATCAACGCATCTCTGTGAGCAATGTCAAATAAGTCATCAAAAATACTGATGAATGATGACTCCTTATCTTGTTGTGCCTTAGTTCGTCTAGAAACACTTTTTCTTAAGTTTTTCCATTTAAGGTGAAGGATTTTAATTTGTTCAATGACGTGGTACTCCTTTTTGGTTGGAATTTTTGCTTTTTCCCAAAAACGCAAAATGTCCCCAGCTGTAATCGTAGCACTAGCATGGATTGTTTTTTTTTCATGAGAGTGCAGGTGGAAAAAACGACCTAACACTTGTTGATTTGATGGAAGCTTACAACCAGTTATAGAATCAATTGTTGCTCCAACTAACCAAACTCCGCGATTATGATTCCTTAAAGATTTTGCAGCATTGCTGGTACTTGCCATTTTCAAAGATTAACTGAAGAAAACGGAAAAAATGTAGATCTTAAAAATATTGTACTTAGGCTTAGGTAGATTAAAAATTTTATAGAGATAAAATTGAGGGTAGCAAAATTGAAAACGTTGAACAATTCTTGGACTACAGAATTTTGTTTGGATTAGTTCGGATTTTACTATTATTATATTTTTACTATGTATCTAAAGAAATTATATCACTTACACAATATTTATCACGAAATGCACTTAAATACCGGACAACTATTGCGATTTGAATAAAAACTTTTTACCACGTTACGTTGCGAACTATTTAAAATTCAAACTATTTTCAATAGCTGCTTTTCCTTTTCCTCTTTCTTTTGTTATGGGACTTTGATTACTCATTTTTTTCGGTTGACAATCGCAAAGCCTACTGCTTTGTCAAACACAGCATCTTGCTGTTATGTTCAACATATTCAAAATGGACACACAGTATCGAGCCTTTTTAATGAGTGGGCGTATTTGTGACCGGATTACGCCCATTCTTGGAACTCCAATAGGAATAGATACTATTAACACTCATACCAAATTTCGTCTCTTTAGCTCAATTATAAGCCCTTTTTTTAGCTTTTACTATTGTGAGTAGTATGGGAGGTGGGCGTAATTGTGGGCGTATCCCAAAAACATTCAATAAGTCAGATCCTTGGGTTCATTTGAACATGTGTATCAAGTTGCAATCAGTTATCTCAACTGGAAGTATTTTTGTGACTTGACTCCATACAAGTCGGACCACTGTTTGCTGTAATATCTGACTCCTACACTTTGATGGCGCTGCGCCACCTTTAAATGACAATAGAATCAGATAAAATTTTTGGAGGATATATTTAACATAAAATGGAACAATTAAAGGTTCTGAGAGTTTTGAAAAGTACAACTTTATTTTTTCCCATTAATAAAATTGTCACCCTTCTGCACAGTTATACGCCGAACTAAGTCAATGCCTTCGTAGAGCTCATACAGCTCGTGGTTCATTCGGATGCGATAGTCTGAACTGACCGACAGTGGGGCCAAAGATGCCTTCCCTTCCGACTTTCGCATTAAAATCGCCGAGGAATAATTTCACGTCATGGACCGGAAGGTGGTCATATACGTCCTCAAGACTAGCGTAGAAAGCGTCCTTGACGGCTTTGTCTTTTTCCTCCGTCGGGGCGTGCGCGCAAATAAGGCTAATGTAGAAAAATGTTGCCTTGATGCGGATCGTGGCCAATCTTTCGTTCACAGGTGTGAACCGGGAAACAAGGTGGCGTAGTTTCCGGCTAACAACGAATCCACATCCAAATTCGCGCCTCTCCGCATGGCATCTGTAGAAGACAGTGTGCTTGTTTAGAGCAGCCTTGCCCTTTCCATCGCATTTCCTGGATGGCGGTGATGTCAGATTTTATTGTTTTGAGGGCTTCCGCCAGTTGGATAATGGCACCTTCGCTATAAAGGGTCCGGACATTCCAGGTGCATATCCGTAAATCATTGTCCGTTTTTCGTTTGCGGTGGTCGTCAACGTAATTGGGGTTCTTATCGGAGGCTGGTTTAGTTTTCATTGGGCAGTAGTAATGTGGCGGAACCCAAACCCTGCGCACATTCCATGTTTAAGGTCTATGGATCGACCCGCCGCTCAAATTAGCCGTCAAACTGACGGATGCCAGTTTGCCGTTGCCCAGGGAACACCATTTGGAGGTTTGAGTCGACTTGAGACGATTTCGACATGGATAATGCTGGCCTCGCCAGGTTGAGGCGGTCAGACACATTGTCATGTGAAGGTTCGCCCCCTGTTCCCCTGTGATTAGTAAAACTCAAAAATGGCACAGTCAAATGATGACAAGAGAGTCCTTTAAAAAGTGCGTAAAAATTAAGCACAAAAATTAATCAGACTTTTTAAAATTGATCAAATAATACATATCAAATTTGGGTATTACAAGTGTTTATTAATAGTACTGCAATTTAAATTTGGATTGCATGGAAGACATAAGAGTAGTACGTAGTAGTGGTAGTATAAGAGTAAACGTCCGTGGCGAAGCCGCGGACCACTGGGTCCTGCTAGTATATATATAAAACAATGTGGAAAAAATAGCGTGTTTCCCTCTTCTGCCCGCAATTTTCAACCAAGTTGATTTTTTTTTTAATGAATATAATTATGATGAAAACGTTATAGGCTAAAAAAATTAGAGTTGCCACGAATTTATTTAACGAATTTTTTTTATATTTTTCGAATTTTGTGGGCGAACACAAGGTTAAAATGGGTCACTGAAACCGCATCCGTTGTCAGAATTTAAGAACTCTGTAATTTTTTTATCATTGAATTGCCAAATATTTTTTTTATTTTATTTTTACGAATTAGCTGGTGAAAGGCAAGAAACCAAAAATCTTTACAATTTTTTAAACGGCACTACAGCTTCAGTTCATATAGACAGGCTTTTCTGAATTCAAGAAACTTCACAGACACTTTCAACTATACATACATAGCTATATAAAAGTAATCCTGTTAAAAAAGTGGCGAAGCGGGCAAGGTTCTGCTAGTCATTTATATAAAAAACAGACGTGAAATAATATAACAGAAGAAAAATGAGGTTTAACAGAACGTCTGACAGTACGAATTAACAGGAGGTTAATAAAAATACTTTTCTTAAAAAAAATTTTTCATGGTAAAAAGTAAGGAAAAATTTGTTGAATTGTTTCTATGGGGGCTCAATGGAATTTAACAAAATCATGATATCAATCGGTGCTTTCTTTATGCATCACGCCAACCTCTGATGAAGTCGGAACGAATCTATACGAAAACAATTAAAAAAACGATTCACACCTCGTCATGATGTTTATTGAGATTATATCGTCGTTACAAATGTGAAGTCGCGAACCTGAAAAATTCAATTTTTCATTTAACATTGCATCTTCAGCGGCAGCGCGCATGGAGTGGAATATATGCGCCCAAAGTCCGCCGGCGTCGTCGAGTCCAGAGGTTGGTTGGTTGAGCTTAACCGAGAGTTGAGCGGAGTAGGCTGCAACAAGATAATGGTCGGAGTCAATGTTGACCCCCCGAAATGTACGCACATCTAGAACACTAGAGACATGCCTTCCGTCGATTGCATCATGATCAATTTGGTTTTGCGTTTTTTGATCCGGGGACAGCCAGGTGGCCTTGTGGATGTCGAGGTGCTTAAATCTGGTGCTACTAACTACCATATTTCGTGCCGCGGCGAAGTCGATCAGTCTTAGACCGTTGTTCGTGGAGGTCTCGTGAAGACTGAACTGACCGACAGTGGGGCCAAAGATGCCTTCCCTTCCGACTTTCGCATTAAAATCGCCGAGGAATAATTTCACGTCATGGACCGGAAGGTGGTCATATACGTCCTCAAGACTAGCGTAGAAAGCGTCCTTGACGGCTTTGTCTTTTTCCTCCGTCGGGGCGTGCGCGCAAATAAGGCTAATGTAGAAAAATGTTGCCTTGATGCGGATCGTGGCCAATCTTTCGTTCA
The DNA here is from genome assembly GCA_914767935.1 of Coremacera marginata. Classification (NCBI taxonomy): domain Eukaryota; kingdom Metazoa; phylum Arthropoda; class Insecta; order Diptera; family Sciomyzidae; genus Coremacera; species Coremacera marginata. The sequence continues at coordinate 121,762,163 of OU612045.1, read as the reverse complement.
CAGGTGTGAACCGGGAAACAAGGTGGCGTAGTTTCCGGCTAACAACGAATCCACATCCAAATTCGTGCCTCTCCGCATGGCAGCTGTAGAAGATATCACAGTGTGCTTGTTTAGAGCAGCCTTGCCCTTTCCATCGCATTTCCTGGATGGCGGTGATGTCAGATTTTATTGTTTTGAGGGATTCCGCCAGTTGGATAATGGCACCTTCGCTATAAAGGGTCCGGACATTCCAGGTGCATATCCGTAAATCATTGTCCGTTTTTCGTTTGCGGTGGTCGTCAACGTAATTGGGGTTCTTATCGGAGGCTGGTTTAGTTTTCATTGGGCAGTAGTAATGTGGCGGAACCCAAGCCCTGCGCACATTCCATGTTTAAGGTCTATGGATCGACCCGCCGCTCAAATTAGCCGTCAAACTGACGGATGCCAGTTTGCCGTTGCCCAGGGAACACCATTTGGAGGTTTGAGTCGACTTGAGACGATTTCGACATGGATAATGCTGGCCTCGCCAGGTTGAGGCGGTCAGACACATTGTCATGTGAAGGTTCGCCCCCTGTTCCCCTGTGATTAGTAAAACTCAAAAATGGCACAGTCAAATGATGACAAGAGAGTCCTTTAAAAAGTGCGTAAAAATTAAGCACAAAAATTAATCAGACTTTTTAAAATTGATCAAATAATACATATCAAATTTGGGTATTACAAGTGTTTATTAATAGTACTGCAATTTAAATTTGGATTGCATGGAAGACATAAGAGTAGTACGTAGTAGTGGTAGTATAAGAGTAAACGTCCGTGGCGAAGCCGCGGACCACTGGGTCCTGCTAGTATATATATAAAACAATGTGGAAAAAATAGCGTGTTTCCCTCTTCTGCCCGCAATTTTCAACCAAGTTGATTTTTTTTTTAATGAATATAATTATGATGAAAACGTTATAGGCTAAAAAAATTAGAGTTGCCACGAATTTATTTAACGAATTTTTTTTATATTTTTCGAATTTTGTGGGCGAACACAAGGTTAAAATGGGTCACTGAAACCGCATCCGTTGTCAGAATTTAAGAACTCTGTAATTTTTTTATCATTGAATTGCCAAATATTTTTTTTATTTTATTTTTACGAATTAGCTGGTGAAAGGCAAGAAACCAAAAATCCTTACAATTTTTTAAACGGCACTACAGCTTCAGTTCATATAGACAGGCTTTTCTGAATACAGAAACTTCACAGACACTTTCAACTATACATACATAGCTATATAAAAGTAATCCTGTTAAAAAAGTGGCGAAGCGGGCAAGGTTCTGCTAGTCATTTATATAAAAAACAGACGTGAAATAATATAACAGAAGAAAAATGAGGTTTAACAGAACGTCTGACAGTACGAATTAACAGGAGGTTAATAAAAATACTTTTCTTAAAAAAAATTTTTCATGGTAAAAAGTAAGGAAAAATTTGTTGAATTGTTTCTATGGGGGCTCAATGGAATTTAACAAAATCATGATATCAATCGGTGCTTTCTTTATGCATCACGCCAACCTCTGATGAAGTCGGAACGAATCTATACGAAAACAATTAAAAAAACGATTCACACCTCGTCATGATGTTTATTGAGATTATATCGTCGTTACAAATGTGAAGTCGCGAACCTGAAAAATTCAATTTTTCATTTAACATTGCATCCTTTTGCTTATGGTGTAGCCTAAATGGAATGAATATAAACTTTTCTAAATGATATATTTTGGACCTATTCTCGCAAACATCTGCCTATAAATAACGAATATTTTTATAATTCAAATTTAAGTTTCACGCGCGTCGAATCCATTTGGCGTTTATTTCGATAACAAGTTGTCATTTGGCTCGCACAGGGAATATGTCGTATCCAGAGCTTACTCACAACTCGGTTTTTTAAAGCGAAACTCTAAAGAATTTTTAGACCCATTAAAGTTAAAATCAATTTTCGTGAGTATTGTAAGAAGGCTTGTACTTAACAGTTACTGAGCCGGAATGAAAATGGAATGATTCTTTCGTACAGAGGAACTAGTTCTCGGAAACATGCCCGCGGAGCCATTTAGTTCCTTTGATCTGTAGAAGGCAAAATGTGTTCTGGTACTAAATTTATAATATAATCTGCTATATATAATTAGGCAATTCACAAGGTGCTTTATATACACATCATACAAACACTATAAACAAAACACACAACCAAAATTTAAAAAAATCTCTTTACTAATAAGGGAGAAAATGAGAAAACCTTTCACTTTCAACAATACAACATACAACTTTAAGGCCCCTATTATGTATTACAGTTCAACTAAGTTGACTGAATTTAACTCAATTTGTTTCGTATAACGAATTACATACATACCAGTTGAACCATGTAGTTTGCCTCAAAGTTGTATGTTGTATTGTTGAAAGTGAAAGGTTTTCTCATTTTCTCCCTTATTAGTTAAGAGATTTTTTGAAATTTTGGTTGTGTGTTTTGTGATTATGATTGCTTATCTGAAAGTGCTTGAATTTTCTCTTGTTATTTAAATTGTTAGTTTATAATTAATGCATTTATTATGTTAAATTAAATTAAATTTTAGTAAAAAACATCCTTCAAAAAAATGATTCTTCAATGCTGTGTAACATTTTTCAGTCTTAAATGATTTCTTTTAATTCATAAAAAAGTTTTACGTATTTTCTGGATCCTTCAAAATTAACATTAAAAAAATATTTATGCTTATTTTCATAGTAACTACGTTTATTTCGTTATAATAAACGAACGTTTATTTTAAAAAATAAATATAACATCGTAATGCAAACCTTAATGTAATGCAAATTTTTATTACGATGTGCAGATGTTCACAACACTATCTATCTGTGGAATTGATTTCGTCACTGCATATCGTTATCTAAATCTGACTTTGATATTCGAAAAAACTCAGGTACTATGTAAACATCCATATAAGTGTTGAAATTAAATTTAGCGCACTCTCCTTAGAGTGGGCTCCTCCTCCAGAGTCGCCAGATGAAATTACCACCAAAATTATCTTTTTCTCAAACTTAATTCTCATATATTACCACATTTGCAAAATACCTCAAAATACCACAATACCTCAAAATACCATAAACCTCAAATTACCACAAAATCCCTGAAATTACCAAAACGTGCTAAAATGCAGTGATTACCATAAAACTAATTTGATTCTGACAGTATCTTAACATAATTATCAAGATTTCGCCATATTCAATAAAAAATATTAATATTAAAAGTTATTCAGTTATTTATTTATTAAAAACATAATAAGCATATTAGTTCAGTTCTTTTTCTTAAATATTAATTAAATAAAAATATATACACATAATATATTAGTTAAAATTTGTTACGTGCCCTAGCTATCGTACCTTGCATGACCGCTCCGGATAGCTCAAAATTAATGGGCGCAGTTCTCAGTCATGCCAGGTCGAGGGTGCAACAATAACTTCCGGTTTACACCGGAAGCAAAAAAAAAACGAAAACTCAACCCAAAAGTAAGCTCAAATCAAAAGTAACCTCAAAAATAATCGAATTAATTACATATTAATACAAAAACATAACAGGAACCAAAACAAAATAAATTACACCAAAAAAAAATATTCACCAAAAATTCCTAAAATTCGCGACGGAAACACCAAAAACCGAAGAAAACGAGAATATGTTCATCCTCCTGCGCGCTCATCCAACCGTAGTTATCTTTCTTTTCATATTTTATTCAGATAACCCCATAAAAGAACCCAGCGAGCAAAATTGCCTTTAGACGTCCAGGTCCCCTGGTAATCACGCCCTCTAATATATGCTTACGCCCCAAAAAAAAATTGTGCCAAAAAATTATGTATATTAAATTAAAATATGTAAAAAGAAATCAAAAATATATATTTAGAATTAAATTATAATAAGACAATTTACCATTTCACTGAAGAAGTGGTTAAATTAAGAACAATATAAATTAATATAGATATCGTATAAAAAAAACCAAAATTTATATGAAAATAAGAATAAATTTATACTAAAGAATTTAATACATTGTAGAGATATATGTAGACTTATAAATATGAATGTATAACAGTGTATTGTATTTACGCTTTTCAAAATGGTGAATTATATTTAAACGTATAAGACTCAGGATTATATTAAAGATTTTAAACTGACTAATTAAAAAAAAACATGTAAATTTTAAGATTCAGCAAATTTTGTATTTTATTCCAAAAAATCGAAATTCGAAACATAAGTAATTTATGGGCCTTTTTTTTAAATAAAGGTTGTTATTCAATTCTAAACTAGACTTTTCTTTTTTATTGAATTTTCCTTCCTAAAGGAGCTCGCTTAGGGGAATTTAAGTGTAGATAACAACAAATTTTTGAAACTATCGCAAAAAAAACCTAGGACCTCATAAGTTTGCGATGGACCGAATTAGGAACTTATTTTAAATCTTCATAACCGGTAATCTTTCAGCAAATTCGCAAACAAAATTGTTTTCTATTTTCTCAGTTAAACACATCGAATACATGCATATTTGAAATTAATACTAAAGACATTAGGTACAAAAAAAAAAACTAGAACGACTAGGTATATAATCTAGATATATAAAAAAAATTTTCTAGAATTTCATTACTTATTGCTTAGAATTTTATTAATTATTGCACGTTATGCAGCATGTTAGAACTTCCGGACACATAGATATATATAGGCCACAATTTTTGTTAATTTACCGCAGCCATTTTCGAGGCCAACTATTTTTGATCTAGCGCTACCATTTTTTTTCCATTTTTTACAATAATTTTCTTTGATTTTTCGTATATATTTTGATTTTGGTGTATTTTCCTAATTTTTAATCCGACACTCGCAGATTTTATTGTTTGGGAGCCTCTGCCTATTCAGCTACATTGGTAATATGCTGAATGCCTATTATTGTTGCATATCGCTCTTAATTTGATGCCTACTTTCAGGCCTCATTAAAAGGTGTTTCGTGTATCTTTCTCACTACTATTTTGCTTCACTCTTAGTAGTAAATTTTTATATACTAGAAAAATAAAATTGTGACCGACTTATCTGTTTTGAGTGGATTCTTGATGACTGTCCCCACAGATCCTTGGATTCCGGTCGTCCACACTGTTGGATTAGAATATAAAACTTTTGTCTTAATTGCTTCTTATTTGTCCAATATCACCTACATTTTTTTTTCTCGATTCCGACTTTCTCTTCTCGCTGTTGCTAAAATAGCTTCAAGCCGCGTAGTCTCTCTTTACGTGGATCCCTTGTGTCGTAAGTAAGCCCCCTATGGATATCATTTTCACTTAAAAAAAATACCTTAAAAAATATCTCGAAAACTCTTACCACTTTTCTCTTTTAATTTCGTTGCTCCTTTCGTTTTTCCTTGTAAATTTTTTCCTCGTTAAGCCCTTTGGACTTATTTTTTATATTTTTTTTTATATAGTATTTATAGTATATATCTGTTTTAAAAATCATTCGGCACTTTACTTTTAACATCTTTTTCAAACGAAACTTTGCAACATATTAAACTCTAGAAGTTTTCTTCACCGAGCGAAACCTCACGAAAAATTTGACTGAACTGGACTCCTCCATCCTGTGACTTATAGTTTTCTTGCCTCTTCCATCATCAACACCCTATTTACTCCTTACTCCTACATATTTCCCTTGTGTCTCTTGGCACCTTTTCATTTTATTAGTTAAGTTGTTTTATTTTTCCTCTTTATGAAATTTTCTTAAACTTCCTCTTCCACTTTACCTATCTTGTTCTGATTTTTCCTCTAACCAATCTCATCCTTGACCCTTTTCGACCCCATAATAACATCCCTTCTACATGATCCTTTTCCTCAACCGCCTTCACACTGTTCCTGAAAATATAACTTTTCCAACCGCAACCATTGTCTGCTACTATTCGCATATCATCAAGTTTAATTCCCCCTGTTATGATCTGTCTATATATGATATAAATACATTTATATTTCAAATTATAAGTATTACAACTTCATATTAATGCTTATCTATTTCTTGTTTTAAAAACATACTTTCTTGCCCGCTTTTTTCTTTGTTTACTTCGTTAATTCATTTGTTAAGAATAAGTTCATGCAACGATTTTTTTCCATTATGTTATTGTAAAAAGTTCTTCAGCAAAAGTACTTTGTAGGTACTTAAGCTCAGCAAAAATTTGATTTCGCCACCCAGCAACACTGTTCAGATTGTTGATTGCTGCCAAGGTTGATTTATACGGTTATTACAAGGGAGAGAGCGAGTACCCATAATTGTCAAATCGAAGTTGGCAACTCATAGAAAATCTGCAAGTGCTTTCTTTTGTCATCTGTTTTTCTTTCGTAGTCATTCGCAAAATTGGCTGGTTTTGACAATTATGGGTACTGAGAAAAGAGTGCGATCAGCCCAGCGACAACCTTATAAATCAACCTTGATTGCTGCCATGTACAGCAATCCAAAAATTAACAAATTTGATTGCTGCAATGTGTTATTTTGACAGATTTCTATTGAAAGCAACAACAAAACGAGTAGATTGTTTAATTAGCAATCATCGCGTGAGTTGGGGATTAGCTGTGTTGCATGAATAGCTGTTTTTGGCAACTTATGGTATGCCTTTAGAAGAGAAAATCAACACTTATCAATGCTACCTAGGTTCTTATATCATGATCTCTTATATAATCAAAATTTATATAATAAAATCAGCTCTTGAAAAATGCTATACTCATATGCATAATATAATGAACCCTTTTCTACATTCTTTATATAAAATTGTATCCTATATATTTTAAATTTTTCAAACATGTTTATACGTAGCAGCTTCAACCAAATAAATGAAACAATGCACATGACAAGAACACTAGCAGTTCTCTCGGAGCCAAAACATGTCCCGGAGCTATGCATGTGCAACCAAATGAACGAAACAATGCACATGACAAAAACGGCAATATATATATATATTTAGAGAGATATATATTTTATTTCTATCACTTTTACGACCAACTCGGTCAAGCAGTAACAAGTACGAAAGAGATGTCGGTTCATATTGCTTAATTAAAAAAAAAATTATTTGGTAAAGTAAAATTATTTGGGCCTATTCAGCGAAATCTGTTATTCTGTTACACATTTTCTGTTGTCAATCATAAACGATACCGGCCATAAAAGATCTGTTAAAATTGGTATTCAACATTTCGAACTTTTATGGTATCCTGTTATCAATCTTCGAAAACAAAAATCTATTACAATTCCGTTAACTTCTGTTATGAAACAGCTGATTGCTGTCAATAAATTCTTAAAGTGCACATAAAAAAACATAAATCACAATGCAGAGCGATAACAGATTTCATAAAAGATTGTCGTGCAGAATACGAATTTTGGTCTCGTAACAGATTTTTTGACAGCTCAAAAATTTGTATGGGAAATCATAACACATTTCATAACAGAATTTTTTCATAACAGATTGTGCCGAATAGGCCCAATTATTACTGTTTGAACATGTTAAGAATGGATCGAAGGAATGATTGGAACCATGTCCGACTGTGAACATGGCTCCGTGAACTATACAAGTTCGGAACAACTCATATCTAATTGTAAGGCTGAGGTCAGACGAGGATCGTTTGAACGGCATTCGATGAACTATTTCTACTCTCTTCCTCATTTTTAATGCCAGTCAGTCAGACGGCAGTGAAGTGAATGGCGTTAAATTTTTGACATTTAATAAATTTCATTACTTTTTCTCCTCCTTTTTCATTTCGTACTAGAAAAAATTGCTATGGTCTAATTAGCCTCGCATAGATTGGCAGCGCATGCAATGTATATAAGCGGCTGAAAAAAAAATTGTGATTAAGCAAAACATAATTAAACATAGCACTTGGTCAACCAAATAACAGAAATAACTTTAATTGTAACCAAATAAATTTGGTTAATAACAAATTCAACACCAACACATACTTAGGCTTAGTATGCTGTAGAAACTCATAATGCAACTAACAAGGTGGTAGTGACAGTTCTCTTCGCGATTATAGGTTGGCAAAAAAGGAAAACGCAATATATCCTGCTGTGTGAATATAGCTGTTTTGCTATAGGTGAATATAGCCTACTTGAATATACTCGTAGCCTGCTGTCACTACCACCTTCTTAGTTACTTCATGGCAGACACAATAACAAATTTCCCATTAGAAGTACATTAAGTTTTTTGACAGCGACCAGGCAGAGGAATTTTTTAGGTAGGCATTACGCTGTTGAAGGAAAACATTTTTTCAGTGCTGCCAAGTCCACAATCACCGCAGAAAATTGACATTAAACAATAAACACATAAGCAGTAAGTATGTGTTGAATTTGTTAAACAAATTCATGCAGTTTATTAATGTGTAGTAGGCCGGGTCGATTTGTGGGGAGGCAAAAAAATCGCCCATTGCTCTGTGAAAATCGTTTTCTAGGGATCAAAATAAGAAACTTTGCCAAAGGAACCATACCTCTAAAACGAATTCTGATGTCCCCCAATTTGGGTCGAACTTTTGGGTAGGGGCAAATTTTGAAAAATCCCACTTTGACCCATTTAGAGTGCTCCAATCGAGTCCAAATGTATGACCGACCCCCACTAACTTTGGAGGCCCGACCCACCCATGCCAGTGGCATACCCAATGGAACCCCCATGGGGGTTCCCCATACAGACATTTCAAAAAATCGCCAGTTTTAGCACTTTACATGAAAAAATCAGCGAAATGTCTATGTTTTTTTCTTTTTGGTTTTTTTTTTCTCTTTAGAAATTTATTCAACCCTTTTAAAAAATGAAGGTATCACTGTGACACAATTGCAAATCGGAAAATTGCTTGTGTGCGTTTTTTAAGGCACCACACGACACAGCTGCATGTCGTAAACTTACTTGTGTAGTTTTTTATAGCACATACTTAAGAAATTAAGGTTGTTTTTACAACCCTTTTTGTGGGTATTTTATGGCACCTTCTTAAGAAATGCGCATTTTATGCAACCATTTTAACAATTAAGGTATCACTGGAATGCACCGCAACCCTTTTAAAAAATTAAGATATCACTGTGACACTATTTTGTGTTATGACGATACTTTAAAAGTGGTGGAGCAATTCCGTATGTATATGTTAAAATCTTAAAATGTTTTTCCTGAAAAATCAGTCTTTTTAAGTTATGACAAGTTATGACGATATTCAAAAAATACGACACTTTTTCTTAGAAACTATTTGATATTTAAATTATAATTGGTAAGAAACAAAAATCTGTACAAATTTTTATATATATCTGACACTTTGCTTGGAGGAAAAGTCCCCAATTGTTTCAGTTGATTTTGGATGCCAAAAATGTGAAAAACTTTTTTGTCACATTTCAATTTCATGCAATTCAAGTTTTTTTTCTTTTCTAATAAGAAAACCTAAAATTAAAATGTATGTACCTTATTATAATACCATAGTAGAGTGCTTTTAATAACTATAAAATAAAAATACTAAAAGCACACTATAATAAAAAACTTACGACTATTTTAACATAAAGTCGAAATTTCTGCTTAAAAAGTGTCAAATTGCCGCCAAAAATTTATTTTTCATCCGACTACTTTTCATCCAACAAACGCTTTATTATAGAAGAAAGTATTTTATTGAAGAAAAGAAAAAAATTGTAAATATGTTATGTTAAATTGGCCGATATATGTTATGGCATAACAACAATATTTAAATATATGTTATTACAATTTTTTCAGATTTCTTGCCATCTAAAATTGACTTAACAAATTAGGGTAAAAAGACGGTCTAATATATCTACGTATAAACGTAGATACGTTTTGAGCAACGCAACTGTTGAAATATTTTATCTGTTTACTGTGATTAGTACTTACTTGCTTACTTAGGTGGCCGAACAGCCCGTGTCCGGATTTCGACCGACCTCATCAGCTCTCGCCAGGCGCCTCTGCTTTGCGCGCGCCTTCTCCAATCGGATACACCAAGTGCGGTTAGGGCTTCCTCAGCCTGGTCCATCCATCGGAGGCATGGTCTCCCTCGTCGTCGTTGACCAGCGACCCTCGCCTCGAGCACCTTTTTCGCTGGAGCTTCGTCGTCCATACGATGTACATGACCCAGCCAGCGTAGTCGCTGCACAGTTATACGCCGAACTAAGTCAATGTCTTCGTAGAGCTCATACAGCTCGTGGTTCATTCGGATGCGATAGTCATCGCCGACTCGAACAGGACCGAAGATTTTGCGAAGAACTTTTCTCTCGAACACCCCCAGAGCGGCTGCGTCAGTTTGCGAAACTACCCATGCCTCAGCGCCATAAAGCAGCACAGGTAGAACGAGCGTCTTGTAGAGTGTTAGTTTTGTCGATCGAGAGAGGGCTCTGGAACTTAGTTGCTTACTGAGCCCGTAGTAGCACCTATTAGCAATTATTGTTCTTCGCTTTATCTCCAGGCTGATTTCGTTGTTAGTATTAATGGCGGTGCCAAGGTATACAAACTCCTTGACTACTTCAAAGTTATAGCTGCCGGATGAAACGTGGGAGTCTAAACGCCGCGCTCCCTTGTTTGTAGACAGCATATACTTTGTTTTACCCTCATTTATCGTCAAACCCACTTTGGCTGATTCCTTTTCGATAGCGGCGAAAGCAGCGGTAACATCTCTCTTGGTTCTGCCAACAATATCAATATCATCAGCATACGCAAGGAGCTGGACACCTTTATAGAAAATGGTGTCATTACGATGCACACCGGCCTTTCGTTCGATCCCCTCCATGATGATGTTGAAAAGATCGCAAGACAGTGGATCGCCTTGCCTGAAAACTCTTTCGGTATTGAAGGTTTCGGAGAGGTCATTTCCTACCTTGATGGAGCTGCGTGTGTTGCTCAACGTCATTCTGCAAAGTCTAATCAACTTTGCAGGTATACCGAACTCAGACATTGTTGCGTATAGGCAATCCCTTCTCGGGCTATCGAACGCAGCTTTAAAATCGACAAAGAAATGGTGTGTGTCAATTTGATTTTCGTGGGTTTTCTCCAGGATTTGTCGTAGCGTGAAAATCTGGTCTATGGTGGACTTACCAGGTCGAAAGCCACACTGATAAGGTCCAATCAGTGTTTTCGTAATCGGCTTTAATCTCTCACACAGTACGCTTGAGAGTACCTTATATGCGATGGAAATAAGACTGATACCTCTATAACTTGCGCAGATTGTTGGGTCTCCTTTCTTAAGTATAGGGCATAGAACGCTGAGGTTCCAATCGTCGGGCATGCTTTCTTCTAGCCATATTTTGCTGATGAGCTGATGCATGCGCCTTATCAATTCATCGCCACCGGTTTTAAACAATTCAGCTGACAGGCCGTCAGCACCCGCTGCTTTATTGTTTTTGAGTCGTTGGATAGCAACTCGAACCTCTTCATGGCTAGGTGGAGATACTTCCACTCCGTCATCGTCGATTGGTGGCACTGAACTGCGCTCTCGATGGGCGGCATTGGTGGAATCGTCGCCAGTAAGTAAATTGGAGAAGTGCTGTCTCCACAATCTAAGCACACACTGTGTATCCGTATTCAGATCTCCATTTTCGTCTCTGCAAGTGGATGCTCCGGGCTTGAAACCTTGGGTTAGACGCTTAACCTGTTGATAGAGTTTTCTTTTCTTGCGTCTGAAAAGGCGCCTGTCTTCCTTCCTCTTTTCGCGGTAGTTTTCTCGCACGGCTCGCGTTGCAGCTGACTGCAGCGTTTTTCTGTATGCGGCGTTTTTTACTACTGTCGCGATGCGACACTCCTGATCATACCATTGGTTCCGAGGTTGTGGGTGCCGGAAACCAATGACTTCTTCAGCGGCAGCGCGCATGGAGTGGAATATATGCGCCCAAAGTCCGCCGGCGTCGTCGAGTCCAGAGGTTGGTTGGTTGAGCTTAACCGAGAGTTGAGCGGAGTAGGCTGCAACAAGATAATGGTCGGAGTCAATGTTGACCCCCCGAAATGTACGCACATCTAGAACACTAGAGACATGCCTTCCGTCGATTGCATCATGATCAATTTGGTTTTGCGTTTTTTGATCCGGGGACAGCCAGGTGGCCTTGTGGATGTCGAGGTGCTTAAATCTGGTGCTACTAACTACCATGTTTCGTGCCGCGGCGAAGTCGATCAGTCTTAGACCGTTGTTCGTGGAGGTCTCGTGAAGACTGAACTGACCGACAGTGGGGCCAAAGATGCCTTCCCTTCCGACTTTCGCATTAAAATCGCCGAGGAATAATTTCACGTCATGGACCGGAAGGTGGTCATATACGTCCTCAAGACTAGCGTAGAAAGCGTCCTTGACGGCTTTGTCTTTTTCCTCCGTCGGGGCGTGCGCGCAAATAAGGCTAATGTAGAAAAATGTTGCCTTGATGCGGATCGTGGCCAATCTTTCGTTCACAGGTGTGAACCGGGAAACAAGGTGGCGTAGTTTCCGGCTAACAACGAATCCACATCCAAATTCGCGCCTCTCCGCATGGCATCTGTAGAAGACAGTGTGCTTGTTTAGAGCAGCCTTGCCCTTTCCATCGCATTTCCTGGATGGCGGTGATGTCAGATTTTATTGTTTTGAGGGCTTCCGCCAGTTGGATAATGGCACCTTCGCTATAAAGGGTCCGGACATTCCAGGTGCATATCCGTAAATCATTGTCCGTTTTTCGTTTGCGGTGGTCGTCAACGTAATTGGGGTTCTTATCGGAGGCTGGTTTAGTTTTCATTGGGCAGTAGTAATGTGGCGGAACCCAAACCCTGCGCACATTCCATGTTTAAGGTCTATGGATCGACCCGCCGCTCAAATTAGCCGTCAAACTGACGGATGCCAGTTTGCCGTTGCCCAGGGAACACCATTTGGAGGTTTGAGTCGACTTGAGACGATTTCGACATGGATAATGCTGGCCTCGCCAGGTTGAGGCGGTCAGACACATTGTCATGTGAAGGTTCGCCCCCTGTTCCCCTGTGATTAGTAAAACTCAAAAATGGCACAGTCAAATGATGACAAGAGAGTCCTTTAAAAAGTGCGTAAAAATTAAGCACAAAAATTAATCAGACTTTTTAAAATTGATCAAATAGTACATATCAAATTTGGGTATTACAAGTGTTTATTAATAGTACTGCAATTTAAATTTGGATTGCATGGAAGACATAAGAGTAGTACGTAGTAGTGGTAGTATAAGAGTAAACGTCCGTGGCGAAGCCGCGGACCGCTGGGTCCTGCTAGTATATATATAAAACAAAGTGGAAAAAATAGCGTGTTTCCCTCTTCTGCCCGCAATTTTCAACCAAGTTGATTTTTTTTTTAATGAAGATAATTATGATGAAAAGGTTATAGGCTAAAAAAATTAGAGTTGCCACGAATTTATTTAACGAATTTTTTTTATATTTTTCGAATTTGGTGGGCGAACACAAGGTTAAAATGGGTCACTGAAACCGCATCCGTTGTCAGAATTTAAGAACTCTGTAATTTTTTTATCATTGAATTGCCAAATATTTTTTTTATTTTATTTTTACGAATTAGCTGGTGAAAGGCAAGAAACCAAAAATCTTTACAATTTTTTAAACGGCACTACAGCTTCAGTTCATATAGACAGGCTTTTCTGAATACAGAAACTTCACAGACACTTTCAACTATACATACATAGCTATATAAAAGTAATCCTGTTAAAAAAGTGGCGAAGCGGGCAAGGTTCTGCTAGTCATTTATATAAAAAACAGACGTGAAATAATATAACAGAAGAAAAATGAGGTTTAACAGAACGTCTGACAGTACGAATTAACAGGAGGTTAATAAAAAATACTTTTCTTAAAAAAAATTTTTCATGGTAAAAAGTAAGGAAAAATTTGTTGAATTGTTTCTATTTGGGCTCAATGGAATTTAACAAAATCATGATATCAATCGGTGCTTTCTTTATGCATCACGCCAACCTCTGATGAAGTCGGAACGAATCTATACGAAAACAATTAAAAAAACGATTCACACCTCGTCATGATGTTTATTGAGATTATATCGTCGTTACAAATGTGAAGTCGCGAACCTGAAAAATTAAATTTTCATTTAACATATAAACTTTTCTAAATGATATATTTTGACCTATTCTCGCAAACATCTGCCTATAAATAACGAATATTTTTATAATTCAAATTTAAGTTTCACGCGCGTCGAATCCATTTGGCGTTTATTTCGATAACAAGTTGTCATTTGGCTCGCACAGGGAATATGTCGTATCCAGAGCTTACTTTCTCGGAAACATGCTCGCGGAGCCATTTAGTTCCTTTGATCTGTAGAAGGCAAAATGTGTTCTTGTACTAAATTTATAATATAATCTGCTATACATAATTAGGCAATTCACAAGGTGCTTTATATACACATCATACAAACACTATAAACAAAACACACAACCAAAATTTAAAAAAATCTCTTTACTAATAAGAAAGAAAATGAGAAAACCTTTCACTTTCAACAATACAACATACAACTTTAAGGCCCCTATTATGTATTACAGTTCAACTAAGTTGACTGAATTTAACTCAATTTGTTTCGTATAACGAATTACATACATACCAGTTGAACCATGTAGTTTGCCTCAAAGTTGTATGTTGTATTGTTGAAAGTGAAAGGTTTTCTCATTTTCTCCCTTATTAGTTAAGAGATTTTTTGAAATTTTGGTTGTGTGTTTTGTGATTATGATTGCTTATCTGAAAGTGCTTGAATTTTCTCTTGTTATTTAAATTGTTAGTTTATAATTAATGCATTTATTATGTTAAATTAAATTAAATTTTAGTAAAAAACATCCTTCAAAAAAATGATTCTTCAATGCTGTGTAACATTTTTCAGTCTTAAATGATTTCTTTTAATTCATAAAAAAGTTTTAAGTATTTTCTGGATCCTTCAAAATTAACATTAAAAAAATATTTATGCTTATTTTCATAGTAACTACGTTTATTTCGTTATAATAAACGTACGTTTATTTTAAAAAATAAATATAACATCGTAATGCAAACCTTAATGTAATGCAAATTTTTATTACGATGTGCAGATGTTCACAACACTATCTATCTGTGGAATTGATTTCGTCACTGCATATCGTTATCTAAATCTGACTTTGATATTCGAAAAAACTCAGGTACTATGTAAACATCCATATAAGTGTTGAAATTAAATTTAGCGCACTCTCCTTAGAGAGAGCACTAATTCTCATATATTACCACATTTGCAAAATACCTCAAAATACCACAAAACCTCAAAATACCATAAACCTCAAATTACCACAAAATCCCTGAAATTACCAAAACGTGCTAAAATGCAGTGATTACCATAAAACTAATTTGATTCTGACAGTATCTTAACATAATTATCAAGATTTCGCCATATTCAATAAAAAATATTAATATTAAAAGTTATTCAGTTATTTATTTATTAAAAACATAATAAGCATATTAGTTCAGTTCTTTTTCTTAAATATTAATTAAATAAAAATATATACACATAATATATTAGTTAAAATTTGTTACGTGCCCTAGCTATCGTACCTTGCATGACCGCTCCGGATAGCTCAAAATTAATGGGCGCAGCTCTCAGTCATGCCAGGTCGAGGGTGCAACAATAACTTCCGGTTTACACCGGAAGCAAAAAAAAAACGAAAACTCAACCCAAAAGTAAGCTCAAATCAAAAGTAACCTCAAAAATAAACGAATTAATTACATTTTAATACAAAAACATAACAGGAACCAAAACAAAATAAATTACACCAAAAAAAAATATTCACCAAAAATTCCTAAAATTCGCGACGGAAACACCAAAAACCGAAGAAAACGAGAAGATGTTCATCCTCCTGCGCGCCCATCCATAAAAGAACCCAGCGAGCAAAATTCCCTTTAGACGTCCAAGTCCCCTGGTAATCACGCCCTCAGAAACGCCCCTGTCTTTACTTACCCCACAAAATAATTAAGCAAACCATATTTTTTTCTCTTATAAGTTTACATTTTTATTAACAAAAAAACTAATATTATTTCCTTATTTCTTTTCAGATACTGGATACATCGTGGCACAAATGACAAAATGTTGACTTATTAGGTTATATAGCCGAATTAAAATTACTTGTAATTTCAAGAACTAATTCTAAGATAATTTTTTTTGCTAATTCTAAGATAATATATGCTTACGCCCCAAAAAAAAATTGTGCCAAAAAATTATGTATATTAAATTAAAATATGTAAAAAGAAATCAAAAATATATATTTAGAATTAAATTATAATAAGACAATTTACCATTTCACTGAAGAAGTGGTTAAATTAAGAACAATATAAATTAATATAGATATCGTATAAAAAAACCAAAATTTATATGAAAATAAGAATAAATTTATACTAAAGAATTTAATACATTGTAGAGATATATGTAGACTTATAAATATGAATGTATAACCGTGTATTGTATTTACGCTTTTCAAAATGGTGAATTATATTTAAGCGTATAAAACTCAGGATTATATTAAAGATTTTAAACTGGCTAATTAAAAAAAACATGTAAATTTTTAGATTCAGCAAATTTTGTATTTTATTCCAAAAAATCGAAATTCGTAACATAAGTAATTTATGGGCCTTTTTTTAAATAAAGGTTGTTATTCAATTCTAAACTAGACTTTTCTTTTTTATTGAATTTTCCTTCCTAAAGGAGCTCGCTT
Organism: Coremacera marginata; assembly: GCA_914767935.1. Lineage (NCBI taxonomy): Eukaryota > Metazoa > Arthropoda > Insecta > Diptera > Sciomyzidae > Coremacera > Coremacera marginata. Next base: position 121,745,490 of record OU612045.1, on the reverse strand, counting down.
AGGGGAATTTAAGTGTAGATAACAACAAATTTTCGAAACTATCGCAAAAAAAACCTAGGACCTCATAAGTTTGCGATGGACCGAATTAGGAACTTATTTTAAATCTTCATAACCGGTAATCTTTCAGCAAATTCGCAAACAAAATTGTTTTCTATTTTCTCAGTTAAACACATCGAATACATGCATATTTGAAATTAATACTAAAGACATTAGGTACAAAAAAAAAACTAGAACGACTAGGTATATAATCTAGATATATAAAAAAAATTTTCTAGAATTTCATTACTTATTGCTTAGAATTTTATTAATTATTGCACGTTATGCAGCATGTTAGAACTTTCGGACACATAGATATATATAGGCCACAATTTTTGTTAATTTACCGCAGCCATTTTCGAGGCCAACTACTCGTATTTTTGATCTAGCGCGACCATTTTTTTTCCATTATTTACAATAATTTTCTTTGATTTTTCGTATATATTTTGATTTTGGTGTATTTTCCTAATTTTTAATCCGACACTCGCAGATTTTATTGTTTGGAAGCCTCTGCCTATTCAGCTACATTGGTAATATGCTGAATGCCTATTATTGTTGCATATCGCTCTTAATTTGATGCCTACTTTCAGGCCTCATTAAAAGGTGTTTCGTGTATCTTTCTCACTACTATTTTGCTTCACTCTTAGTAGTAAATTTTTATATACTAGAAAAATAAAATTGTGACCGACTTATCTGTTTTGAGTGGATTCTTGATGATTGTCCCCACAGATCCTTGGATTCCGGTCGTCCACACTGTTGGATTAGAATATAAAACTTTTGTCTTAATTGCTTCTTATTTGTCCAATATCACCTACATTTTTTTACCTCGATTCCGACTTTCTTTTCTCGCTGTTGCTAGAATAGCTTCGAGCCGCGTAGTCTCTCTTTACGTGGATCCCTTGTGTCGTAAGTAAGCCCCCTATGGATATCATTTTCACTTAAAAAAAATACCTTAAAAAATATCTCGAAAATTCTTACCACTTTTCTCTTTTAATTTCGTTGCTCCTTTCGTTTTTCCTTGTAAATTTTTTCCTCGTTAAGCCCTTTGGACTTATTTTTTATATTTTTTTTTATATAGTATTTATAGTATATATCTGTTTTAAAAATCATTCGGCACTTTACTTTTAACATCTTTTTCAAACGAAACTTTGCAACATATTAAACTCTAGAAGTTTTCTTCACCGAGCGAAACCTCACGAAAAATTTGACTGAACTGGACTCCTCCATCCTGTGACTTATAATTTTCTTGCCTCTTCCATCATCAACACCCTATTTACTCCTTACTCCTACATATTTCCCTTGTGTCTCTTGGCACCTTTTCATTTTATTAGTTAAGTTGTTTTATTTTTCCTCTTTATGAAATTTTCTTAAACTTCCTCTTCCACTTTACCTATCTTGTTCTGATTTTTCCTCTAACCAATCTCATCCTTGACCCTTTTCGACCCCATAATAACATCCCTTCTACATGATCCTTTTCCTCAACCGCCTTCACACTGTTCCTGAAAATATAACTTTTCCAACCGCATCCATTGTCTGCTACTATTCGCATATCATCAAGTTTAATTCCCCCTGTTATGATCTGTCTATATATGATATAAATACATTTATATTTCAAATTATAAGTATTACAACTTCATATTAATGCTTATCTATTTCTTGTTTTAAAAACATACTTTCTTGCCCGCTTTTTTCTTTGTTTACTTCGTTAATTCATTTGTTAAGAATAAGTTCATGCAACGATTTTTTTCCATTATGTTATTGTAAAAAGTACTACGTTTCTTCAGCAAAAGTACTTTGTAGGTACTTAAGCTCAGCAAAAATTTGATTTCGCCACCCAGCAACACTGTTCAGATTGTTGATTGCTGCCAAGGTTGATTTATACGGTTATTACAAGGGAGAGAGCGAGTACCCATAATTGTCAAATCGAAGTTGGCAACTCATAGAAAATCTGCAAGTGCTTTCTTTTGTCATCTGTTTTTCTTTCGTAGTCATTCGCAAAATTGGCTGGTTTTGACAATTATGGGTACTGAGAAAAGAGTGCGATCAGCCCAGCGACAACCTTATAAATCAACCTTGATTGCTGCCATGTACAGCAATCCAAAAATTAACAAATTTGATTGCTGCAATGTGTTATTTTGACAGATTTCTATTGAAAGCAACAACAAAACGAGTAGATTGTTTAATTAGCAATCATCGCGTGAGTTGGGGATTAGCTGTGTTGCATGAATAGCTGTTTTTGGCAACTTATGGTATGCCTTTAGAAGAGAAAATCAACACTTATCAATGCTACCTAGGTTCTTATATCATGATCTATTATATAATCAAAATTTATATAATAAAATCAGCTCTTGAAAAATGCTATACTCATATGCATAATATAATGAACCCTTTTCTACATTCTTTATATAAAATTGTATCCTATATATTTTAAATTTTTCAAACATGTTTATACGTAGCAGCTTCAACCAAATAAATGAAACAATGCACATGACAAGAACACTAGCAGTTCTCTCGGAGCCAAAACATGTCCCGGAGCTATGCATGTGCAACCAAATGAACGAAACAATGCACATGACAAAAACGGCAATATATATATATATTTAGAGAGATATATATTTTATTTCTATCACTTTTACGACCAACTCGGTCAAGCAGTAACAAGTACGAAAGAGATGTCGGTTCATATTGCTTAATTAAAAAAAAAAAATTATTTGGTAAAGTAAAATTATTTGGGCCTATTCAGCGAAATCTGTTATTCTGTTACACATTTTCTGTTGTCAATCATAAAAGATACCGGCCATAAAAGATCTGTTAAAATTGGGGTTCAACATTTCGAACTTTTATGGTATCCTGTTATCAATCTTCGAAAACAAAAATCTATTACAATTCCGTTAACTTCTGTTATGAAACAGCTGATTGCTGTCAATAAATTCTTAAAGTGCACATAAAAAAACATAAATCACAATGCAGAGCGATAAAAGTAAGTTCATCATTAAAATAATCAATTGTTTTTTATCAGTTAACATTTTTTATAGGAAAACGCGAAAAGAAGGTAACATTGGAGCAAAAAGAGGTTTATTGCTCGTACTTGGAAGAGAACCCAGTGCTGGCGATGAGGAAACACTGCGACGCATCAGTGCCAGGGCTGTGGCAAGAGTTGGCTGGCAGCCTTAACTCAACAGGTGGTGCGCAGCATTCATGCGACAAGTGGAAAACGGTAAGGCTTTTGTTTATATTGTACATATTTGCTACAATTCAATTTAATTTCAGGTGATCGAATTGTTTGCTCTTTTGGCGTAACTCGAGCAAAGTGGTCCGATGTCATATTTATTAATTATGACTTACATTTGCCTCCTTTTTTGAGCCATTCTTATTGAAATTCTTAAATAAACATCCATTTTTCACACTAAAATGTTCACTTTCTAAAAATTTGTTATGATAAAAGACAGAAAAATGTATCTGTTATTGTGTTGTCATTCATAGCAGATTTCATAGCATAGATTTTGTAAAAAATTTTTTAACAGTTCGAAAAGTCTGCTACGATTCATAACAGATTTCATAAAAGATTGTCGTGCAGAATACGAATTTTGGTCTCGTAACAGATTTTTTGACAGCTCAAAAATTTGTATAGGAAATCATAACACATTTCATAACAGAATTTTTTCATAACAGATTGTGCCGAATAGGCCCAATTATTACTGTTTGAACATGTTAAGAATGGATCGAAGGAATGATTGGAACCATGTCCGACTGTGAACATGGCTCCGTGAACTATACAAGTTCGGAGCAACTCATATCTAATTGTAAGGCTGAGGTCAGACGAGGATCGTTTGAACGGCATTCGATGAACTATTTCTACTCTCTTCCTCATTTTTAATGCCAGTCAGTCAGACGGCAGTGAAGTGAATGGCGTTAAATTTTTGACATTTAATAAATTTCATTACTTTTTCTCCTCCTTTTTCATTTCGTACTAGAAAAAATTGCTATGGTCTAATTAGCCTCGCATAGATTGGCAGCGCATGCAACGTATATAAGCGGCTGAAAAAAAAATTGTGATTAAGCAAAACATAATTAAACATAGCACTTGGTCAACCAAATAACAGAAATAACTTTAATTGTAACCAAATAAATTTGGTTAATAACAAATTCAACACCAACACATACTTAGGCTTAGTATGCTGTAGAAACTCATAATGCAACTAACAAGGTGGTAGTGACAGTTCTCTTCGCGATTATAGGTTGGCAAAAAAGGAAAACGCAATATATCCTGCTGTGTGAATATAGCTGTTTTGCTATAGGTGAATATAGCCTGCTTGAATATAGCCTGCTGTCACTACCACCTTCTTAGTTGCTTCATGGCAGACACAATAACAAATTTCCCATTAGAAGTACATTAAGTTTTTTGACAGCGAACAGGCAGAGGAATTTTTTAGGTAGGCATTACGCTGTTGAAGGAAAACATTTTTTCAGTGCTGCCAAGTCCACAATCACCGCAGAAAATTGACATTAAACAATAAACACATAAGCAGTAAGTATGTGTTGAATTTGTTAAACAAATTCATGCAGTTTATTAATGTGTAGTAGGCCGGGTCGATTTGTGGGGAGGCAAAAAAATCGCCCATTGCTCTGTGAAAATCGTATTCTAGGGATCAAAATAAGAAACTTTGCCGAAGGAACCATACCTCTAAAACGAATTCTGATGTCCCCCAATTTGGGTCGAACTTCTGGGTAGGGGCAAATTTTGAAAAATCCCACTTTGACCCATTTAGAGTGCTCCAATCGAGTCCAAATGTATGACCGACCCCCACTAACTTTGGAGGCCCGACCCACCCATGCCAGTGGCACACCCAATGGAACCCCCATGGGGGTTCCCCATACAGACATTTCAAAAAATCGCCAGTTTTGGCACTTTACATGAAAAAATCAGCGAAATGCCTATGTTTTTTTCTTTTTGGAGTTTTTTTTTTCTCTTTAGAAATTTATTCAACCCTTTTAAAAAATGAAGGTATCCACACGACACAGCTGCATGTCGTAAACTTACTTGTGTAGTTTTTTTATAGCACATACTTAAGAAATAAAGGTTGTTTTTACAACCCTTTTTGTGGGTATTTTATGGCACCTTCTTAAGAAATGCGCGTTTTATGCAACCATTTTAATAATTAAGGTATCACTGGAATGCACCGCAACCCTTTTAAAAAATTAAGGAATCACTGTGACACAATTGCAGATCCTAAAATTGCTTGTGTGCGTTTTTAAGCCACCACAAGACACAGCAGGTAGAATTGAAATTACCATTTCATTCTTATTACCTCATCTCGTAGACCATATATAACGGTTTTTGTGAATGCATTAAGTCGTTGTGAAGAACTCAAAGTGTGAAGTGCTAATTTCAGATAAAAAAATATTAAAAAAAAAAAATAATAAGTGAAGTTGACAATTCCAAATCGAAAAGTTTACAATGAATCCACCATCTTCTACACCGCAAGATGAAGCAACAACAACATCAACAACTATCGAAAACCCAATGAGTCATATACCCAAGCACGATGTTACTGTTTTTGGTGTGTCTACTGATTTGACTGATCTTAATTTACCAACCCATCTGGATATCTTGATATTATTTTTACTTAAGCGAACGTGCTTAAACAGAACAAAAAAAGTTTTCCCATAAATCATTCACTATTCAAGTACAAGATAAGTTGAATGGAATTTGGGAAAAACTTGCTATGGAAATAATGCTGAAAAAAAGTGTATTTAACAACTATCAAGAGCAAATCAAGAGAAGAAACAAAACCCAACAATTTACAGAGTATGTAAAATCTCTGGAAACAATTTTTTACATTGGAACATGTAAATGCGATTTGAAGGCAGCTCCATGTGCATGCGGCTGGGTTCCCGAACGCCTTAAAGAGTTCATGCACAATCAACATTATCAGAGAAGACTTACAATGGATGCAGTTGTGATGGAAACTGAAGAGCAAGGAGCAACGTCTATGTCATCAATGCCAACATACCAAGATCCCGATGATTCAACATACGCACCGCCACCGGTTCAAGAAGATATGGATAGAAGCACAAGTTCACAATACACAGAGAGATACGATTGTTTTAACTTTGCCTTGGTATGTTACAGATTTGGTGTGCCTGATAGAGTAGCATCGGCATTGGGAACCGCTCTTTTCCAAGATTTTAAAATGAAAGATAAGCATGGCAAACCTCTCATCATGGATAAATCGAAAGTTCGCAAAGAAAAAGAGAAATGCAGACAAGAAGTGGTTCGCAAACGGTTAGATCATACCAATTTGTTAGCGTTTTCATTCGATGTCAGAAAAGATGATACTTTAACGACAGCTAAAGTTGATGAGAAGTATCATACTAGGATGGTAAAAGAACCTCATCTTGTTATTTTGAGAGAACCCAATTCTGAATTGATTGGTTACGTAAGACTGGAACATGAAACCGCTGAATACAAAACAACCAAATTAAATGATTTTTTCAACGATAAAAATATATCACTGGATGCATTAATTGGAATATGCACTGACGGTCAGCCAACAAACCCTGGCCCACACGGTGGAATTATACGACGATTCGAATTGCTGTTAAAAAGACCATTGCATTGGTTCGTTTGCCTTCTTCACTTCAACGAACTTCCGTTTTGGCATTTGTTTGAAGCTTTGCATAAATCAACCAGCACTGGACCAAGATCGGCAACCGGAAAACTGAGCCGTCAAATGGAAACTTGTGAAACTCTTCCGGTAAGTTATTGCTATCACTCATTTATTATAATTGTCAACCATTTTTAATTATTTTATTATTATATATTTTCAGGTGGTGGACGGCTTCCAGAAAATTGAGTTGCAAAATATGCCCCCGCTCCAGAACAAAATTTAATTTTCCACCTATTCGAAGTACTTATACGACATGGCCCATGCAATTTCTAGCGGCGTGGTTTCGGTGAATCTGGCTAACATCAAACCAGGGAAAATTGTACATTCTCGGTGGCTCACCAAGGCCGCTAGATTATTACGATTATATGTGACAACGGAAAATCCAGATGCAAATTTAAGAATTCTGGTTGAATTTATAATTAAATGTTATGTGCCAATGTACTTCAATATCAAGTATTACAGCTCTGTCGTGTACGGCAGTGCATTATTTTTCAACTTCATTAGTTGGTCACGATTTCTAGAACCTCGTTTACGCAAAATTGTCAATCAAGTAATTACAGATAATTCATATTATGCGCATTCGGAAAATATCTTGATATCAATGTTGTTTGATGATAGCAAAGAAAAGCGCGACTGTGCTATCAACATAATTCTACGCTATCGAACAGATGTTGACGACCCAAAGCAACTTAGAGCTTATAAAAAACAAGATATAAAGTTTAATTGCACAAGTTACACGGAAATGATCAATATGAATGACATAAATAACGTATTTGAACCACCATTCACGCGAAGCATTCCGTACGATACATTGAAAGAATATTTAAATCAAGATGATCCACCGTTTAATGATCCAAAAATTGCATCACACATACAAGGAACGGAACGACATGTTCAATTGCTAGCTAGCGTTTCCAAACGGGTTATACCGGAAAATGTAGAGGCTGTTATGGCGACGACATAAGAGAGCCGTGCGAAATTGCCCAGACTTGAAAGTAAAAAAGACTTCAAACAATAATTTTTTTAGTTTCTTTTCTATAACTAACTTAAATTAATTTTTTCATTTACATATGTTCTGACTAAATAAATTTCATAAGAGAAAAAATAGATATAATTATAAATAAAAAATAAATATTATTATAAATAAATAAATAAAAATAAAGAAACATAGCCATTTCGCTGATTTTTTCATGTAAAGTGCCAAAACTGGTGATTTTTTGAAATGTTTGTATGGGGAACCCCACAGGGGGTTCCAGGGGGTGTGCCACTGGCATGGGTGGGCCAAGTCTCCAAAGTTAGTGGGGGTCGGTCATACATTTGGACTCGATTGAAGCACTCTAAATGGGTCAAAGTGGGATTTTTCAAAATTTGCCCCTACCCAAAAGTTCGACCCAAATTGGGGGACATCAGAATTCGTTTTAGAGGTATGGTTCCTTCGGCAAAGTTTCTTATTTTGATCCCTAGAATACGATTTTCACAGAGCATTGAGCGATTTTTAAATCGACCCGCCCTAATGTGTAGTCTTGCTTTTTATAGAATATAAAATTGCAGCAATAAAAATATGAATCTGTCAACCAGAACAACTAGTGATTTACCTACAAACAAAAATTTTGACTCAGCACCAAAATTTCGCGTGTAGAATTATATGCCCAAAAATTTTCGCTGCTACAGCATACTAAGCTTTACTGCTTTTTTTTATTGCTGTATGTCAAATTGCCACGCCAATTAAATGTACAGGTATATAATTGCCAGAGAAATTTTGGCATTTTAGCTCTCCACACAGGATTGTGAACTTAGAAGCACTGAATAAATTTTTTCCGTCAACAGCGTACTACCTAGCGGAAAAAAATTCCGCTGCCTGTTCGCTGTCGAAAAACTCAATGTACTTTTTATAGGAATTTTGTTTTCATTTCTACAGCAAACTAAGCTATATATTTTGCAAATTAACCTGCCAAGAATAAGGGTTTCGTACAACTCTGTTTTTATTATGTTATAGTATAAAAGTATTACTTTTTCTCAAAAAAGGACTTTTTACCTACTAAAAGTCAGCATATTCGTTATTTCGCCACCTAAAAACAATGTTCTGAACGATGAATGCTGTCATGGGCAGTGTTCAAAAATGAACATATTTTGATTGCCCTACAAAAAGCTCATCCGATCTCGCTCACTGTTTTTTAACAGTTTTGCATTGAAAGCAACAACAAAACTTTTCGAACGCCGTTCTAACAATCATTGACTGAGTGTTGAGATCAGCCTAAGATCTCTTCGGCAGAGTTTATACGTCATTCAAATTGAATGAAGAATATCGCGTTTTTTGTTCTCTTTTACTCTCTTCGAGATATTTGATTGAATAGCTGCTGACACGTGATTTTTTGATTGAATGGCCGATGTCGACTAAAAGTGTTGTTATAAGTACCAGAAAAAATGATTATGCAACCCTGTGATTGATTGATGCAGGTCTGGAGCTTCATCAAAATTTGGATTGATGCGATGAAGAGTTGAAAGTTCATTTCCGCTCTCGCAGAGAGTTCATCTTTTTTTCGCTAGGAAAACACAACAACAAATATTGAATGATCCTTCAATTTGAATGACGTGTAAGCAGTGCCTTCTCGCATATGCTAACATAATTTGGGATCCTTGCTATTGTGGTGTTTTATGTTTGCTGCTCTATATTATCTAATTTCTTCTGTTAATCAATTTTATATAAGTTTATTCGATGACTGCATTTAATGAAACTTTGATGTATTAGAGCGCACCACGCTGCTGTTGGGATGGCTAGGGATAGCCGAACTGTTTTGAGATTTAAAGAAAAAAACTAAGGCATTGATGCCGCTTTAAGTTGTGATCTAAAAAATTCTGCTTTATTTAAAATTACTCCGGTTTATAAACAAAATTCAACAGTATTTTTCTTAAAAATATTCTACCACTCTTTCCAATACTCCTCCTTTAATTCCAATTCTTAATTTGGTTTCCCGATATTTTTAAAACGTGACCAATCAAATTTTACTTGCTTCACTTGCATTCTTTCTTCCCCTCAAACGTTAATATTGAAATGTTTAGCCTTGACTTAAAAGAGTCAATGGCATAAGTTCAGTTTAATGCTTGTTGTTGTTATATTATGTTTTCTAGCAATAAGTGTGTAACTTAATACTCGCTGTCGCGTTTATGCTTATGCAGTATCTAGCGGATGAAGCGAAAGGGGATGGCAAGTGCATTGAACAGGAATTTGACTCTTAGTTATTAATAACATAATTGTTTACTTTAAAATTTTGACTGTAAATTTTGGGGTTTTTATTTGGTGATAAATTATTGATTTAATTGTTTTAGTTGGTGGTCTAGATTTTTGTTTTGTGTTGCACAAAAGAAATAATGTAGTTAAAGAATGAAATGTTTTAGTTGGTGGTAATAGTGACTTTGAAGAGTACACTACACCCTAACCCTTAAGCGAAAATTTACTTGCAAAAGTTAATTTTTAAGATGTCGGAGTTGGAAAAAGTGTATACGTTAACATATTTTAAACTAAATGTTCTGTAGGTTTTACAATTTAAGTCGTTGTAATATATCTTTGTTTTTACAATGGTATATTCTTAGTGATTATGGGTTTTGCCAATCTTATTATTAGTTTTTGATACTTTTTCTTAATATTTATTTTCATAGTTTTAAGTTCTATTATGTTTAAAGTATATCTTATTGAATATTTCAAGTATTAAAAATCTTATTTATTTTTTTTTTTTTTTTTTATGTTTTTATAAATTTCTTTAACATATTATTATGGAATTTCTTATACTTATTTTTTATTTCTATGATGGAGTTTACTCCTTCTCTACTAATGATTTTATATGGTCCGTGGACTTTGATTTTTCTTTCTACTTTCTAATTTAACTAATACTAAGTCTCCTTCTTGGAAAGCTGATATATTTACATTCTTATCGTAATTGAGTTTTCTTTTTTGTTTTACCATATCAATAATGTTTTTTGCTTTGTCAATTGATATTTTTAATCTGATTTTTAGTTCATTAGCATAATCATCTATATTATAAATTTTAGATTTATCTTTTGTTATATCACTCGGTAGAGTTGGTAACCTGCCAAAAATTAATTCATACGGGGAGTAACCAGTGTCTACATGTGGAGTTGTGTTGTATGCAAATGTATAGTATGGAATCCATTTATCCCATTGCCCATCATCAGCAAAAGATAGAAGGTACTCGTTAAGAACTCTTTGGTTCCTTTCAAGAGCTCCTATTGTCTCGTGATGATAAGGTGCTGAGAAAATTTGCTCTATCTTCAACAATTTGCAAACATTCCTCATCAGATCATTAGTAAATTCCGTTCCCTTATCAGATTTCAAAATCCTAAAACAACCGTATTTTAAAATAAATTGTTCAACCAATGTCGTTGCAATTGATTTTGCGTCTTTTGTTTCAATTGGGTGAGCAACAACAAACTTACTCAGATCACATTGCATTGTTAGTATGTATCGGTAACCGTTTGAAATTCTAAGCGGTCCCACTGTGTCTATCGTAATTATTTCAAAACAAGCTGTCGGTGTATCTGTTATGGTCATTTTTTCTTTTATATGCTTTGTTTGTTTATTTCGAGCGCAATCAACACATTTATTAATATAATTTTTTACCATCTGTCGCATGTTTTCCATACATAGCGTTGTTTTAGTTTCAGTATCGTTTTTCTAATTCCTAAATGTCCGCTGTGTGGTGAATCATGAAATTCTTTAATTAATTTGTTTTGCATGGATTTATTTGTTATTCTTTTCGGGGGTTCAAATATCAAAATTTTTAGCGATTTTTCATTCTTCTTATTAATTTTCTGCTGGAGCTTGTTGTATATATTTTTAAATTCATGTTTATGCATAATTTTAAATATCATATCTTCTTCATCTAGCGCTAGTTCTTTTATATTTAATTTATTCATTTTGGATACTAACTTCTTCAGAATCGGCTCTAGAGTCGCTGAATTATCATTAGATCTTGCATGCATATTTTTATTATCATTATTTATTTTTGATGATAGCTTCATCGAAGTCTAATCTGGATTCGTCGATTTATCGCTACATCGCACGTGCACAATATCATTTATCAATTCGATACTAGTATCATTTACATTAATATTTTTATCGCTTGTTTCAAATTTTTATTTGCGTACGTTTTTGATATCATTAATGCATGTGCAATCCCAAATAAAGAGTTGATCAAGCTTCTGTTGAGATGCATCTTTATTCTCTGTATGTTCTTCTAGTTTCTTTTTATTTCCCCGTGCTTTTACCATGGCTTGTTTTTTATCACTTGTTGCGTCTGTTGGTATCATTTTATTCAATATATCCGAGTCTTTTTTTATTCTCGATAGCGCGTCAGCATTAGTATTGATTTTGCCTTGTTTAAAAATTATTTAAAAATTGTAATCAGATAAATCTAGTCTGATTCTTGTCATTTTTGATGATGGATTTTTGTGACTAAACAATGAAATTAGTGGTCTATGGTCCGTGACTACAATAAATTTCTGTCCATATAGGTAAGGTTTAAAAAAATTTATTCCCCAATGGATGGCTAGGAGTTCTTTCTCTATTATTGGTTTATTAATATCGTGTTTTTGTAATGTCTTACTTGCATATGATATGGGAAGGTCTTGCCCTATTTCGCCTTGTGATAATATTGCTCCCAACGCAAAATTTGAAGCGTCTGTCGTTAAGATAAAAGAAAAGTCAGGATATTGTAGGATAGGTGGTTCTATTAATTTTTGTTTTAGAGTTTCGAATGCTGTTTGACATTGGTCCGTCCAATTGAAAGTTTGATTCTTTTTCAGTAAATTGTTTAGACATTGTGCTATAGTTGCAAAATCTCTTATAAATCGTCTATAATAATTGCAAAATGCGACAAATCTACGCACTTCGTCAGCATTTGAAGGAATTGGGTAGTTTTTTATTGTTTCATACTTTGCCGGATCAGTTTTAATACCGTTTTGTGTAATCAAATGTCCTAAAAAAACTACTTCTGGTCTTAAAAATTTGCATTTGCTTGCATTTAATTTGAGATTGTATTTTGATAATCTATCGAAAACTTTTACTAAATTACTATTGTGGTGTTGGAGGCTACATCCGAAAACTATTATATCATCTACGTATAGAAATGCTTCTGAGCTTAAACCTGTTAATGCTAAAGCCAGCATTCTTTGAAAACTGTTTGAGGATATAGTTAATCCAAATGGTAATCTTTTGAAATGGTAATGGCCATCATTTGTCGAGAAAGCAGTCAAAGGTCTTGAATTTTTATCTAATGGAATTTGATGGAAAGAGCTTGTCATATCAAGTGTCGAAAAATATTTTGCTCTACCTAGTTTGTCCAAAACGTCCTCAATTCTTGTCAATGGGAATTTATCGTTTATTATTTTTTTATTTAATTGTCTGAAATCAACTACTAAACGCCATTTTTTTGTGTCGTCGCTACACTTCTTTGGTACAAGTAGTAAAGGTGAATTGTATGGACTTACTGATGGTTCAATAATGTCATTGTTTAGTAGTTTGTTTACTTGGTCATGGATTTCTGTGTCTTGTGCATGTGGTAGTCTGTAATTCTTTATATATGTTGGTGTGTTATCTGTTGTAGAAATTTTTTGTGTATAAAAATTATTTGCTGTTAATTGTTCATCTTCTAAATGAAATATGTTTTGAAATTTTCTAAATATGTTTGTGAGTGGGTGATTTAGTTCTATCTGTAATTCTTTCATTACTTTATTAAATCTAACCTTATCTTGTCGTGTATCTTGTTTGTAGTATAAGTAATTTGATAGTGGTTTTAATTTAGGATTTATTTTATGGAGTTTTACTTCTGAGTCAGTTGTATTCAAGATTTTTATGTGACATTTTCCATTTGCTGGAATTATAGAATTTGCTAAAAATACACCTGTTAGAAGTTCCTCATTTAGTACAACACTATCGTGTTCTAATTTTAAGTTTATTGGGTGAATTACTTCTGTTCTTGGCGGTATACGTATTGTATCATATGCATCCTTTTTGAATTATAAAGGTGTTACTAAGTCTGTGTTTCCTATTACTATAGTTAGTGTCTGTGTTTCGTAATCTATTTTACACATATACCTAGATAAAAAATCTCTTCCTATTATTCCGTCTGTATCAATTGGAAAATCATTTTCGACTGCGTGGAAAAAGTGTTCTATAGTAGCGCATTGAAAATCTATTTGTAGTTTTATTGACCCTAACGTTAAAGTTTCCTCGTTTGTTATTCCTGTTAATTTGCATTTGTGTTCCATCATTAATTGGGTGTCATGTATATTTTCGAGTTTACAGATTGAAATATCTGCACCTCTATCGATCAAAAACTTTATATTTTTCTTCGAGTTTCTACATTTTACAATTATGTAGTTTGTATTATTATCCGATATATTGTATATTTTTAATTTCGCTGTGCCGGATGATCTTCTCTGGTGATCTCCGAGCGATCGTCGTTTCCCTGATTGCTAAAAACATACATTCTGTTAGTATTCCTCTGGCTGTGATTTCTATATGTATTGTCATTGTTAAAATTTTGCCTGTATGTATTTTTATTAAAGTTATAATTTCTTCTATTATTGTCGTTGTTATTTCTGTTATTATTGTGGTTATAATGATTGTTCTGGTTATTATTTTGAGCTCTGCGTTGCATGAAATTTGTATTATTTTGTCGAACGTTGTGGTTGTTATTAGTTCTGTAATATTGTGGTCTGGTGTTAGAGTTGTTTGTTCTATAATTTTGTTGTCCATTATATGAATTGATTAAATTTGTATTTCTTTGTCTGTTGTTTGTTCTGAAATACATCAGTTGGTTGTTCGTACAAAAATACAATTTTTTTCGAGTTCTAAAGCTAAATTTGTTGCTTCAGTTAAGGTCTTTGGTTGTGCTGCAAATATTGTATATTTAAGGTCGTCATTTAGTCCGTTCTTAAAAATTGTGAGTGAATAAGATTCATTCATCTTCATTATCAAATTTCTTTGGTCGTCATTAGTTTCTGTACTCAATTCGTTAATTTGTAAATTATTTAGTTCAGACGTTAAATTTAATAGTTTGTCTTTAAAATTTGTTACTGTATTGTTCCGTTGTGTCAAAGTGGCAAGTTGTGTGTGTATTTGTGTAGTTGTCAAGTTGCTTTTGTATGAATTAGTAAGTGATTCTTTAAGTTTACTAAAAGTATCTATGTTTGTTATGTAGCCTAATGTTGTTTTTACGTTAGAACTTAGCTTAATGTTTACTACAATATTTATGAGTTTCTTCTTGTTATCTGTTGTGGTATAAGTTTCGTTTAATAATTCTACTATTGTTAAAAATGCATTGAGATCTTTATAATTTCCGTTAAAAATCGGAACGGTTTTTAAGATTAATTCAATATTAAAGTCTGACATGATTACTTTATTTTCTGTCGAATGTTGTAACAAAAGATTTTTAGTTTGGTTTAATAGAATGTGGAATTGTTCCTTCAATTGAAACGCTTCCAATTTGTTTAAAATTTCTGCTGTTTTTTTAAAATGCAGTTCGTAACGATTTAAAAAGTCAAGTTTTATACTAATAGTTTGACATGTGTATTTCCTATTGCTGGATTTCTTAATATTTTGTTTAATTTTTAAAACTTCGTTAAAAATTTCTTGTAACTCTTCAATAAAATTTTTTTTTATATTAACTTATATATTTTGTATTCTGTTTATTCTTTTCTGTACATATGTTTTAAAATATTTACTTATTTTATGAAATATATATACTACAATAATTATAATGATTATTGTTACTGCTATTGTTGTTGAATGTTGTCGGACTTCATATTTGGTTACTGCAGATCCTAAATTATTCTCTATCGTTATTGATTCTTTTTTGTTGTTTTCAAACATAGTTATGTATTTGTAAATTTCCGTTATGTTTGGTATCATTCGTTGGGTGTTTATGTTTTGTTGTTTAGCGGTTTCTTGTATTTTTGCTGTTCTTCTTTTATCCTTTGTAATAATGTATTTTTAAGTTACAGGTCTGTTGTTATAGCGACTATGCGGTATAATTCCGCAATGCGTCTTCTTGTTAATACCTTCCTTCCTCCTCTTGATCTTCGTTTTGGTATCTCTTCTTTAGGTGTTACCTCTGGTTTCTTTGCTGTAGTCCTTGCTCTGTATTCTTCGATTGTTAAGGGTTTTGGTCCAGCTTCCTTTGGTGTTGGTATGTATTTTGGCGGCTCTTCTTCAGTTGGGACTATTGCTTTTGTCACATAGCCTTGTTCCTTGTTAGTAGAGTGTAGCTGCATTAGGTCCACTACACGTTGGAAAACCTTGTAGAAATCGTTATCCATAGAAAAGGATCGTAGGTTAGGATAATAATACTTCAAAATTCGCAGGATAGGATCAGTTGAGAATGCAGGATCAATAGTCTCAGAATCGTAATTGCAGGATCGTAATTGCACAATCGTATTTGCAGGATTGTATTGGCAGGATCGCCATGTGGTGTTTTAAGTTTGCTGCTCTATATTCTCTAATTTCTTCTGTTAATCAATTTTATATAAGTTTATTCGATGACTGCATCGAATGAAACTTTGGTGTATTAGAGCGCACCACGCTGCTGTTGGGATGGCTAGGGATAGCCGAACTGTTTTGAGATTTAAAGAAAAAAACTAAGGCAGTGATTTTAGTTGTGATCTAAAAAATTCTGCTTTATTTAAAATTACTCCGGTTTATAAACAAAATTCAACAGTATTTTTCTTAAAAATATTCTACCACTATTTCCAATACTCCTCCTTTAATTCCAATTCTTAATTTGGTTTCCCGATATTTTTAAAACGTGACCAATAAAATTTTACTTGCTTCACTTGCATTCTTTCTTCCCCTCAAACGTTAATATTGAAATGTTTAGCCTTGACTTAAAAGAGTCAATGGCATGAGTTCAGTTTAATGCTTGTTGTTGTTATATTATGTTTTCTAGCAATAAGTGTGTAACTTAATACTCGCTGTCGCGTTTATGCTTATGCAGTATCTAGCGGATGAAGCGAAAGGGGATGACAAGTGCATTGAACAGGAATTTGAGACTCTTAGTTATTATTAACATAATTGTTTACTTTAAAATTTTGACCGTAAATTTTGGGGTTTTTATTTGGTGATAAATTATTGATTTAATTGTTTTAGTTGGTAGTCTAGATTTTTGTTTTGTGTTGCACAAAAGAAATAATGTAGTTAAAGAATGAAATGTTTTAGTTGGTGGTAATAGTGACTTTGAAGAGTACACTACACTATGATTGTGACATATATCGTATCGAGAAAATTCAAAAACAGTTTACAAGATTCGCCCTAAAGGAAAGGCCCAACTAAAATAGACGAAACGAGACGACTGCAACTTGCCGAAAGTCTGACGAGTTGAGATGCCGGTTCTTACGGAACAAAACGTATGGACAAGATGCTTAGTTCAGCTTCGTTAAATTACGTTTGTTCATTTTGGGCAGTAACATTGAATTGCATCAAAGCGAACATTTTCGTCTCTACTCGTTACGGAGCAACACGTTTATTTTGGTTGGGCCTTAAGACGATTATTTTCGTGGCAAAATATGCCTGCATATAGTGTTCGTTGTCAACTTCTTGGCTTGCAAAGTTTGGCAATTAGGTGTAATATGCAGAGTGTTATGTGCAATATTTTATTGATAATAAGCTAGTTCAGAATTGGTTGCTCTCAATTTCATTTTACGTTGCAACAAGGTCTCTTTTATTTCATACATATTATTAAAGGACCAATTATGGTATCAACGGGCCAATAACTTAGTGCCTATATCGATGTAATCTATTTGCTAAACATTCTGATTTTAGCTCTAAAAGAGATATTTATGAAAAATTCAATTGAATATTATTAAGCATAGGCTCCCTCTACGCACGGATAACAATCTTGACGCGATGTAGGGGCTTAAGTTGCAAAGACACAATGGCTATTGGGTTAGGCTTTGTGGAGCAACGAATCAAAAGTCACCCCCCCCCCCCTTTCTAAAATTGTAGACGCCATGCCGAGGGAGATTGCACCGGTGGTGCAGGGTCTAGGGGTTTTAGATCGCAAATAGTGTCTCCTCAGGGCAGCCCACTTTTGTATTCTGTAGGTACTTTTGTATCCTCTGTTGTATTTTGTAGGGTAGGGCGGATAATGGGGATCTCTGTCCGTTCGGTCCGTTTTTCTCCCCAACTCGTGGGATATTCTATGAACACCCAAAAAACAAAACAAAAAAAGGAAGTGTGGGCTGTGGGGACGAGTCCCGAAGCGGTGGAATCCCAAAAGGATTTAACCGTGGAAGGTAACCCGCCGGGCCTGGTGGACGATAAAACTCCGAAAGGAGTGGAATTGTCAGCCAGACCTGTCGAAGCTGCAACAGCAGGGAATGAAGCTGAGTCCGAGGCTAAGCGGCTCCTTGCTAGGGAGAAGCAAAGGCGGAGGAGGAAGCGTAAGAAGGCGGTAGAAGGCGGAGGAGGAAGCGTAAGAAGGCGGGTACAACCGCGGGTTAGATTGCTTTGGAGTCCCCTGTCAATAAAATGACGGACCAATTCCAAAGCATGTCATGGGATAAGTCCACCCCGGAAAAGAACGAGCGTAAAAGATTCAGGGAACAACCTGGATCTTCCGGCGAAGTCGTTAAAGGGGTGACTCGAACATGTGAGTCGTAAGGTGGACAGCTCATGGCTGTTAGCTCTTCGGCTAAGGACGGGGAAGGTTGATAGCCTTCCACATAAAGGAAGGACAATGGAAGTTGGTGGACGACCCTCAAAAGTCGATAGCCAGTGGAAATCGTGGAGGGCTGATAGCCAGAAACCGAGCGGTAGTAAACCTTTGCCTACACAAAGAGTTGAGTCCGCGAAGTCGAAGGCTTCAGCGGGAGGGAAACTCAACTCAATACGCATTAAAGGACGTTAGAAGGATGTTCATCATTATTTACGGTACCGAAAGCAAGGAGGTCATCCTTAGGAGGTTGCACACCCAGAACCGATGCGTTGCGAATACTTCTAAATGGAGAGTTAGCAATGCAACGAAATTCGGAGATGCAAAGGAAGGAGGCGTCAAGTTCACTGCGTGGTGCCTTACGGATGAGATGGAAGCGATCAGGCCGGCAGGGGGGAAACTCAACTGCGGCCTTGATCAAGCTCTCATCAAATTCCAAAAGGATGCAAGGTGAGCTCGACGAAACCCCTGGTACGGGGCTGGTGGAGAGTTCTGCAAGGAAGGAACCACCAGGGCGGGTGGTGGGCCCGTACCAGGAAAACCTCGTGGTGTGTCAGCTCAATCTACACCATAGTAGGGCAGCATCAGCAATGATGATCCGTTGCATGGAGGAGGATGGAATTGACATAGCAATGCTCCAAGAACCTTGGATTCTTCACAACAGAATCAAAGGTCTCTCAGAGCGGAAAGCCACGCTGTACGAACCGGTGGCAGATGGCAGACGGAGGACCTGTATCCTAGTGAGACATGGTATACTAGCGGTACATATGCCACACCTATGTTCCCCGGATCTTACCGTTGTGAGAATCGGGGATGGTGCAGGTACTTGTATGGTGGCTTCAGAGTATCTTCCTTACGACTCTCCGGACCAACCACCTTCAAAAGAGGTGGAAAACCTGGTGAAGTACTGTGAGGAAAGAGGCATTGGAGTGATCGTAGGATGTGATGCCAACGCGCATAATACTGCGTGGGGAAGCACCAACAACAATGACAGAGGAGAGCAACTGCTTGAATTTGTGGAGATGTATAATCTGTTGGTAGCAAATAGAGGAGTACAGCCGACTTTCGTTGATTCAAGGCGAGCGGAAGTCATTGACGTCACTCTTATTTGTAGAAAGATTCTGAGCAGAATAGAAAACTGGAGGGTCGTGGATAGGCTAACCATGTCGGACCACAGATCCATTCAGTTTGAAGTCAAGTTCGGAATCCGACGCCAGCAGAGTAGCAGGAAGGTCAGGATACCCAAGAACACGGATCCTGTGAAATATAAGGCGAAGTTGAGGGAAACACTGACCCAAAAAGCTATAAAAGTACCAGGGAACACAGCGGAAGTGGAAAGCCATGTCAAACATCTTAGTTCGGCCATGGTCGAAGCTTACGAGGTGGCATGTCCTACAACTTCAAAAGACGAGGGTGATCCGACGCCATGGTGGTGTACGGAACTCGAATCTCTGAAGAAGAAGGTTAGGAAGGCCTTCAATCGGCACATGAGACTGACAACCCCAGAAACATGGACAGAATACAAGGCACGGAAAAGGGAACTGAAGAACCTCATACGACTCCGTAAAAGGCAGTCGTGGAGAGACTTCTGCTCTGGGATGGAAACTATTTCAGAAGCATACAGGCTTCAGAAAATGGTTTCAAAAAATCCATTCTCCAATGTGGGACTGATCCGAAAAACGGATGGAATCATGGCAGAGAACCTGGAAGAGTCGATGCAAGTTCTGATGGAGGTGCATTTTCCTGGAAGTTTTAAGTCTGATGACCCATGGATAAACCTGAAGAAAGGGATGCACAGGGTTAACAGACTGGAAGCCGAAAGAATGATCACTATGGACGGGGTGAGGAGTTCTATATGCTCATTTGCTCCGTACAAAACATCAGGGATGGACGGTATATTTCCGTCTATGATGCAATGAAAGGGAAGATCTCATTGCACCTCGGCTGTGGGGTATATTCGTTACTTGCTTAGCGACTGGGTACGTTCCGAGAGTCTGGAAAGAGGCGAAAGTTGTCTTTCTCCCGAAACCCGGAAAAAAAGATTATGCGGAGACGAAGTCGTTCAGACCGATCAGCCTTACGTCTTTCCTCTTGAAAACGATGGAAAGAGTGATAGTTGACTGTCTTGAGAGCACTTCCCTGATGCATAATCCTCTGAGTAGATGCCAATATGCTTATAGAGCAGGCATGTCTACGGAGAGTGCTCTTCACAAATTAGGTAGAGTGGCTGAAAAGAGTTATTTTCATGAGGCATCGCGATGGCCACATTTATGGACATCGAGGATGCTTTCGACAAAATATGCCCAACTAGATGAATCGGGCATACACACGATAGGGTATGCAGATGGCATAGCGTTGGTGGTCTGTGGTAAGTTCATTGACACCATTTCTGACATCATGAAAGGAGCACTCCGAATGGTGGAGGAGTGGTGTCGAGAACAAGGCCTCACCGTGAACGCAGGAAGATCAAACAATATTCTCTTTACTAGAAAGAGGGTAGGCCCGAGGAGAGAACCACTCAGACTTTTTGGAGCTAAAATCAGCATGTCCACGAAAGTTAAATATCTAGGGGTAACTCTCGATAGTAAACTGAACTGGAACGAACATGTAGGAGACAGGATTGAAAAGGCCAAGAGGGTTTTGTTTCAGTGTAGACGCGTTTGTGGTCTAAAATGGGGGCTAAGCCCAGAGGCTATGAAATGGATCTACACTATGATGGTTAGACCTGTCAACACGTATGCTTCGGTGATCTGGTGGACAAAAGTCAGTCAGAAAACCATTAAGAAGCGACTAGACAGAGTCCAACGTCTGGCGTATGTTGGAATAACAGGGGCAATACGCACCACTCCAACAAGCGCAATGGAGGTTTTGTTAGGTATGCTACCGTTGGATTTAGAAATAAAGAATACGGCAGCGCTAACAGCCCTCAGGATGTTGCGAAATGCTACGTGGCATGGAGCAACAGCCCTCCATGGTCATATGCGCATCCTGGACATGGCACAGCGAAATGTCAGGGAGACGTGTATGCCTATGGACGGAAAGCAGAGAGTGAGAATAACAGAAAAATGTTATAAAACTCTAATAACAGATGGATTCGTTTGTGAAGAAACCGCTGGTAGCGACATCAGTATATTCACAGACGGCTCTCTGATGAATGGCAGAGCCGGGTCAGGCGTCTACTCAGAAGAGTTGAACCTATCCTGTAAACTGAGGCTGGGGAGGTTCGTGTCTGTATACCAGGCGGAAATGCTTGGTGTAGTGCATGCGCTGGACCACTTGATAGATGGCCGGGTTAATAGCAAGAAAATTGTTATTGCCCTTGACAATCAGTCGGTGATTAGGTGCATGCAACGGACAGATATTACTTCCAGGTTGGCCATAGAATGTCTTACAAAACTCAATAGGTGTGCTCAGACAAATGAGCTCACACTTATGTTGGTGCAAGGACATTCTGGCATAGAACAGAATGAAAAGGCTGATTCTTTAGCAAGAGAAGGATCAGCAGAAGAATTCTGTGGACCAGAACCACGTATCGCCATAGGCGACAACAACATGGTGTCAGGCCTTATTAAGCAATGGACGGACTCGGAACATCGTACAAGGTGGGTAGAAGCTGGTAATTGAAGGCCATCAAAGGCGGCCGTGAAATGGTCAAGTAGTGAGGCAGCAAAAGTCACCCGATACAATCGGAAGACTTTAAGCTGGCTTACTGCACTGGTCACAGGACACGGTCCCTACATGTACCATCTCAGGAAGATGACTCTGACCGAGGACGATGGGTGTAGGTTATGCCTAGAGGAGCCGGAAACAGCAGCACACATTCTGTGCCAGTGTCCGGCGGTGGCAAGCATAAGACTGACCATTCTGGGACGTCCATTTATTGACGAAGCCGAGATTGGTCAACTGACCTACAAGGACATGCTTGATGTGACAAAGGGTGCTTATATAAGGAGCATGCTCACTTATGAGTGCTCCGAACAGTAGCATCCTTCGTCAAATAGGGGACGAAAAGGGACCCACTGTGGTCTGATTCGGCCAATCCCCGACTTATTATATTGATATAAGCATAGGTTCAGTGATATCCGTGAACTGAGCCCAGTAGATAAATAAATAAATTAAGTGGAGCTATATGCTTTGCCAAATTTGCAAGTTTGTACTCCTCACAGAACCGCGAATATTGGTGTAGTAAAGTATCGAATATGCACACTTTTATTATTTTTTACTATTAAAAGTATCGAATGTGGCATATGTAACTGAATACCACATCTTGATACACACACATTTTTAACATTAAAAACACTTTACATAAAAACACTGAGTTATAAAATATTATTTAAATTAAGTTCATATAATTTTAATTTTCAAAAATATTTTATATAAGTCAGTTGTGAAAATTTGTTCAATAAAAAACGTTGTATAAAATATATTCAAATAAATTGTTGTTCTAAAAAATAAATGTTGTATAAAAAAATAGAGTTCCATAAAAAATAAAAACTCATTCGTTTGTTACCACCAAAACTGGCGATCCTGCAAAAATCGGACCTCCACGCAGTAGACATGGTCACTGCTGAATAACATCATTGTCGGGCCATTCAAGTACGACGATTCTGCCTCCAACACGCTCATCACTATCCAGTGACGCCACACTTAACCAACGGCAACAAATCCATAAACAAATTCAACATTTGCATACACAAACGCAAATAGCGCAGATCTATCCACGTATGAAAACAAGCAGGTTAAAGAAAATCTTCCCCGTCCGATGCGACAACATGTAACTACAACACCAACAATAACTGCCAAATTGCCCACAGCGGCCACAACAGCAACAAATGATTTGATAACTACACAACAGCAGCTACAATATTTCAACATTTCCAACCCAGCAATAAATCATATTCAACACAGGCCATCACAGCCTGATCCAACACAGCAGCAACAACAACAAGAACTATAATCCAACAACAATAACATCTATAACGTCAACAGCACAGCCAACGTCGACAGCGCAGTGAGCAACAACGTCAACAAGCGCAGTCAGCGACACTATCAACGTCAACATCGCAGTCAACGTCAACAGCGCAGCCAACTTCAACAGCGCAGCCAACGTCAACAGCGAAGTCAGAGACACTGTCAACGTCAACAGCGCAACAAACGTCGACAGCGCAGCCAGCGACACAGCCAACGTCGCAGTCAAAGTCAGCGTTGCAGTCAACATCAACAAAAATTTTTTTTTGTTGATAAATTTAATTAAAATTTTAAAAATTATAAAATTTATTGTCAATTTTAAATTGTAATAGCTTCACACAGACACACATACACCTTGGCTTTTACGGAGTATTATAACGATTGGGACAGAAAGTGTCAATCGTTATAATCTTCAAGCGCAACACTGCACTAGGTAATTCAGTTAGGTACACATATTTTAATTATACTTGTTTTTAAAATGCAACATACACCTCAACGTGCTTCACTTATGGGCGCAGGGGATAACACACCCTTAACAGGTTTCAAGGTAAATCCTTTCGATTCTCATCCAGAAATACATGCGACAGCTATCAAGCTACCTACATTCTGGACAAATTGTCCGCATAGTTAGCGCATACCGAGATTCAGTTCCAATCTAAATGTATTACTGTGGACAGAACTAAATACGAATATCTAGCTACTGCTCTTCCACAAGAAGTCATAGTAACGGTACTAGACTTCATTCAGAATCCTCCGTCAACAAATTTATATGAGAGATTAAAAAAGACCTTAATGGATAGACTGTCAATGAGCGAAAGCAAACGCTTGGACAAAATCCTTTCGGAATCTAAGATGGGTGACCAGAAACCATCTCAGTTTTATAGGTCACTCCTTTTATTAGCTGGTACAACAGTCAGTAGTGAGTTAATCTATAAACTCTGGCTTCGAAATTACCGAAAAACCTAAACATCGCTTTGACCGGGTCAGGTCACACAGAAGTTATTGCTGGAGGTCAACTCTCCGCCGTAAGCAATAAACCCAACCAAGCCATGAAAGCTGAAGACCTAATGGCGATGACGCAACATTTTGCTCAAACAACCAACAAAATCATGGAAAGTTTCAATAAATTATCCATCGAAGTTCAGGAACTCAGAAATGAACATCGAAATCGATCACAGTCTAGGAATTCGAACTTCCGAAGTTCCTCAAGACGTAGATCATTCTCTCGTAATGGGTCAAGTCAACGACCGGCCAATTGGGTATGCAAATACCATTTCAAATTCGGTAGCGCGGTCAGAAAATGTGAACAACCATGTTCATACAGACAAAACGACCAACAAAACACACAAAATTCAAAAAACTAAAAAACTACATTATTGCAACAGCAAGTGATGCGAGCTCCAACACACTTACACGCCGTTTATTCATCTACGCCAAGGACAATCGCATGAACGTTTTGATTGACAGTGGTGCAGAAGTTTCAGTACTCCCTTTCTCCAAATTCAAATGTCAAAATAAAAAATCAGACCTTATTTTAACTGCAGCTAATGGCAGTACAATTTTAACTTACGGAACAAAATTACTTACTTACTTACTTAGATGGCCGTGACAACCCGTGTCCGGATTTCGACCGACCTCATCAGCTCTCGCCAGGCGCCTCTGCTTTGCGCGCGCCTTATCCAATCGGATACACCAAGCGCAGTTAGGGCTTCCTCAGCCTGGTCCATCCATCGGAGGCATGGTCTCCCTCGTCGTCGTTGACCAGCGACCCTCGCCTCGAGCACCTTTTTCGCTGGAGCTTCGTCGTCCATACGATGGACATGACCCAGCCAGCGTAGTCGCTGCACAGTTATACGCCGAACTACGTCAATGTCTCCGTAGAGCTCATACAGCTCGTGGTTCATTCGGATGCGATAGTCATCGCCGACTCGAACAGGACCGAAGATTTTGCGAAGAACTTTTCTCTCGAACACCCCCAGAGCGGCTGCGTCAGTTTGCGAAACTACCCATGCCTCAGCGCCATAAAGCAGCACAGGTAGAACGAGCGTCTTGTAGAGTGTTAGTTTTGTCGATCGAGAGAGGGCTCTGGAACATAGTTGCTTACTGAGCCCGTAGTAGCACCTATTAGCAATTATTGTTCTTCGCTTTATCTCCAGGCTGATTTCGTTGTTAGTGTTAATGGCGGTGCCAAGGTAAACGAACTCCTTGACTACTTCAAAGTTATAGCTGCCGGATGAAACGTGGGAGTCTAAACGCCGCGCTCCCTTGTTTGTAGACAGCATATACTTTGTTTTACCCTCATTTATCGTCAAACCCACTTTTGCTGATTCCTTTTCGATAGCGGCGAAAGCAGCGGTAACATCTCTCTTGGTTCTGCCAACAATATCAATATCATCAGCGTACGCAAGGAGCTGGACACCTTTATAGAAAATGGTGCCATTACGATGCACACCGGCCTTTCGTACGATCCCCTCCATGATGATGTTGAAGAGATCGCAAGACAGTGGATCGCCTTGCCTGAAACCTCTTTCGGTATTGAAGGTTTCGGAGAGGTCATTTCCTACCTTGACGGAGCTGCGTGTGTTGCTCAACGTCATTCTGCAAAGTCTAATCAACTTTGCAGGTATACCGAACTCAGACATTATTGCGTATAGGCAATCCCTTCTCGGGCTATCGAACGCAGCTTTAAAATCGACAAAGAGATGGTGTGTGTCAATTTGATTTTCGTGGGTTTTCTCCAGGATTTGTCGTAGCGTGAAAATCTGGTCTATGGTGGACTTACCAGGTCGAAAGCCACACTGATAAGGTCCAATCAGTGTTTTTGTAATCGGCTTTAATCTTTCACACAGTACGCTTGAGAGAACCTTATATGCGATGGAAATAAGACTGATACCTCTATAACTAGCGCAGATTGTAGGGTCTCCTTTCTTAAGTATAGGGCACAGTACACTGAGGTTCCAATCGTCGGGCATGCTTTCTTCTAGCCATATTTTGCTGATGAGCTGATGCATGCGCCTTATCAATTCATCGCCGCCGGTTTTAAACAATTCAGCTGACAGGCCGTCAGCACCCGCTGCTTTATTGTTTTTGAGTCGTTGGATAGCAACTCGAACCTCTTCATGGCAAGGTGGTGATACTTCCACTCCGTCATCGTCGATTGGTGGCACTGCACTGCGCTCTCCATGGGCGGCATTGGTGGAATCGTCGCCAGTAAGTAAATTGGAGAAGTGCTGTCTCCACAATCTAAGCACACACTGTGTATCCGTATTCAGATCTCCATTTTCGTCTCTGCAAGTGGATGCTCCGGGCTTGAAACCTTGGGTTAGACGCTTAACCTATTGATAGAATTTTCGTGCATCCTTCTTGCCCTGGTATACCTCTAGTTCCTCACGCTCACGCTTTTCCTGCTCTCTTTTCTTGCGTCTGAAAAGGCGCCTCTCTTCCTTCCTCTTTTCGCGGTAGTTTTCTCGCACGGCTCGCGTTGCAGCTGACTGCAGCGTTTTTCTGTATGCGGCGTTTTTTACTGCAGTCGCGATGCGACACTCCTGATCGTACCATTGGTTCCGAGGTTGCGGGCGCCGGAAACCAATGACTTCTTCAGCGACAGCGCGCATGGAGTGGGATATATGCGCCCAAAGTCCACCGGCGTCGTCGAGTCCAGAGGTTGGTTGGTTGAGCTTAACCGAGAGTTGAGCGGAGTAGGCTTCGGCAGTCCGTTGTAATTGCAGCTTAGCGACATCTAGCTTTCGTTGCATTCCTGTGCGTATGTTCTTTGCATTGCATAATCGCATGCGGATCTTGGCTGCAACAAGATAATGGTCGGAGTCAATGTTGACCCCCCGAAATGTACGCACATCTAGAACACTAGAGGCATGCCTTCCGTCGATTACAATATGATCAATTTGGTTTCGCGTTTTTTGATCAGGGGACAGCCAGGTGACCTTGTGGATGTCGAGGTGCTTAAATCTGGTGCTACTAACTACCATGTTTCGTGCCGCGGCGAAGTCGATCAGTCTTAGACCGTTGTTCGTAGAGGTCTCGTGAAGACTGAACTGACCGACAGTGGGGCCAAAGATGCCTTCCCTTCCGACTTTCGCATTAAAATCGCCGAGGACTATTTTCACGTCATGAACCGGAAGGTGGTCATATACGTCCTCAAGACTAGCGTAGAAAGCGTCTTTGACGGCTTCGTCCTTTTCCTCCGTCGGGGCGTGCGCGCAAATAAGGCTTATGTAGAAAAATTTTGCCTTGATGCGGATCGTGGCCAATCTTTCGTTCACAGGTGTGAACCGGGAAACAAGGTGGCGTAGTTTCCGGCTAACAACGAATCCACATCCGAATTCGCGCTTCTCCGCATGGCAGCTGTAGTAGATATCGCAGTGTGCTTGTTTAGAGCAGCCTTGCCCTTTCCATCGCATTTCCTGGATGGCGGTGATGTCAGCCTTTATTGTTTTGAGGGCTTCCGCCAGTTGGATAATGGCACCTTCCCTATAAAGGGTTCGGACATTCCAGGTGCATATCCGTAAATCATTGTCCGTTTTTCGTTTGCGGTGGTCGTCAACGTAATTGGGGTTCTTATCCGAGGCTGGTTTAGTTTTCATTGGGCAGTAGTAATGTGGCGGGACCCAAACCCTGCGCACATTCCATGTTTAAGGTCTATGGATCGACCCGCCGCTCAAATTAGCCGTCAAACTGACGGATGCCAGTTTGCCGTTGCCCAGGGAACACCACTTGGAGGTTTGAGTCGACTTGAGACGATTTCGACATGGATAATGCTGGCCTCGCCAGGTTGAGGCGGTCAGACACGTTGCCATGTGAAGGTTCGCCCCCTGTTCCCCGGAACAAAATTACTTAACATATATTTAAAACTAAGAGATTTTCCACTTACTTTCATTTTGGCAAACATCACAAGACCTATAATTGGTGCAGACTTTCTCACTGAATACGGATTATTAATAGACTTAAAACACAAAAAATTGATTGACCCTTTGACTAAGTCATCAGTCAATACAATCTCTGCGTTATCCGGAACATCATTACCGAAGATATTCACAGTCGACAATAAATACACACAATTACTCAAACAGTTCCCCTCTTTCCTCATTGAACCAGATTACACTGCACCCGTCAAACACAAGACTGAACACTACATTACAACTGAAGGACAGTTACCATTCACGAGACCGAGACGTTTGGATGTTTCAAAAATGAAAATAGCAAAACAAGAATTCGATTTCTTAATAAAGTCAGGTAGTTGTAGACCATCAGATTCGAAATCTTCTTCTCCATTGCACCTCGTTGCCAAACGTGAAGCAAATAACTGGGCACCATGCGGTGACTACAGACGACTGAACGCCATCACCATACCTGACCGTTACCCAATACCACATATTCACGATTTTTCTATTAACTTACACAACACTAGCATTTACTCGAAGTTAGACTTGGTCAGAGCCCTCCATCAAATACCAATGGCTCCTAAGGACATACACAAAACAGCAATCACGACACCGTTTGGAATGTTTGAGTTCCTCCGTATGCCATTTGGTTTGAGGAACCCAGCTCAAACATTTCAACGGTTCATACACGACATTCTTATTGCTAGCGGACTGAAACGGAACATTTCGAACATTTAAAACAAGTTTTTCAGAGACTTTCAGACTACGGTTTAAACGTTAAACCTAACAAATGTATTTTCGGAGCAACATAAATTTAATCAGTTATAACATTTCTGTTACAACCAGTTACAGTAAAACAAATGCAAAAGTTTAGTGGTATGACAAACTACTACCACAGATGTATTCCAAAACTTGCACACATGCTAGGTCCAATTTATGACATGGTAGCATCAAAAACATAAAACAAACACTTACTCTGGACTGACACTACACTACACACCTTCACAACAATTAAAGATAGTTTTGCAAAGCAAACACTACTCAATCATATTGGTAGTAATGCAAAACTATCAATTGCTGTAGATGCATCGAACACCGCAATCGGTTGCGTTTTACAACAACAAAAGAACAGTTTACTTGAACCATTAGCGTTTTTTCCAAAGAAACTTTCCCAAGCGGAAACTAAGTACAGCACACTCGATAGAGAATTGCTTGCGATATACTTCACAATTAAACATTTAAGACATCACCTTGAAGGTAACAATTTCACGATCTACACTGATCATAAACCGTTAACTAACATTCTTCATTCGAAAACAGAACGTAGTCCCAGACAAACTAGACATTTAGGATACATATTACCGTTTACCAATGACATATTAAAGGTAGAGACAATGTTGTAGCAGACGCACTTTCACGAACCGCAATTGACGCTTTCTCTTCTACAGACATTAACTTTAAAATATTGCACAAAGAACAGACTACTGATACAGAACTACAGGAAATACTGGACAAACACACATACAATTTGGAACAGATACACATCTCCCATTTTTTAACATTAAAATTTGGTGCGAACAAACAAATTCAGTAACACGTCCATACATTCCACAAACACTACAAAAACAATTTTTTTAACAACTACATAATATTTCACATCCAGGAACACGAGCATCACAACGACTAATAACACAGAGCTACTTCTGGACAAAAATGAGCACAGAAATTAATAAGTGGTCTCAAGAATGTGTTAGATGTCAACGTTCAAAAGTACAGACACACTAGAACATCACCACATAAAATTAACATACCACACGGTCGTTTCGAACATGTACACATTGATCTGGTCGGTCCGTTACCAATTTCGAAAGGTTATAGATACCTTCTCACTGTAGTTGACCGAAATACTCGTTGGCCTGATTTATACCCATTGAAAGATACAGATACCGATACGATTATTGACACATTCCAAAGGGAATTTATTTCACGTTTTGGGGTTCCGATGGAAATTACTTCCGTTTGAGGAGCACAATTTACTTCGTTTACATTTAAAAACTTTATTAAAGATCATGGTTGTCGACTTATCACAACTTCAGTTTATCATCCACAAGCTAATGGTATGGGCGAACGTTTTCAACGTTAGCTTAAAGCTTCCCTCATCGCGAGCAACAATCAAACAAATTGGTATAAAGAATTACCACTGGTTCTGTTTAGCCTCAGATCTTCGGTCAAAGAAGATATACAGGCGTCACCAACTGAGATGGTTTTTGGTCAATCTCTTAAATTACCACAACAATTAGTCGTCCATAAAGATCAAACATTTAATCCTTCAGAAGTATTACCTAAAGTAAAAGAAGCAATCGAAAACACACAGTTACATATTTCACATCACAACACAAGATTCCAACAATTTATTCCTAGAGTTAAACAGTTGCAAATTTATTTTCGTTAGAAATGACACCATTTATAAAAAACTTCAGGAACCATATCATGGTCCATTCGAAGTAGTTGAACGAACACAAAAATACTTTAAGATTCTTAAAAACAATTCAATAATTACAGTTAGCATAGATAGAATTAAACCAGCCTTTATAAACACAGAAACTACAGACTCACTTACAGGAAAACACAAACAAATTAAGCAAGTACACTTTAACACATTAAATAACAAAACTTTTTATTATAAGGGGGAATAATGTGGTAACTGAATACCACATCTTGATACACACACATTTTTAACATTAAAAACACTTTACATAAAAACACTGAGTTATAAAATATTATTCAAATTAAGTTCATATAATTTTAATTTTCAAAAATATTTTATACAAGTCAGTTGTGAAAATTTGTTCAATAAAAAAGTTTGTATAAAATAGATTCAAATAAATTGTTGTTCTTAAAAATAAATGTTGTATAAAACAATAGAGTTCTAAAAAAAATAAGAACTAAATCGTTGTTACCACCAAATTCATTACTTTGCGTTGGAATTTTTTGAAAAAAAAAAAGAATTTCTACATACATAGGCACACTATCGAATGTGTTAAATTGTTTTGTGAGTTTAAGTTATTTTCAGCGGTTTTCTATGGGAAGTGTTAATATTAGGGACACACGATGAAGGTAAATTTAAAAAATTTGCTAAAGATTAATTATTAGATGGATTTAAACAAATGGTTTTTCGTAGGGCCAAAATTCGGTGATGAAAGCGATCATCTTGTAGGACTTCATTTCGCCGAGGCAAATGATGGCAATTATATTCCATCAAAAGAAGCAGACGAAGACTCGGATCAAGATAATCTTTGTTTCTTTATACACTAGTATTACTTATTATATTCGTTGAACCAGTGTGCACACATAAACACATCTATACAGGGTGTCCAAGACTTAGCGTATGACTACGTGAGGGTTGGTTCGGGGCGGGGCATGATAAAAAATACAACTGTAAAGAAATTTTTCTGGAAAAAGAGGCAAATTTTATAGTAATTTATATGACTTCATTTTTTTCTTGCCCAATTGCCTATAAGCCCGTATATATTGTTTTTGCTTCAGAGCAACTATTTTTGTATAAAAGCAATTATCCAATCTCACCACATTTTCCGTTGCACTAACCTGGGAATGTCGTTGCAAGATTGGAAAATCTTTTTTATATGAAAAATAGTTCTTGGATTAGAATAATCCTCCTCCTGAGGAATCTATCTCCTCATGGTCACACGCTAGTTCTGGGACACTGTATAAACGTGGGACTAGAGGTCAAATAAACCAAAACTGCGTAAAAAACTTAGTTTTCCCGTTAATTGAGGATTTTTTTCTTTTGTACACGTTGAGTGTTAGGCATCAGTAACACAAGTCATACTTTTTTTTAATTGCAGATAATTCAAAATATAAAGAATATGGTACATAACTGAATTGTAAGCTAAAGGTCACGATGATTAATTAAAGACCACAAAAAAAAAAAAGCGTAAGGCAAATCCTTTAAATTGAAAAAGGAATTTAAAAAGATCACGTCAAAAAAAAATATCTCAAAAATCTATCCTTGTAAGATCTTATTACAAGAGCATATCATACTTTCTACAAACAACTTCCAACTTCAGAAAGCACTCTAGATACTCTAGATAAGAGCCTGACGAAGACGAGAAGATGAAGATTTGTAATTTTTTTCATCACACAGTTTTTTTGTGTTTATTAATAACCATTAACGATTAAATAACATAAAATAATATAAAAAACTAAAAAAATACTCAGCCATTTATCAAAGGTGGCATATTCGTTGCTTTACAATTGAAAAAAAAAATTACAAAATTTCCTCGATTTCAAAGTAACGAATATGGGCATTTCCGTGGTGGCCTACATGACTATCGTACGACTTTAATGAATGAAAAAAGAATGAAAAATTTAACTAACAAGTTCCTTATTTTGATTTTCCAATAGCTTACTAAGCACACTATACAAGGTGTAAAACCTAAGAGTTGTCAAAAGTTCGACTCTTAGATATAAGCCACCAAAAATGATACGTTACGTGACAAAAAATACAAGTGGTTTTTGACTTTGATCACAAATTAGTAAAATTCTGTAAATTGGCAAGAGTTTTTGTATAAAACTTTTTTTAGAAGGAATTCAAATAGTATAAGTTTATTTTCAAAGTAATCAAATTTAAAAACCTTTTCTCGTTTTTTTTTTATTGGGCTTAGTATGAAACGTTACGTGACATGGCGTTACGTGACATTTTTTTCATTGTAATTCATTTGGGTAATTGAGTAATTAGGTGATTAAGTAATTATGTGATTTAGTTATTAAAAAACAAATTTAATATATTCTGCCTCTCCTTGCCTCAACTATTTTTCATTATTTTTAGCCAATGCCTTCCATTTTTACTAAAGCAAAAACGTTTACGAAACATTTACAAACATTAACTAAAAAGAAAAATTACATTTGTGAAACAGTGCAGACGATTTGATCATCATGGTAAATGAATTTATATTTAAATTGCTTAAATCAATAAAATAAAAATGTTTCTCTAACATAATATCATTAAATAATAAGTTTTAATAACTTTTAATTTTCGTGTCACGGTGGACTTTTCGGCGGAAATCAGCAAGGAATATTGACTTAAATGTTAAAACCATAAACAGCTCACATAAGGTTATGTAAAACTACGTAATTATATTAACAAGAACAATAATTATTGTAATGATTTTCAGATTCGCAACTTCACAATTGTAATGACGATATATTAGATGCGTTTAAGCAATGATGAATTAAATTTAGTGGAATAAACAAATACACAAAACGACAGAAGGCAAAAATTTCAAATACCCTATATTAGATATTGTCATGTGTGCCATACTCTGAAGTTTATTTCACTTTATTTTTTGTTTAATAGTGCAGATGAAGACTAAGTAAATTAAGACAATTTGGAAAGAATTGATAAGAAATAAATTTCACAAAAATCATATTTTCTTCTTGTAAAACTCTCGGATTAGGGTTTTCAAATATTTAGCTTCTCGCTTGCGATCAGCAAAAATTTTCTTAAGTTCATCGTTTTGATTGGTTAGTTGCTGCTCCTCTCTAAGAACGCACTCCATTTCCTGTCTTTTCTTTTGGCGATATCGTGTAGCAGCATTTTTATTTTGCTCCTTTTTTCTAATTTTTCGATCTTGAACACCTCGTCCATAAATTCGGGTACGCCTTTTAGGAATAGTAGGTGTTGATTTGGATTGTAGACAATCTCCTTTATCGATATGAAGAGGTGAACAGGTGGCCGAAGATGATGCAGTGGACGACGAATATGGCATAAATTCTTCATCAAACATTGACTGCATCGACGGCGGTGATATGGAAGACATTGATTCTGAATCATCATTCCAGTCAATTAGTTCCTTAGCACGTGTGTTAACAATTTCGTCTACAATTTGAGTTTCCCTTTCGATTTCTTCAAAAAACGCAGAAACTCCTTGAACGGGGTTATTTGCATTCCATTCGCTGTGAACAAAAGGTTCAGAATAATAAGTTCTGGACATAGAAACGTGTGGTTGGGAAACAATTTTTGTTTGATCTCGAACATCTTGTGCCTAAGAAAAAAGATAATATGATTACAATAAAGGAAGAATCTAAATTCCAATACTTACCTCAATTAAATGAGATAAAGAAGCTTGTTGAACTGAAGTAGTGTTGTTCACTGGGGATTGGGGTGGTGTTAATTGGGAAAGTGAAGACGAATGCAAAGTTAATACATCAAAATTGGTATTTCCAATACGACTTTGATCTTTATGAATGCGTGAAGTTATTGGAATGATGCCATTTAGAGTATTGTCTATATGTTGCCTCGGTGAAATACATTTTGTGTCAATCCAATGTTCTAAAAAAGAGATAATAAATGTTTTTAGAGATACGATGGATATCGCAAGTTATATTATGAATAGGCCAGAAAAACTAAATCTTTAATTGAAAATCGACGGAAATCTGCAAATCGTCTTAATCGCTTCATTATAACTTAAATGAAATGAATTATAACTTAAATGAAGGGATTTGAAGTTTATCCTATTCTACCTAGTGAGATTCGGTGTCAAGCCCTTCAAAGTTTAATTCTCCGGTTTTTCGGCTTTTCAGTTAAAATTATCCAACACTTTAAAAATTATACAAGAATTAAGAAGCATAGAATTCTGTCACATCTTTGCCAGAACTACATCAGGAAACAATACCTAAAAATTTAAAAATTTTCGGATTTTTTGTTTTTTCGTGAATAACTAAAAAACGGCTCGTCTACAGAAAAAATATTTGGGGATGATTAAGGGAGTTTGGCAAAAAATTTTTCGATTTTTTTTTCATATTTTTATAGCTTGGATATTTGAGAATATCGTCCTAAAAGGGTTTTTTAAATTCGAAATACTTTAGGAGATATGGCCTTTTTTGTTCAGCAATGTTTTCGCCAAAATGCGATTTGCTATTTGGCTATTTTTTGAATGCAACGGTTTGAAGCAACCACCGAATTTCGTTCAACGCGTTCTTTAGTAGGTAATAACTTGTTTGTATACGCATTTTAAAAATAAAGAAAGAGATGAGGACACGCACTATTGAGATTGCCAATTATATTGCAACTGTCATATTTAACGAAGGTTTTTTGCCAATACTTCAACTAATGAACCTAATGGGAATCCCGATTGACAACGTCACATATGATTTCGCCATGTCTCGGAACGAAAAACGTTTGAAAAGGTCCGAAGCCAGAGCTCTGGCCGCATCAAAAGAAGGTAGAACTGCCCGAAGAGCACAAAGAGCCGCCGAGTCTTCATTTTTTGAAAAAGAGGAAGGAGTTCTTTATGGGACTGGCATTGCAGATTAATATATGTAAGTATTTCACAAAAAAAATGTTTTATTGCCTAAAATTTTCTTTGAGTTTTTCCAAATCACGTTTTTGAAGTTCGAAGTCACTTTTTTCCGGTTCCACTGAACCGATTTTGATGAAACCAAGTGCAATCGACGCAGATTCTGGTCCCTACCTCAATCACAACTATAAAGAATTTTTTACTATTTTTTTTTTTCACTAACCAAAAAAAAAAAAGACCTAAAATCAGTTTTTAATTTTCAATGGCCGCCATTTTGTAAAAAATAATCGCAAAATTATGATTGAGGTAGGAACCAGAATTACGTCTGTACTGAATCTAACGCCGTTTACTTTTTCTATTTCATATGATCCGAAGTCGAGTTATCCGGGCCGCAAGCAGCATACCTTTTTTGTCGACGCCCAACTTTGAAAGCCGACAACTTTTTGAACAGCCCTCGTAAAAAGGAAAAAAAAATTTTATTTAATTTAATATGTTCTTAATACAATAAAAAAACAGAATTTAAATAACTCTTTGCGTTTTCAAATAAGAATTTTTTTCAAAAAGGGTCCAAAAACAGCCTTCCAACCAGGAATATTCCCTTAAAAGAGCATAAATATTCTGCATCCATTCAGTATTATTATTTATTATTATTATTATTTATTATTTATTATTTAAAAGATTAATTAGTACAGTAAGATTACATAATATCTTTTAACGTACAACAGAGAGATTATTTATCGTCAACAGAAAACATTAAATAAGTAAAAAAAGAAAAAAAAAAACAAAAATAAAGAAAACCAAATTGCTTAAGACTTATAACTAAATGCCATTATAAAAAAGATTGAATATTATATAATTTAAAACTTATAACTAATTTAAAACTCATAAAATGAGAAAAAGAGAAAGAAAAAAGAGTTGAGAAAAAGTACAAGTAATAGAATAGAAAAGATATTTGATATTAAGAAAAGAAGGTTATAACAGAAGTCTTAAAATTGTTCGTATTGAAGATGGATTTAATATTTTGAGGTAGTGAGTTCCATAACCTAATGGCGCTAATGAAAAAGAGTCGTTTAGAGTGTAAGCAGGAATATATCGGCAAAATTAAGTTAAAAGTTCTATTGGAAACAGTGAAGCGTAGTTTTTCAAAAAGGTATGATGGAGTCTTGTTAATTATTAGCTTGTGCAGAAATATGCAGTTTCTGGCATTTAAGTAGGATATTATGCTACAGCCCAGAATTTCCTTGCTTCTATCGGAGACATGCTCAAAACGTTTCAAGTCATATATATATCTCGCCGCATCATTATAAGAAACAAGGATTTTGTGCTCAGAGTGAGAGTCAAGGTTACAGTAAACAACCTCAGAATAAGTTATCAGTGGAATAATAAGTTGGATAACAAGCCTTTAGTCAGAGTGGGAGTGTATTTAGAAGACAAACGCAGACATCTAAGTGTAAAATACATGTGTTTAATAATATTATTGACATGGTCGGTACACGTAAGCTTAGAATTTACAAAAAAACCTAAATTTTTTATTTTGTCGACCAATTGAAGTTGTTTACCGTTCAGGTTAATTACCGGAATTTGGGTAAAGTCAAGTTTATACTTGGCTATTGGGAGAATATATGATTTTTTAACATTAAGGCAGAGATCATTTTCTGATGCCCACTTAGATATTGCACTTAAGTCTTCATTAGTTCTACAACACAAGTCCTCAATTAGGCCGATTCGGTTAGAAAAATATAATTGAATGTCATCTGCATAGGCATGCATCGTCATATCATTGCACACAGAAAAAATGTCATTAATAAATAAGCTAAAAAGAAGAGGCCCAAGGATAGATCCTTGGGGTACTCCAGATGTAATTAATAAGTAGTCAGAAAAGGTGTTGCCAATCTTCACTCTCTGCATTCTACCATCAAGATAGTTAGCAATTAACGAAGCAGCACTAGCACTAAAACCAAAGAACTGCTTGAGTTTTTTAACTAAAAGAGAATGATTAACGCAGTCAAAGGCTTTAGAAAAGTCAAGTAGACAAAGGAGTGTGATGTTTCCTTTGTCATATTGTATGCGGATATCGTCAAGTATCTTAAGCATTGCTGTCGCACAACTGTGTCCTGCTCGAAAACCCGATTGATATGGTGATAATAGTTTTTGACTTTCTAAGTATTCATTTATTTGTTTTGACATCAGTGATTCACAGATTTTTGAGAACGTACTTAGAATGCTGATCGGTCTAAAATCTTTCATAGCGGATGCATTAGTGACTTTTGCAATTGGAATGACAGTAGCTCGTTTCCAAGAGTTAGGAAAGCAGGAAAGAGTAAAGCAGTGGTTGATTATATGCGTCAGTGGTTTAATAATATATGGCAAAATAATTTTAATGAATTTTAAGGGAATACCATCGTCACCAATGGCATATGATTTAATTTTCATAACTGTCAAAATAACATCATTCTCATTAACATGACAAAAGGAGAACTGGTCATTAACAAGCAAATTACGAACATTACATTGAGTACTATTATTAAACCCAGACGAGGAATTGGACAGAAAGAAATTATTAAGAGCATCAGGTTCAACCTCACACTTCTGATCCTCTTTACTACATACCCCTAAAGAACGAATATTTTTCCATAGAACTTTAGAGGGAAGTGAACAGTTCAGTTTGCGGAAAAAGAATTTTTTCTTAGATTGTCTTACAATTGAAACGGCTTGGTTGCGAGCTAGCCTATAACGATCCCAGTTTACATTATTACGATTTTTTTTCCATTTTACATAGGCCAAGTTTCTGGCTTTAATAGCTGATTTGACTAGAGACGTATACCAAGGACAGGACTTGTTAACACCTATCAACGTACGAACAGGAACGAAGTGTTCAAAGGCTTAGCTAACATAAGAGACGAGAACATTTAATTTATCATCAACTGATTGAGAAAGCAAACAATCGCCCCAACAGACCTGAGACAAATATTGATCCAACAGATTGTAATCAATAGACTTGTAGTCACGATAAGAAATAGAAACCGGAGTAGAGAGATTACAAGGCTTAAAATTAATAGAGCAAAAAAGTAGATCATGATCAGAAATAAATGACATTTGGTCGAAAAGTAATAATAAAGACACATCAGACAGGATAAAGACATCAATAAGACTCGGAGTAACATTAGGAGCGAAGCGAGTTGGAATCGATGAGTTAATTATGGTCAAACCAGCTGCATTTACTTTATCATAAAAACTATCAGAGACGCTATCCTTAGTTAATAAGTTGACATTGAAATCACCACATATAGAAAAACAGTCAAAGTCAGTAACACGTCTATACAAGTCACAAAAAAACGGTTCAAGACAGAAAGATCTGTTCGGGTTATAGACACAGGAAACAAGCAGTTTTGCACCGTGATTATTGGTCAATTCAATATTTAAATATTCAACATCAGACCCACAAGACTGACTTAAAAGTTTTACTTTTAGACATGATTTACAGTAAATAGCAACTCCACCACCCTTTTTGTCAGTTCTGTCATTCCTGAATAGCTTATAGTTACTTATATTAAGATAGTCATTAGGAATGTCAGGATTGAACCACGTCTCAGATACACATATAACATCAACGCTAGAGTTTTGAAATACATAGCGTATATAGTCTAATTTGGAAGTGTTCAAGCTTCTCGAATTGAAGTGAATAATAGATAAACCTTCACGCTGCTTACATAAGATATCTAACAAAACTTTACGGTTATCATTACCGCCACAAGAAGCATTATAATTCATCACAACAGACACTACACGAACAACAAAAAGCTTCCTTAAAGATAGCCCAGAAGGGAAAGATAAAAAGAGAGAGAAAATACATGATTATAAAAATAGATTGAGAGAGACAGCAGAAGTGGTAGAGTATCAAATAGTGCAATAAAGATAAAATGAATGACCTTAAGTTACAAATTTTCATTACACTTGCTAGCCGCCAAAGAATCAAGTTCAGCTTCACTATGCACAGCAATCGAGGCATCTCCTCGGTTAACACGTACTTGTACAACGCCACGTATTGAGAAAACATTGAAGATCTTATTTGCCCGTTTTAGTTTAATTCCGGCTTGCAAGATTCCTCTCGCTTCATAAGAAAGGCTCTCAAATATAAATATTTTATTGTCCAAATCGAAACCAGCCCCTCTGAGTGTAACTGCAGCTCTTGACCTTTTTCTGAACTCAGCAAAACCTCTCAGCACTCGAGATCGATCATATGGAGAGTAAAACTTTACAATAATAGCAGAATTTGGATGTCGAGAAGAAGCTTTTGAACGAAAAATATCCCGAACTTGAGGCGCCAGAAAATCGATCGAGCGGCAAAGCTTCACCATCGGAAAAAGGCAACCCGAATAAAATAGCATCCGATGAAAAATCTTTTTCTGATGACTTAATATGAGTTTCCTCTTTGAGAACTTCAACTTCAGCTTTTAAGCGAGAGAGATCACGAAGCTCGGCGTCAATTTGAGCAATTTTATTATT
The DNA here is from genome assembly GCA_914767935.1 of Coremacera marginata. Lineage (NCBI taxonomy): Eukaryota > Metazoa > Arthropoda > Insecta > Diptera > Sciomyzidae > Coremacera > Coremacera marginata. Next base: position 121,705,366 of record OU612045.1, on the reverse strand, counting down.
AAGTTCAGTGATGCAGCAATTTACTAGATTGGTTTCACACGCAATTTTAGCATTGAACTTAAACTCAAGAGCAGCAAGTTCGTCGGTGAGTTTAGTGTTGATAGCAGCAACTTCACTCTCTAATTTATTGAAATTGTTGGCAAAATTAGTCGTGAAGGTTTTAAAAAGTGTGTCAGTGTGCTGACGTAGACGTTCTTCAGAGAGCCTCAATTCTTCTTAAGGCGCTCTTCTAGAGCTCTGAGCTGTGGGGAGATTAGATCAGAGCTGCCGTTACCAAATTTCGGCGTTCCTTCTGCTTTTGCTGTACCTCGACCTTGACGCGTCAACATTGGAGAGGGAGACATTAGCTCAAAACAAAGTCAGGAACAAGTGTAAAAGTGTCTGTGGGCAGCAGAGAAAAAACCAAATAGTAAGAAGTAGCACACACAAGCCAAAGATACCACAACAGCTGTGGTGACGAACAGTGCTAGCAGTCTTGTTGCAGCCTTTGAAGAGGTTGTAGTTCAGAGTGTAGCTGACAATATAGAATGCAGCAACGAAGAAACAGCAACGAAAGATCGCGGCAATGAAAAAAAAAAAAAAAAATGCACACGCACAGCTAGTGATTTTCGGCAGATTTGTTTTAGTTTATGTTTATGTTTTTTGTTTTTGTTTTTGTTTTTGTTTTTGTTTTTGTTTTTGTTTTTGTTTTTGTTTTTAACGATGACGAATAATAAACAGAGCAAAAGGAACAAATTCGAGATTTGTAATTAATTAATATTTAATGTTTTTTACGTTCAAAGCTTCCGTCATCCAGCCGCCACTGTGCTTAAATGTTGACAACCACTTGCCCGAACATTTAAGACAAAAATTAATAATTTTTAATTAATAATTTAGTATCAAAATAAAAAACAACTGAACAGAAATATAAATTTTTTTCTGTTTTCTATAAAAACTCATTAAATTGGTTGTTTTCTCCAATTAATTATCCAGGAAAAAGCTGCAAATCATTTTAATCGTTCCATTAAATCTTAAAGGAAGGGATTTAAAATTTGTCCCATTCTACCAGTACGGTTCGGTGCCACGCCCACTTTATAGTTAAATTTTTCGTTTTTTGAGTCAAATTAATCCAAGACCGTTCCCACTTAAAAAAGTTATATCGTCGTCCGGGGATTCACGTGCTCCATGCGCCATTTTGACAATTTTGAGTTAATGGTACCATCCCGGGTTTTTGATGACAAATTTTTCAAATCTGCAATCCGTTTTTGACTATCGCTTCCAGAAATTGAGGTATCTTGTGTCTATTTTGCTCTATATCTATTTAAACAGAAATTGTTGGTGACTTCTTGCCCCATACGCCCCATTCAATGAGGTATGGAGCAAAGTTCAGTACAAAATTTTGTTCTTTATTAATCTGATGAGCTGATGAGGTCGGCCGAAACCCGGACACGGGTTGTTACGACCACCTAAGTAAGTAAGTAAGTAATTATTAACAGAACATCTTGTCAAGAATATCCAAATACGAAAACAACTTTGCTCCACGTGCATTTAACTAACATAGTTGTGACTAGTTATTATTTTTTACTTATCTACTTTGTGTTTTTTTTATTACATTAATTTGTTAAAAAAGTGAAAAATTAAACTTTGTTAAAAATAAGAATTGCGAAGTATTTGCGTACATAGTTTCATTTACATTATTATCATTATTATTATTAACAACGCCATCCAGGAAATGCGATGGAAAGGGCAAGGCTGCTCTAAACAAGCACACTGTGATATCTACTACAGCTGCCATGTGGAGAGGCGCGAATTTGGATGTGGATTCGTTGTTAGCCGGAAACTACGCCACCTTGTTTCCCGGTTCACACCTGTGAACGAAAGATGTGAACGAAAGATTGGCCACGATCCGCAGCATCAAGGCAAAATTTTTCTCCATCAGCCTTATTTGCGCGCAAGCCCCGACGGAGGAAAAGGACGAAGCCGTCAAAGACGCTTTCTACGCTAGTCTTGAGGATGTATACGACCACCTTCCGGTCCATGACGTGAAAATAGACCTCGGCGATTTTAATGCGAAAGTCGGAAGGGAAGGCATCTTTGGCCCCACGTCGGTCAGTTCAGTCTTCATGAGACCTCCACGAACAACGGTCTAAGACTGATCGACTTCGCCGCGGCACAAAACATGGTAGTTAGTAGCACCAGATTTAAGCACCTCGACATCCACAAGGTCACCTGGCTGTCCCCGGATCAAAAAACGCGAAACCAAATTGACCATGTTGTAATCGACGGAAGGCATGCCTCTAGTGTTCTAGATGTGTATACATTTCCGGGGGTCAACATTGACTCCGACCATTATCTTGTTGCAGCCAAGATCCGCATGCGATTATGCAATGCGAAGAACATACGCACAGGAATGCAACGAAAGCTAGATGTCGCTAAGCTGCAATTACAACGGACTGCCGAAGCCTTATCCGCTCAACTCTCGGTTAAGCTCAACCAACTAACCTCTGGACCCGACGACGCCGGCGGACTTTGGGCGCATATATCCCACTCCATGCGCGCTGCCGCTAAAGAAGTCATTAAGTCGCTCGGAACCAATGGTATGATCAGGAGTGTCACATTGCGACTGCAGTAAAAAACGCCGCATATAGAAAAACGCTGCAGTCAGCTGCAACGCGAGCCGTGCGAGAAAACTACCGCGAAAAGAGGAAGGAAGAGAGGCGCCTTTTCAGACACAAGAAAAGCGTGAGCGTGAGGAACTAGAGGTATACCAGGGCAAGAAGGATGCACGAAAATAATATCAACAGGTTAAGCGTCTAACCCAAGATTTCAAGCCCGGAGCATTCACTTGTAGACACGAAAATGGAGATCTGAACACGGATACGCAGTGTGTGCTGAGATTGTGGAGACGGCACTTCTCCAATTTACTTACTGACGACGATACCACCAATGCCGCCCATGGAGAGCGCAGTTCAGAGCCACCAATCAACGATGACGGAGTGGAAGTACCACCACCTAGCCATGAAGAGGTTCGAGTTGCTATCCAACGACTCAAAAACAATAAAGCAGCGGGTGCTGACGGCCTTTCAGTTGAATTGTTTAAAACCGGCGGCGATGAATTGATAAGGCGCATGCATCAGCTCATCAGCAAGATATGGCTAGAAGAAAGCATGCCCGACGATTGGAACCTCAGCGTACTGTGCCCTATACTTAAGAAAGGATACCCAACAATCTGCGCAAGTTATAGAGGTATCAGTCTTATTTCCATCGCATATAAGATTCTCTCAAGTGTACTGTGTGAAAGATTAAAGCCGATTACAAAAACACTGAATGGACCTTATCAGTGTGGCTTTCGACCTGGTAAGTCAACCATAGCCCAGATTTTCACGCTACAAATCCTGGAGAAAACCCACGAAAATCAAATTGACACACACCATTTCTTTGTCGATTTTAAAGCTGCGTTCGATAGCCCGAGAAGGGATTGCCTATACTCAACAATGTCTGAGTTCGGTATACCTGCAAAGTTGGTTAGACTTTGCAAAATGACGTTGAGCAACACACGCAGCTCCGTCAAGGTAGGAAATGACCTCTCCGAAACCTTCAATACCGAAAGAGCTTTCAGGCAAGGCGATCCACTGTCTTGCGATCTCTTCAACATCATCATGGAGGGGATCGTACGAAAGGCCGGTGTGCATCATAATGGCACCATTTTCTACAAAGGTGTCCAGCTCCTTGGGTACGCTGATGATATTGATATTGTCGGCAGAACCAAGAGAGATGTTACCGCTGCTTTCGCCGCTATCGAAAAGGAATCAGCCAAAGTGGGTTTGACGATAAATGAGGGTAAAACAAAGTATATGCTGTCTACAAACAAGGGAGCGCGGCGTTTAGACTCCCACGTTTCATCCGGCAGCTATAACTTTGAAGTAGTCTAGGAGTTCGTTTACCTTGGTACCGCCATTAATACCAAAAACGAAATCAGCCTGGAGATAAAGCGAAGAACAATAATTGCTAGTAGGTGCTACTACGGGCTCAGTAAGCAACTAAGTTCCAGAGCTCTCTCTCGATCGACAAAACTAACACTCTACAAGACGCTTGTTCTACCTGTGCTGCTTTATGGCGCTGAGGCATGGGTAGTTTCGCAAACTGACGCAGCCGCTCTGGGGGTGTTCGAGAGAAAAGTTCTTCGCAAAATCTTCGGTCCTGTTCGAGTCGGCGTAACTATTGCATCCGAATGAACCACGAGCTGTATGAGCTCTACGACATTGACGTAGTTCTGCGTATAACTGTGCAGCGACTACGCTGGCTGGGTCATGTCCATCGTATGAACGACGAAGCTCCAGCGAAAAAGGTGCTCGAGGCGAGGGTCGCTGGTCAACGACGACGACGGAGACAATGCCTTCGATGGATGGACCAGGCTGAGGAAGCCTTAACCGCACTTGGTGTATCCGATTGGAGAAGGCGTGCGAAAAGCAGAGGCGCCTGGCGAGAGCTGATGAGGTCGGCCGAAACCCGGACACGGGTTGTTACGACCACCTATGTAAGTAAGTAAGTAATTATTAACAAAACATCTTGCCAAGAATATCCAAATACACGCATCTAACCCTTGTTGTTCGTGTGCTGAATTTTAAAGCAATTTGGACATCAGGTGTAAGAAAATATTAAGAGTGAGAAAAAGTTTTCGGGAATAGCGGGAGTCTAGAAAACTTCAGACTTATTTTCATACTAACCAGCTCTATTCTGCTAGTTAACTTAGCAAGGAATTGTTAAGGAGCTCTTCTTAATATTATTGTTATGTAATGTAAATGTATATGTTCTAAAAAATCATTTACAATTTGAAAGCTCTAAAAAGCTCAAAAAGTTCACCACGCATGGTGAGAATGTGAAACTCACAGCATTCAATCGCCAGCTGTTTTTTCGATGAAATTTCATTGTGTATTATATCAGCTAGCAAAATGAAAATGCAAAGAATTGAGTAATCTCAAGATTTTTTTGTTATTTTAAACACCAATTTATATTTTTTTAATAGCCAAACAAAGTTTGAGTGAGCCACGCAGGAGCAGCTCCTATTTTATATACAACTTTTGTCGGCAGCACCCTCAACTTTTGGCTGGCATATGTATATTATTATATTTGGGTTTTTCATTTCGGTATTTAATTGTATTTAGAGAGAGAAAAATAGATAAAGAGATGGATAGAATGAATGAATAATTTTCATTTCGAAGACGTTTTAAATAGCGCCGTCGTTCAATTTTTTCTTTTCGTTGATCTTCTTTATTATCAAAACTTAAAAGACGTAAAAATTCTTCCATTTTTCACAGTCTTATTTATTTTAATTCAATATTATATTATAATTTATATTATTTTTATTATTTGCACAACAATTCTCTAGCTAAACACATAAATAATGAGATTATGTTGTCGTTGTTAAGATGATACTTTCTGCAATTAACAAAATTGTAAAGAAAAAACTTTTAAACTTTCACCAGAATACGAAACATTTACAACTTGTTAATATTAACTATTTTGTTAATGTGGTGGGCTTTGTTAAGCTGGTAGAATAGGGCTGTAAGCCTACTTTAGAGTCTAGGTTTAGTTATAAGTTTAATTTTACTTATACATAATACAGGGTGTTGTTGATTGTTTGTTGTTTTCTTCAAAAACTAGCATAGGCCTAGAGCTCGAAAAATAAAATTCTTAATAATTGAAAAATAATAATAATTGAAAAATAATTGAAATATTATTAGAGTTATAAAACACATGGCATAAAAGTTATAAAAAAGGTTGTAATTAATTTAAAAAAAATTTGTTTTTGGTTTCATGTAAATGAAAAATTTTTTACATGATTTTTGTTAAAAAGCTTTACGATTATCTTGCTGTTTTGTTGTTTTTGTAAATGAATATTGTGAGGAACCTAAATTTGGCCAAATTTTGACCTCACAATAGTGAACCAATAATTTCAAGAACTGCGGGCATAATAGCAAGCATAAATACAACATCAGCGAGCATAATACAACAACAGCGAGCGTTAATATAGCAACCACAATTGCGACAACTGAGTTGCACACGTCACCAATAACATATATAATAACATATAAATATATGTAACATAAAATTATATAAAAACTTAACAGCTGATAACAACAACAACAACATAACATACTCAAAGCACAGAGTTAAATATTTAGGCCGAAACTATAACGAATACTAACAACAACATTCAAACAAACAATTAAATGCATGCACTTAGAATCGTGGGTACAAACAAGTACATAAGAAGCAACAACAACACACGCACACAAACAGCTGAAAAAACAAACACATAACAAGAGTCAACATGCCCATTCAAGGCCGAATGCAGATGCATAGCAGGCAGGGTCAACGTACGCATTCAAGGCCAGAGGTGAATACATTTCAAACAAAATCAACATAAGCATTCAAGGACAGTGGGACATAAGAGCAGTTATATTAGAATAACTAATGTGCAGATTTTTGATGCACAAACAAGGTACCGTTGGCACAGGCGATGTTTGGAGAATATGAAAAGGGGCGAACTTGTCATAACCAGTCGCTTGGATCTCTGATCCTCAGCAAGGTAAGACCTCTCTTCCTCATCCAATTCCTGGGTACAAGCCTTTCCAGACGGTACACCCCTCTAAGAAATATAATAATTAGCTTGGTTGCATGCTTTTTCAGACGGTAACCAAACTAATATAAAATATATATAGAAGACTGGTTACAGGCCTTTTCAGACGGTAATCAATCTATTTATATATCTATAAGCAATGAAGTAGAGGTTAACCCTTTTTCCCACACAAATTCCCAGTAAACTTGTGAAGTCAGAGCGCGGAAACCCTAGCAGGAAAAAAACCCACGGAACGCGAAAAACCCGGACAAATCAGGAGACAACCGGAGAATAAGTAAAAGTACGGAAGTGACAATTTTGAACATTAAAAAACTATACACTGAAAAAATACATATATAAAAATGTAAATTATATATAAATACTAATTATAAATAATAATATGAATGTAAATAATAATTAAGTACACTGGAAAAATTAGTTAAGTGCGAAGAACCCTTTTATGCGGGAAAATAATATGTTTAAACTGCAAAAATATTTATTTTAAAAATAAAAGCATTAAATAATATTTTAAAGCTGGTGAATATAAAGTATTAACTAAAAAAGAATAAGTTTTAAATGTTAAACATAAATATTAGTTATTTTTAATTCACGGAAAAAAATAATAACAAACAGTTTTGAAAGAACCCTGGCTATCCGGCGAGTTATACCCAGACGGAAAAGTTCGTTACAAATGGCGCCCTAGCAGGGACCTTAAAAAAAAATAAAACTAGAATATAAACTGGAAACGTGGAAATAAACTAAAAAAAAAAAGAAAACTTGAAATGTGGAAATAAAGTAATATATACACTTAACATAATAAAAGTGAATAAAAAAAAAAAATATTTATATAAACTAAAAAGTTCAGACAATAATATAAATACACTGTAAAAAAAAAGTTAACGGGAAAATTTTATATGGCGAATGTTTATGAAATAAAAAAAAAGTGAGACAATAATATAAATTCAAATATACACTAAAAAAAAAGTGAACTGGAAAGAATTTTTATATAAAATAAAAAAATATTTATATATACATACAGTGGAAACACGTGAAATAATAAAAGGCATGTGAACAAGGAAAATATACGCAGATGGACAGGACAAATACACAGGGGAACAAGGACAAAAAATATATAAACACAGGTTAACAAGGAAAATATAAACAGGTGAACAATAAACGATATATACTGGTGAAAAAAGAATGTTATATATATATATATATATTTTATTATAAATCATATATATAAGGCATATAAACAAAAAAAAACCAAAAACCCTGGATACATGCCTCATCAGACGGTATCCAGCAAAACAAAAAAAACTTAATTATATAGATACCGGTGAATTATTAAAGAAAATATATATAATGTATGTTTCATATATATAACGCCACTGCGAAATTTGAAATATTTTTGTAACGGCCAGTTTAAACAATTGATAATGTTTTACGAATTTGGTCATCTATGCAAAACAACAATAGTGAGCAAAAGTGAAGTCTTTTCTAATAACGGTATATTGTTTATTGCTTAATATCACTTTTGATGCTGTTTCATATTTATAGATAGATGACCAAATTCGCAAAACATTATCTCTTGTTTAAACTGGCCGTTACAAAAATATTTAAAATTTCGTGTTGATGAAACATACCTTATTTCAATATGCGGGGAGAAATAATATATTTTATTATATATTTAACATAAAAAAAAAATAAAAAAACACTGATCAGCATGGTGAAGACTGGGTGGGTCTACCAGCTGTCGAAAGAGAAGCTCCAGGCCTACATGAGCGAGGTAAGGCTTGGAACTTCAGGCACAGTGGAGGAGTTGAGAAAAAGGTTCACGAACTGGATCGGCAGAGAGGATATGACGTCGCAGGAACTGCAACGAATGCAGGAACTGGAGCCGCCACCACAAACACACACGGAACTCATTGAATCGGCAGCAGGCACTCGTGAGGCAACAAATTCGCCGTACGCAGCTGTTATCGACAAGGTAAGGAAATGGACTGTTCGATACGACGGGGGCAAAGAACAAACACTAGATCGTGTTTTCCGGAATAGTTTGATAGAATATCAGTTCTACATCAGACTCAGAGACTTCCGTAACCTCAGTGAGTAAATAGAAATGGCGGAAGACTTTGAAGCGCTACGAGATGCAAAAGAGCCGACACGGGAAGTTCAAGCCTGCCAACGACCGGAGCATCATCGGATGATAAGTCAGACACAAGTTATCGGCCCCATAGATATACGGACAGCTTGTTTCCGATGTGGTCAAAATGGGCATCTTAGAAGTCAATGCAGGAACGAGAGGATAGTTTTCTGTTGGAAGTGCGGAAGGCGTGGTAAGCTCACAATCGAATGTTGCAATCGAGGTTCGGAAAACTTTCAGGGATTCCATCAGAAGCGAGAAATGTCGGGATCCCAGTCAAAAGCCACACCTCGCACCCAACACAGCCATTAGGATTCGATCGCAGTCGTATCTTTGCGAAGGTGGCTCTGGGCGAAGAACTGGCGACGGCAACGATAGATACAGGGGCCACAAGGAGCGAGTTATTTGCAGACGAACTTAGGAGACAGGGAGTAATCGTACCTACCATGACGCAGGCAAAATTAGCGGATGGCACAATTATAGAAGTCGAGAAGGCATTGGAAATCGAGGTCAGACTGGGACAGTCGCAGTGTCGTATGGAACGTCTTGTTCTACAGAATATTACGCACATTTTAATTCTGGGGATGGACTTCTTGATGCGGTCAGGAGCAACGTTTTTATGCGGTGGAAGTAGTATCACACTAAATAAAATAAGCTGGGCAGGACACGAGAACAAGCTGGCAACGTGTTCGCTTATACAAATAATACAAATAAGGCGGAAGTCACAGGAAAATAATCGTAGATGAACAAGCTGGACTACGAAACAAGGTGGAAGCACTAAGCAAGGAAGACGAGCAGGAGAAGATAAAAAGGAGTTACGCGAGTTTGAGAATCTACTCAACATCTCAAATATTACGTGCCACAAGATTGTGATGAAAGATGATCAACCCATAAAGCAGCGATACTTTCCGAAGAATCCGGCAATGCAAGCTATAATCAACAAAGAGGTTGATGAGCTGATAGAGAAGGGATGCATTGAACCATCACACAGCCCATATAGTGCGCCAATAATACTAGTAAAAAAGAAGACAGGGCAATGGAGAATGTGCGTGGACTATAGACAACTAAATGCGCGCTCGGTACCAGATGCATACCCCCTGCCTAGAATACAACACATTCTCGATAGATTACGGAATGCCAAATACATCAGCAGCTTGGACTTGAAAAATGGTTATTGGCAGATGCCAATCGATCCAGCAAGTAAGCAATCCCATTTAAAGTAAGTAAGCAAACATTTAAAAAATCCCATCGTACAGTTTTTGAAAAAAATACGTTAAAATCTTAGCTTTGATTTACTCAAAATGTGTTTTTTGCACGTAGAGCACATGAATCCCCGGACGACGATATGACAAATTACAGAACATACAATTCTGCTTCAGATAAATGCCAGAATTTGAAAATTGTTTTAAATTCGACCAAATGTGTATTAACTCATCAACGACACGATCAATCGAAGCATTCACAACAGTTTTTTTTCACAAAATGTAAATGTAATAGCCGGCTCAGCACTTCCTCGTAAGTTGGCAATGATATTTTAGAAAAATAACGCCGAGTTCTTTCTACAATCAGAGTTGAATATTGAAAAAATGTTTAAAATTTTTAATTATTTAATTTTATTTTAAAACTTATCGAAAAATTACATTCATTTAGTTAACCATATTTTGCTTAAATATTGTTTGATTTGCAAAATTTTTTCTTTAAATATTATTTACATTAAGCAGGCTTCACAACTGAAATGTTTAATTTTGAGAAGAACATCATTATCTACCAGATTGAGAGATTTGAAATAATAACCGAGTGGAAAACATCATCGATATTCGCGTTTATTTGCTCCTGGTCACCGCAAATTTAATTTTATGCCAAATCTGAGTACGGAATCGGATTAAGCGACCAATTTTACATGGGGATAGAACTTTTTTGTAATTTTCGTGTAGCTTTAATGTCAGTAAGAAAATTAATAAATTCACATTAACCCAGAGGGCCCGAAAAACATGTTTTTAACTGTAGCTCATCCAGTTTATCAAAATTTTGGTATTTTTTTGGCGTTCTACTATTTTTATGCAAGCACCTTTCATATGAGTGGGGGGCACGGAGAATCAGACGCAAAGTAGGATTTGGCTGTATCTAATATATATATATAAACAGTTTACCGTAAGAGATGAGTTGACTTAGTTTGTAATTAGTTTATAAATCAGTCTGTAAGCAACCGTCGAAGTAATAAAGACAGCTAAACAAAACCGTGGAAACAATAATTTTAGTGGCGACGAGGAAAAACGGGGCAAAAAAAAAATTTTTTTTGTATGATAACATGTGGTGAGCTGTAAAAATAAAATTCCGTCAGCATCAGATGTGAATAATTTTATAAACTCTAATTTAGCACCTTAGAGCACAATTAGAGCACCTTTTTATATTGAACAATATAGAAGACACAAATGAAAAAGTGTCATTGTTTATTAGTTTCGCGGGTGCAGATTTATATAAGATATTAAAATCGCTTATAGCACCTAAAGCAGTGAAAGATTTTAATTTTGACGCGCTTGTTACCGCGTTAAAAACATATTTTAAGCTAAAACGCAATGTCCGAGCCAAAAGACACAAATTTATGGATAGAACACTTCAGCATGATGAATCTTTAAATGACTATTTGTGGCACTGAATACATTGGCAGAGTTTTGCGATTTTGGGAGTTATTTAGATCAAGCACTTTGTGATAAGTTAATTTGGTCGCAAAAAGATGATACAATTCAACGCAAGCTTCTAGATCAGCCCATAAGAAAATCATTTGCTGATATATGCGAGGCTACGCTTACGATGGAGATGACAACTCTAGAGTTGAAGCAAATGCAGAGGACGACCGATGCAAATATTTTCCGAGAACATTGGATTGGAAGAGCGTCAGAAAAACCGGTTAATAGTAGCAGAAGAGTAACATCGAGTAACAAAAAAAAAACAATTGTAACGGAGCATATAATAGAAGCAAAAGTCAACAAAACGTATATAGACAGTCCACGAGGTACAGAGATGTGCAGTGTTATCGATGGCAAAAATTGGGACATTATGCTAGTAGCTGTAGTGTAAGAGAAAATAATGTAAAAAGAGGCGGAAGTATGATAAATAATAAGAAAATTAATAAGCTAAATAGTGTAGAAATTCATAATAATTTAAATAATAAATTCTCTCATTTAACGTTTGGTAATGTGAGCATTCCGAGCGACTTACAGATAAGTGATTCTTTGATTGTTAAAATTAACATTAATGATATAGTGACATGGAAATAGACTCGGGAGCTTGTTTTTCAATTATTTCAAATTTTACTTACAAGAAATATTTCAGAACGTTTAAGCTTCAATCGTTTAAAATTTAGGCTGGCAAAAATCCTCTTTCTAACCCTCCGCGTGGGTGCCGGCTGGAAATGACTGCTACAGTGTCTCTAGTTTTAGGGCGGCGGTTAGCTAAGGGGGGAGGGGGTGCAGCCACTGTGCTTTGATTCTCAATAGTCCTAGTGCTGTTGGTGCGTACCCTCCCCATCGGTATGGGGTAAGGGCTGAATCAAGGTGTTATACGACCCGTGCCGAGGATTTACTAGGCTAGAGGCCCATCAAAAATAGTCCAGTCGCTCACGGAGTGCTCCGGATACCTGGCGACCTCCGGTTCTAACTAGCCTTACGCGGGTACTGCGGGTATCTGCCCGGGCGGACCACCCTTGCTCTGCAACTCGTGGGATCAATTATGGACAAACAAAAACAAAAAACCAAACAAGAAAACAACAAAAATATGCAAAAACAAAAACCGGAGTTCGGTCCTCCAAAAAGACCGGAAAGAACCACAAATTACGCCAACATTACAGCTGCGGCACCACCGAGCTCAACTGTCTCAAGGGATTCGTTACCAACGAGCCCTTCAACCCAAAGACCGGCTCTACTCCAAAAAGTGGCTTCGGTCGGGAGGCCTAAGGTGTAGCCAATAAAGATGATGCACCCTCCTGCAGCAAAGCTTCCGCTCAGCGTACCCTAGCGGGTGGGACTCCTGCAGTGGGATCCACTCATCCAATGTTGGTGAGCGCCAGGGCCAAGGAATGAAATAGAATCCACCCCTAGAAGGCAGGTCACAATGAACGCCACACCGCTTTAAGAATCCTCCGCCGCCAGGCCACCGCCCCAATAAGGGAGGACCAGACCTCGAAGGAGGATTTTAAAAAAGCCCAAGAAGACCTAGCCTGGGCCAGACAAGTTATACCCGAATTCTCGATGGAAGCGTACGGCAGAAAGCGTACGCACAACTCGGCACTGAAAAGGGCCAAAACTCAAGGGCTCGGCCTGAAGTCCTTCGCAGAAATTGTGAAGGATCGAAGGATAATCGGGGTTCTGATTCAAGTCATGAAGACGGGAAAATCCCAAAGCACCAGTAGAGATGGGTGCAAGCCGCACTGGCAAAGGTGGCTATGGAGGTCCTACGGGATAGCCCAGGAGCACCTCCCTCCTGTTCGGACGCTGGATGGTTCCAAGGCAGCGTGAAACTGACTGCCTGTGCCAACGACAGATTCGCAGAGCTGTACAAAGTCGCGGTCGCTAAAGTAGGCGAAGTATACCCGGGTGCGCAACTGAAGGCAGTTGAGGCACGATATATCCCGTCACGCCCAAGGGCTAGGGGCTGGTTTCCGGTAACCCCATCAGAGCCAGAGGAAATCTTGGAGATGAATCTTCAACCCAACAATTCCGACACAAAACTGGAAAGTGGCGAAAACAGAACAGTCCAACAAAGCTACCATGCAGGTCATACTGGTTTTGAACAATGAGTGCCTAGAGGTGCTCAGACTACGGGTTCGATACCATCCACCTCAGGGTATACAAGACAGACACGGCAAGCCTGGCGTCCTGTACTGAGGCTGCTACTGAGCCGTCTAGCGACCAAGAGATGGAGGTCGACAGCGTTAGCGCAGTCAGGGATCAGAGCGAAGATGACGTATCTTCCAGCTCTGAATCGCACAGCTGGGAAGACTCTACGAGGAGCACCAACTACTCAGCTCAGACGAGGAAGAAGAGTTTGAGGCAACAATAGTGGAGAAGAAAGAGCCACACAATGGTGCAGGTGATACAAATAAACCTGCACCACGGTAAAGCAGCTTCTGCTGCCCTCTTACTTCGCCTGACATCGGGCGGCCTGGAACTAGGGCCCACAAAATACAGGCTGGCCTCCTTCTACCTAGCTCATGACGACGAGGGCCCTTTACCACCATCAGTCTTCCAGGATATGGTAAGGAACACCCACCCATCCATACCCCTCATTACGGGAGGAGACGCCAACGCACACCACACCCAATGGGGCAGTAACGATACCAACACACGAGGTGAGTCACTTTTTAACTACTTTTTTAACACTGATCTAACTATATGCAATAAAGGTAGAGACCCAACCTTTAAAACCAAAAACCGTAAGGTCTTAGATATTACACTAACCCCTGACTTCTTCTCGGACAAAATATGTAGCTGAAAGGTTTCGAAGGAGCATTCCTTCTCTGACCACAGATATATTGAGTTTCAGTGGAAGGAGTCGAATCCTCCTCTCTCCTGTAAAATCACTAACCTTAAGAAAACAAACTGGGGTTATTACACTAGACTAATTGCTAAAAACCTAGCTCCCAAACCAACCTGTAATCCAACAAATCAAGAGCAGTTAGATTGAGTGTCGGAAGGAATGATGAGTGTCGGAGAGAGTGTCGGAAGGAATTCAACACCGCCAAACGCACCACCAGTGAAGCGTCCTGGAACAGCTATAAGTCCAAACTTAGTACTTATAAAGCTGCTATAAGAAATGCCAAACGCACCTCGTGGGCAACTTTCTGCAGCAATATAGAATCAACGTCGGAAGCATCTCGACTACGGAAAATTCTATCTAAAAAAGTGACGGCTATTAGACAGATTCAAGCCTTGAATCTCTCAACCTTCTCATGGATACCCCCTTTCCCGGCAGTACAAGCGACACACCGAGAGCCTCAACAACGCCCATAGGTGCCTCAAACCAACTGGTGCATTCCATAGTAGGCAGAAGGAAGATTACATGGGCAGTGACCACATTCCAGCCCCATAAATTTTCAGGTCCTGATGGAATTGTGCCAGCCCAACTTCAACATACCCTACAGCACATAATGCCATGGCTTCAGACCATTTTCTCCAGTTGCTTGCTACTAAACCACACTCCCATAGGTTGGAGAGAGGCTAAAGCAGGCAAAGCCAAAAGACTTCAGGCCAATCAGCCTATCTTCATTCATGTAAAAAACTCTAGAAAAACTTATTGAAGTTTATCTGCGACAAACCATTCACCCCTCGAAACTTTCAAGTACTCAACATGCGTACAGCAAGGGTAAGTCCACAGACACTGCCCTCCACTCCCTAGTCTCGACTATCGAAAGGTCACTCTCAATTAATGAATATACGCTAGTGGCATTCCTGAACATTGAGGGTGCATTCAATAACGTCCTTTCGAGCGCCATCACCCTGGCATTGACGGGTTTGGGAGTCAGGGCATCCCTAGTTTCGATCATCGGCCAATTGCTTACCAGCAGGGCAATTAGCTCGGAACTAGGAGGCTCTTCGGCTCGCAGGTGCGTCAACAGAGGTACCCCTCAGGGAGAGGTCCTCTCTCCACTTTTATGGGTCGTAACGATCAACCAGATGCTACGACGCATGGAAGACGATGGCCACCAGGTGATAGCGTACGCGGACGACATCTCTATCGTCATATGTGGTAAATTCCCGCAAACACTCTGTAGCATCATGGAGTCAGTGCTTTGGTCGCTATTCTGCTGGGCTGGAACCTGCGGACTCAGATTAAACCCGGCAAAGACGGAACTGGTTCTCTTTACCAGGAGATACAAAACCCCTATACTAACACCCCCGAAACTGAACAAAGCCAGGCTTAACTTCAGAAACAGTGCAAAGTTTCTGGGAATGATCCTACGCAGGAAACTTCTATGGAGTGAGAATACTGAGGAACGCATCAAGAAGGCAAACATAGCGGTCTTCGCTTGAAGGAAATAAATAGGCAAGAAATGGGGATTTTCTCCCATCATAGTCCGCTGGATTTACTCTGCTATCGTCAGACCAATTATACTACACGGAGTGATTGTCTGGTGGCAGGCCACTAGTAAGTCTTCCGTACTAAATAAGCTTCCCAAAGTACAGAGAAATGCAGAACTATGTATAACAGGAGCCTTGCGGTCTACTCCTACTATGCGTTAAATGTCATTCTACACTTACCTCCCTTAGGCTTAATTGCCATCGAAGGTGCTACTATCACAGCTCTGAGGCTAAGGGAGGCTGGATCCTGGTTCGGAGATGGTAACGGACACTCAGAGAAGACAGACTACCGCACAACACAGGTAATCTTTGATAAAAAAATTAATGTCCGCATTCCTACACGACAGGAATGGGAAAGCAGGCCTCACTATATGGAGGGGGTCATAAACATATTTACTGACGGCTCTAAGCTCGAAGGGCGAATGGGTGGAGGAGTCTTTTTCTCGTACCTGGGATTGAGACCTCCTTCCGGCTACCCGATCACTGCAGCGTCTACCAAGCGGAGGCCTTAGCCATCAAAGAAGCAGCACAGCACCTCAACCAGCTGAGCACCTCAGGGAAGGCTATATATATTTTCTCGGACAGTCAAGCGACGCTAAAAGCATTATGCTCCTATACCCAAAACTCCAAATCTCTTGCTGCATACCGCAAATCTCTCAACGAGATGGCTGAGCAATTCAGGATCCACCTTGTATAGGTGCCTGGGCACCGAGACAAAGAAGGCAATTGTAAAGCTGACGAACTGGATAGAAGTACCGCCGCTATCCTTTCAGAAAAGGTGGGGTAGGTATACCCTTGGCCACCTTTAAACTCCAGTGCAGGCGAAACACACTGCGCCAGTGCAATGAGCAGTGGTATAACCTTGTCACCTGTGCCACAGCCAGACTTACCTGGCCTTCCTACGACAGCAATCGCACATCCTCCCTACTGGGACTCGGAAGACCGAATCTCTCTGTTCTGGTAGGGGTACTCACCGGACACTGCTTAAAAGGAGCTCACGCTCTTCGTTTAGGCTGTGAAGCTAAAGACTTCTGCAGAAGCTGCAGAGATGATGAGGAGGAGGAAACCGTACAACACTTTCTCTGCCACTGCCCCGCACTAAGTAGAAGGAGGCTAAATACCCTCAGTCGAGCCCTCTTTCACTCTCTTGCTTGAATCTCAAAAATAGATCCAAAGAAAATCGACAGATTCATTAAGTCCACGGGATGGTTCAACGGAGACAGGACTCTTATAACACCAAGTTAAAGGAGATTATATGGTATCACAAGGGGTATATATTGGCCTAAGTGCACGAGACGGACAGCCGTCTCAACCATACTAACCTAACCTAACCTAAGCTTCACCCATTTTAATCAAATAATTTAAATGTCATTACTGGTGCGCCTGTACCAGTTTTAGGGTTTTTTAATGCCCGTGTTTCTAAATTAGAAGATGACAACTATCAAAGTCATAGCCTAATCTGTTTGTTGTTCGATCCAAAAATGATTTTATTCCGTTGCTTGGTCGGAATTAGCTCAATATTTTATATAATAACTGGAGAACGGTTTTTTGTTAATAGTATAGACAAAAGCAGTGCAGAAAAAGGGTTACGAGAGCGGTTTCCAGGGGTTTTTAACAATGATAATGATGGCTTAATAAAGCACCATGTTGCAAAAATTATAGTGGACAAAGATGCTACACCAATCTTCCATACACCATACATAATTGCTTATGGCTTACGTGATAAAGTAGACCATGAATTAGATCGATTATTAGAAAAGAATATACTGATTCCTGTAAAATATAGCGAGTAGGCTTTGCATATAGTTCCAGTAGAAAATAAAGATGGATCTATAAGGATATGCATTGACTGTAAAGTTACTGTAAATCGCTATAATCAAACAGATCACTACCAAATTTCAAAAATGGATGATTAGGGTGGATGGATGATTAGGGTACTTTTCCCGAATGTGAATGATTTTGTGTTTTAGATCTAGCTGGAGCTTTTCAACAGATAGCTTTATCAGAAGCGTCACGAAAATATATGACAATTATTACGCATGGGGAGTTATTCCCGTTTACGCGCTTGCCGTTTGGAGTAAAGTCAGCTCCAGCAACTTTTCAATCAACATTAGATAGTATTTTGCGTGGATTAAAATCTGTTAAATGCTATATAGATGATATAATTATCGGTGGTAAAAATCATGAAGATTGTTTTGGTAAGCTAATATCGGTTCTTAAAAGGTTTAAAGAATATAATGTTAAAGTTCGATTAGAAAAGTGCAAATTTTTTGAGTCTTCTGTATAGTATCTGGGTCACGAAATTTCGGGTGAAGGAAAGCGTGAAGCTCTGGTTGTAATTTTTGCGGTAAAACGCTTTCATAAATATGTATATCGGAAGAAATTACAGATTTTTAGAGATCACAAACCCCTTGAGGTGCCATTTGGGACAAAAAGTACGAACATGATAACTGCAGCAAGATTGAGCGTTGGGCGTTGACCTTATCTCAATATGATTATCAAATATCATATACGAAGGGGTCAGAAATGGGAAATGCGGATGCCTTTTCGAGATTACCATTAAAAGAACAAACCAACGTTTCTAGTAACCTTATAAACATTTTTAATATAACTGGAGATCTGCCTATTAAAAAAGAAGATATAGCACGAGAGACATTAAATGATTAATATTTATCAAAATTTTTAAAATATTTGAATGATAACTTTCCAAAATCCTTCAATGATACAATTTTACATAAGTTGTATAATAAAAGATTAGCACTAACAATTGCGGAAAGGTGTTTAATGCTAGGGTTTCGAGTAATTGTCTGTCTGCACGAAGGACACATGTGTATCGTACGAATGAAGATTGTTGCAAGGGGTTCTGTTTGGTGATTAAACATTGATAGAGATCAGAGATCTGCAACGAGTCACAGTTTTGCATCAATGCGCCACTTACTCAAAACTGAGTATGAATGAGTATAAGTAATTTCCAAAGCCGCATTCGGATGTGATTGATTGAAATCGAAGGGAATCGCGCTGTTGAATAATGAGCCACTTATTCAAAACTGAGTATGAATGAGTATAAGTAGTTTCCAAAGCATTATTCGGATGGGCTTGATTTAAAATAAAGTCAATCAAATTTTTGAATCATGAGACACATAAATGAGTATGAATAAGTATAAGTAGTTTCGAAAGTAGTATTCATATCTGTTTCATTCAACAGCTCAAAGCTCATTAATATTAGATTTTTTTTATGTTTTGATTTAGAGTATTCGTAATATATTGAAGTACTTAGAGTATTAGAATCACCGTTGATACTAATTGTGTTCATGGCTGAATCTATAAAAATTATTTGTTTTGTTTTTCAAGTTTAGTACATGTTCTGGTTGTAATAGAGGGTCGCTGATTTCTAATCTTATGCCAAAATTTTAAAAATAATTTGATACTAGGGTGGACCCTGAAATGTTTTTTTTTTTTTGTTTTTAGTATTACTTCATGTTTTGAAAGTATAAGGGGGTCGCTGATTTCGAATCTGATGTCAGAATATTTTTATTTTCACGAATTCGGTGCTGGAGCAAGCACTAGGTAAAAATGGGTCGCTGAATCAAAATCCATTGCCAGAATTTCAAAATTGATTAATTTTTTTAAAACAAAGTTGCCACCTACTAAAATGTATTTTTAAAAGTTTTAAGCATCATTTAACAGTGTAAAGGGGTCTCTGACTTCGAATCTGATGTCACAATTTTACAATTCAAGATGGTTAACAGTGTTGCCCTAACCACTATGCCCTAACACTATTAACCATCTTGAATTTTAAAATTCTGACATCAGATTCGAAATCAGCGACCCCCTAATACTTTCAAAACATGAAATAATACTTAAAACCAAAAAAAAAAAACATTTTAGGGTCCACTCTAGTATCAAATTATTTTTAAAATTTTGGAATAAGATTTGAAATCAGCAATACTTATTCATACTAATTTTTGAGTAGCTCGTGATTCAAAAATTTGATTCACTTTGTTTTAAATCAATCACATCAGAATAATGCTTTGGAAACTACTTATACTCATTCATACTCAGTTTTGAGTAAGTGGCTTATTATTCAATAGCGTGATTCATTGCAAATTTTTGATTGGAATCACTGAGCTGTGAACGAATAGTACTCGATTACTACTTATTTTTAAGTATTAATTGCAGTTCTCTGATAGAGATATTGACAATTTTGCGAGAAGCAAAATTTCAGTTGATCTCGTTTTTTATTTAGCCGGTGTCGGTTGTGTTGTTTTATTTAATTGATGCGTGTGTGTTTTTGTCTTGTTTCGACACACCTGTTGTAATAATCGTGAGTGTCTTATTAATAAATATTAATATTTTTATTTCATGTTAAGTTATTGTCATTAATTGGAATTTTATTTTTAACATTAAAAAATCATTATCATTTTCATTTAATTAGCTTATGTTAATTGAGAAGTTTTGTTTGCATGCTTGGTTGTTTTGTCGTCTTTTTTTTTTATTCCTTGTGCGGTTTTTTTTTATTGCTAGCGTAGTGGTTGTTGTTGCTTTTTAACTGTGCGCTCACTTCATGTTAAATATAAAAATATATACCCTTTAAGCACATTTTGCATTTGCTCAATTTTTTTTAATAAAAAAGTATGGAGTATTTTTCTGCAGAAAATATCGCCGCTTGTTCCTTGAACGGGCTATGCAGAATCCAGAACATTCTGAACCCCATGTTTAGTTGTTCTAGTCCATGTGAGCAAATGTTTCATGCATCTTGTGCAGGTATATCCAAGTCGTGATTGGACGATTTATTGTCTATAGGATCAAGTCTTCGCTGGTACTACGCTTCGTGCCTGATGAACTATATTAAAAAATAAAGTTTTTTGGGGAAAGTATAAATACTTTAAATAACAATTCTAGAGAAATTGAATTGTAAATTTTTTAGCGAAGTGAGAGCCGGACCCAGTACCAGCATTAATGATGGAAGTTCAATACCGAAAAATATGACGTCTTCTATGTCTCAGACTGCTTCTTCCGGGACTGAAACTCTTCTTACTTACTTAGGTGGTCGTAACAACCCGTGTCCGGGTTTTAGCCGACCTCATCAGCTCTCGCCAGGCGCCTCTGCTTTGCGCGCGCCTTCTCCAATCGGATACACCAAGTGCGGTTAGGGCTTCCTCAGCCTGGTCCATCCATCGGAGGCATGGTCTCCCTCGTCGTCGTTGACCAGCGACCCTCACCTAGAGCACCTTTTTCGCTGGAGCTTCGTCGTTCATACGATGGACATGACCCAGCCAGCGTAGTCGCTGCACAGTTATACGCCGAACTACGTCAATGTCATCGTAGAGCTCATACAGCTCGTGGTTCATTCGGATGCGATAGTCATCGCCGACTCGAACAGGACCGAAGATTTTGCGAAGAACTTTTCTCTCGAACACCCCCAGAGCGGCTGTGTCAGTTTGCGAAACTACCCATGCTTCAGCACCATAAAGCAGCACAGGTAGAACGAGCGTCTTGTAGAGTGTTAGTTTTGTCGATCGAGAGAGGGCTCTGGAACTTAGTTGCTTACTGAGCCCGTAGTAGCACCAATTAGCAATTATTGTTCTTCGCTTTATCTCCAGGCTGATTTCGTTTTTGGTATTAATGGCGGTGCCAAGGTAAACGAACTCCTTGACTACTTCAAAGTTATAGCTGCCGGATGAAACGTGGAAGTCTAAACGCCGAGCTCCCTTGTTTGTAGACAGCATATACTTTGTTTTGCCCTCATTTATCGTCAAACCCACTTTGGCTGATTCCTTTTCGATAGCGGCGAAAGCAGCGGTAACATCTCTCTTGGTTCTGCCGACAATATCAATATCATCAGCGTACGCAAGGAGCTGGACGCCTTTGTAGAAAATGGTGCCATTACGATGCACACCGGCCTTTCGTACGATTCCCTCCATGATGATGTTAAAGAGATCGCAAGACAGTGGATCGCCTTGCCTGAAACCTCTTTCGGTATTGAAGGTTTCGGAGAGGTCATGTCCTACATTGACGGAGCTGCGTGTGTTGCTCAACGTCATTCTGCAAAGTCTAACCAACTTTGCAGGTATACCGAACTCAGACATTGACAGGCAATCCCTTCTCGGGCCATCGAACGCAGCTTTAAAATCGACAAAGAGATGGTGTGTGTGTATCTGATTTTCGTGGGTTTTCTCCAGGTTTTGTCGTAGCGTGAAAATCTGGTCTATGGTAGACTTACCAGGTCGAAAGCCACACTGATAAGGTCCAATCAGTGTTTTTGTAATCGGCTTTAATCTTTCACACAGTACGCTTGAGAGAACCTTATATGCGATGGAAATAAGACTGATACCTCTATAACTTGCGCAGATTGTTGGGTATCCTTTCTTAAGTATAGGGCACAGTACGCTGAGGTTCCAATCGTCGGGCATGCTTTCTTCTAGCCATATTTTGCTGATGAGCTGATGCATGCGCCTTATCAATTCATCGCCGCCGGTTTTAAACAATTCAGCTGACAGGCCGTCAGCACCCGCTGCTTTATTGTTTTTGAGTCGAACCTCTTCATGGCTAGGTGGTGGTACTTCCACTCCGCCATTGTTGATTGGTAGCTCCATTTTCGTCTCTACAAGTGAATGCTCCGGGCTTGAAACCTTGGGTTAGACGCTTAACCTGTTGATAGAATTTTCGTGCATCCTTCTTGCCCTGGTATACCTGTAGTTCCTCACGCTCACGCTTTTCCTGCTCTCTTTTCTTGTGTCTGAAAAGGCGCCTCTCTTTCTTCCTCTTTTCACGGTAGTTTTCTCGAACGGCTCGCGTTGCAGCTGACTGCAGCGTTTTTCTATATGCGGCGTTTTTTACTGCAGTCGCAATGCGACACTCCTGATCATACCATTGGTTCCGAGGTTGCGGGCGCCGGAAACCAATGACTTCTTCAGCGGCAGCACGCATGGAGTGGGATATATGCGCCCAAAGTCCACCCGCGTCGTCGGGTCCAGAGGTTGGTTGGTTGAGCTTAACCGAGAGTTGAGCGGAATAGGCTTCGGTAGTCCGTTGTAATTGCAGCTTAGCTTAGCGACAGCTTAGCCTTCCGTCGATTACAACATGGTCAATTTGGTTTCGCGTTTTTTGATCCGGGGACAGCCAGGTGGCCTTGTGGATGTCGAGGTGCTTAAATCTGGTGCTACGAACTACCATGTTTCGCGCCGCGGCGAAGTCGATCAGTCTTAGACCGTTGTTCGTGGAGGTCTCATGAAGACTGAACTGACCGACAGTGGGGCCAAAGATGCCTAAAATCGCCGAGGACTATTTTCACGTCATGAACCGGAAGGTGGTCGTATACGTCCTCAAGACTAGCGTAGAAAGCATCTTTGACGGATTCGTCCTTTTCCTCCGTCGGGGCGTGCGCGCAAATAAGGCTGATGGAGAAAAATGTTGCCTTGATGTGGATCGTGGCCAATCTTTCGTTCACAGGTGTGAACCGGGAAACAAGGTGGCGTAGTTTCCGGCTAACAACGAATCCACATCCAAATTCGCGCCTCTCCGCATGGCAGCTGTAGTAGATATCACAGTGTGCTTGTTTAGAGCAGCCTTGCCCTTTCCATCGCATTTCCTGGATGGCGGTGATGTCAGCCTTTATTGTTTTGAGGGCTTCCGCCAGTTGGATAATGGCACCTTCCCTATAAAGGGTTCGGACATTCCAGGTGCATATCCGTAAATCATTATCCGTTTTTCGTTTGCGATTGTCGTCAACGTGATTGGGTTTCTTATCCGAGGCTGGTTTAGTTTTCATTGGACAGTAGTAATGTGGCGGGACCCAATCCCTGCGCACATTCCATGTTTAAGGTCTATGGAGTGACCCGCCACTCAAATTAGCCGTCAAACTGACGGATGCCAGTTTGCCGTTGCCCAGGGAACACCACGTGGAGGTTTGAGTCGACTTGAGACGATTTCGACATGGATAATGCTGGCCTCGCCAGGTTGAGGCTGAAATTCTTAACCCATCAAAAAAAGACCATAACAGTTTTTTGTGTTAACACAATGCGGTTCCGTTGTGAGTCAACCCCTTTCTTTATTATTCAATAAATCAATTAACGAAAGTTATTTTCCAATTTTTTTGGAAAAAGTCATATATAAGTCTTATTTATAAAAAAAAGTTGCAGTAATGACGTCAGTAACTATAGACCTATCGCTAAGTTCTCATCGATTCCTAAACTTTTTGAGCGGCTCGTGTACGATCGGGTAAAAATTCATTAAGGTGAAGTCATAACAACTCGTCAGCATGGTTTTGTTAATGGCAGATCCACTGTGTCTAATCTTCTCGATTTTACAACATTCTGCTTAAATTCGACTGACTCTGGTAACCAGGTCGACTGCGTTTACACTGACTTTAGTAAAGCTTTTGAAAAGTTACCACACAATATAATTTTATTTAAGCTGAAGTTAATGGGATTTCAGCAATATTTTGTGAACTGGATTAAATCGTATTTGGTGGAGCGATCTTATCAAATACGTTTCCGAGACGTATTGTCTTCTGAATTTATTGCTGAATCAGGTGTTCCTCAGGGTAGTCGCCTTGGACCACTTATGTTTATTTTAGCAATCAATGATGTAACTTACATCATAGAACACTCTCATCTGCTTATTTATGCCGATGATATGAAAATATACAGAACGGTTAATTCTAAAGACAATTCAGATCTACTCCAGTCTTATCTGAAATCCTTTGAAGTTTGGTGTTCTAAAAATAATAATTTTCTAAATCCAGATAAATGCCAAACTATGACCTTTTCGCGGAAAAAGGACTAATTTTATTTTTGATTATAAGATCAATGATCGTGTAGATACCGCCAAAGACCTAGGTATATGCATGGATTCTAAGCTATCGTTTAACATTCACATTGATTATATTTGTAAAAAAGCATCTTCAATGCTTGGATTTATAAAACGCTGGGCCAAAGAATTTAATAGCATGGTTACAAATATAACGTTGTATTATGCAATCGTGCGTCCGTTACAATGTGCATGTTGTTCGAATAGAAAGAATCCAAAAACGTTTTGTTGGGTTTGCTCTAAGGGGCTTAAGTGGAACAGACATATTAGACCTTCCTCCTTATGAGGATCGATTGAAACTGTTAAAAATGCAGTCTTTAAGTGGCCGAAGGAAATCTGCAGATATCGTCTATTTACACCAACTCATAGTAGGTGTATTCGATTCTCCAGAACTTCTTTCTCATATAAATTTAAGCGGTAACAGTAGAAGCAGTAGAAATGCTAACAATATAATTTATTTACCATTCAGTAGAACAAATTATATTTGGCTACTGCTCCTTTAAACTGCATGAGTACCTTTGTTAACAATTGTTAACTTGTCAAAAGGTCAACTCAAAAGTAGATTAAAAAAACCAATTGTGTAATTTGATTTATATATGCATGGTTAGATGTTATGACTTGTGTTGTCCCTGAGCCCAACTCACTTATTGGTGGGAAAATTTTCCCACATTAACTTGTTTAAGGTCACTAGTATCCATAATATTTATATTTTTCAATGATTTCTGGGTAGTGGCTTTAAATGGATTAATTCTGAGGAAGTGAGAAAAAGCTGTAGTAGCTGAACTCTATTGTTAATGCATGTATATTAGATGGGTTTACTAAAGTATTTCAGAACCTCCCTGCACGGGCAGAATATGAATCCTGGATGTCATAATGTGTGAGAAAAAAAAAAAATCTAAAAATTCCAAAAACTGGAAGGGCGCCGCTATAAAACGTGATTTTAAGGACCTAATTTTTAATGTTTTGTATTTATATTTTTATATACATTAATGCAATACGAAAACTTTTTATAACATGCTTTTATTAAAAATTGTTCGCTAAACTCAAATATGCCAATAGATTTTTGATACAATTAGCCTTTGACCTTAAAATTCATATCGATTCAAGAGTTTTAGATTTTTTTTTTAATGATTTTTAACTTTGAACCGTACCTTTGAAGAGGTCCTACAACTTTTGCAATAAATAAAGACACACAATTGTGAACTGTTTTATGTAGTTCATTGCAAAACAACAAATTTTGGTCATTACTTTCCCTGCAATTCAGTTTTTGGGACACCATATTATAAAAAAATTTTTGTAATTAATTTTTTTTTTTTAATCCCCTATCTTATTTTGTATCTCCTCTTTTTAATGTTGTGAGGATAAACCTTCTGGTGATTTTAAATTACCGTCACAGTACAACACGTGAGATTGCAGAGAAGCTCATGTATCACATAAATGCATTAAAAATCGCTTAAAACAACTTTGCTACGTACGAAAATTCGATATATGGGTTCCTCATGAACTGAAAGAAAATCGTTTAACACAACGCATTAACATTTGCGATTTGTTAAAGAAACGTAATGAAAATGATCCATTTTTAAAACGATTGATAACTGGTGATGAAAAATGGGTTGTTTACAACAATGTCAATCGGAAAATATCGTGGAGCAAGCCAGGTGAACCAGCTCAAACAACATCAAAAGCTGATATTCATAAAAGAAAGTTATGTTATCAGTTTGGTGGGATTACAAAGGAATTACCTACTTTGAGCTTTTACCACCCAACCGAACGATCAATTCAGATGTCTACATTGAACAACTAACAAAATTGAACAATGTAGTTGAAAAAAAGCGGCCCGAATTGACAAATCGAAAACGTGTTGTATTCCATAATGGCAATACAAGGTCACACACATCTTTGGTCACTCGGCAAAAATTATTGGAGCTTAGTTGGGATGTTTTGACACATCCACTATATAGTCCTGACCTTGCACCATCTGATTACTTTTTATTTCGATCTTTGCAAAACTCCTTGAATGGTAAAAATTTCAATAATAATGATGATGTCAAATCGTACCTGGTTCAGTTTTTTGCTGAAAAAACTAGAAGTTTTATGAACGTGGAATTATGATGCTGCCTGAAAGATGACAAAAGGTTATTGCTCAAAATGGGCAATACATTACAGAATAAAGTTATTTCGTTCCATGAAAAAATTGTCTTTTATTTTCTAAAAAAAATCCGCAATTACTTAGTTTTCTTTCAACCTGATATTTCCCATTTGCATAATATCAAACCGTATTTTCTTGCTCAAAAACTTTATTTTATTATAATTTCCGATTTCGTTCCGATGGCACTGTAGAAATTATTTTACATTTTCGTTTCATATTGCATTTAGACCATCTGTTAATAAATAAAATTAAAAAATACAACAACATGCTGACAACAGTATTAAATACCAACCTAAAGGAGCGATGTCGAAAAGTTTAGAGTATTTTATTTAAATGTTGACTCTCGAAGTTCCTTACGATTATCATTTCGATAAAATTTACCTTTCTTAAGACTTTCTTTTGTACTCTAAATAAAATCTTTTAACGAGAGCTTCCACTTTTGACCTTTTCTTGGTAGTGAAGGAATAACTTAACGCGAATTAATTCGATGACGACACGACGCACGGTTGATGCTTTCGTCTACAGTTAAGTTGTCTTGTTCCTCAAAATGTAACAAGCGACTTAACACGTGCTAATACGTTGTTAATTTTATTTTGAATAATAACGCAGGGTGTTTTCTATAAAAATGAGTTCGAAAAAATAAATGAAACTTGAAAAGGTAAACTTACTAATGAAACACAAATTATTCGACATTTTTCAATTACTGCTCAATGATAGAGCACAGAAGATAAAATGAATAAAAAATAATGACAGTTTTAACCAGGCGACAATGAATATATTTTTTGTCACATCGCCAACAAACTAGGTGAGACACAGTCGAGGAAAAATACATTTAGAAAATAAAAAATACAGGTGCGTCGTTGGACACACGAGAGAAGCGAAGCTTTTCCGCAGTTACATACAGGGTTGTCCATATTCGAAGCGCCCATTTTATTTTTAAATAAATCAAAGAAACCACAATTTTTTGTCTGTTCGTCATGAATATCATTTAATTGGGGTCAAGTAGATTTGCTTACACCATTTCTTGAATATGATATCTCGTAAATGGTCACCATTGGCCTCTACGACATATTGTGCCCGTTTTGCAGCATTTTCCATGGTTTCCTTCAACATTTCGATGGGAATGGCGGTTATTTCTTGACGGATGTTGGTTTTCAGCTCTTCTAGGGTCTTTGGCTTGTTGACGTAAACCTTTGATTTCAAATAACCCCACAAAAAGAAGTCTGGAGGCGTTAAATCTGGAAGGCGCACTTTTCACTTTATTTATTTTTTTGAAAGCACGTTGAGTTTTCACTATTGACTTGTTTTGTTGAATGTAAATTACAACAATTTTAGAGCGTTCGCGTGGCGTGTACTGTTCCATTGTAAACATTTGCTTGGAAAGTTAGTGTTGCCAGATGGGCGCTTCGAATATGGACAACCCTGTAGATTTGATAGCTTAATAATTTTTTCTTTTTAATAAATTAACTTTTAAACAAACAAACAACAAACATTTAAACTGATAAAATATGCTGACACTATGTCTACGTGTGCACGCGCATCCGCTGCATTCATCAAAGCGTGGGAATGCAAACGTCAGCAATCTCAACAACCACCACTACAATAGCAACAGCGACGGAGCAGTTTAGGTATTAAGTTATAGAAAATGTCAAAGTTAGTTTTAAGTTGGATTTCAAATAATAAAGTTGAAGACATTAGAGTTCGCTCTAATGTCTCATTTTTAAAAAACATAATAAACTCGAAATAAATTAACTGGCGCCCGAGCAGGGACCACTCGCGTGAGGAATAAATAAAACCCGTGCCCTAAAATAGTGACAGTGTTTTAATAAAAATCCTAAAAAAGAAGCCAGAGTTCTCAAGAAGCATCCGAGCTCTTAACACGCGTTGTGGTTCCAAGAACAAAAGCTCCTCAAGTAGTAGCAGTGATCAATAATAAAGCTCCTCAAGTAGTAGCAGTGATCAATAATAAAGCTCCTCAAGTAGTAGCAGTGAACAATAATAAAGCTCCTCAAGTAGCAGCAGTGAACAATAATTAAGCTCCTAGAATTAGTAGCTAAACATGACGAAAAAATGAAACAATAGTCATCGAAGCAGTTGCAGTGAGCAATAAATAATCAAGCTACCTGAAATAGAAGGCAAAGTTTGCGAAAAATTAAAACAGAAAGCCTGTTATGCCAGAACTAATGCAAACTGCTTCGTTGAAGTGCTTTTTTAGGAGTGTCACATCGAATACCATCAAGTGAGCTTCCAGGCATACATCGTGAATTTATCATTGTTTACCGAACGATCTTGCGATCGTTCGTTAAACAACGATGCTGTTTCATGGCAATGGTTTTGAGGGTTTAAGGGAAGGGTGCAATTGAACGTAGCGTGGGTTAATGTTTACATTAACTCAACGCTTGACTTAATCGTTGATGCCGTCTTGGGATGTTTATATTATCCCAAAGAGCTGACACATCTATATTGTGTGTGGCAAATTTCCATATAGGAAATTTCTAGGAAACAGCTTTGAGATGCTGTTGCCCACACTATGTTGCAATATTATCAACAATACTGATTGAGAGTCAGCATATTTGTATCAACATAAAACAACTGAACAATATTACGAAGAAGTACAACGTTGATACTATAGACAACGTTGTTGTTCAAAAAAAAAATAAGCCAATGGCTTAACACCTCCGACCTCAAGACAAGAAGTAATTTTAAAACAATTACTTCTTAGGTATGCCATAGGTTGGAAACCTTGAATTCGAGATGTATCTGACAACACACAAAATAGATTCAATGATCATATCCCTTTTTTATTTATAAAATTTATATACAACCTTAGAATAAATTATAAAATATATATAATATAAGAAAATTAAAATCATTAAATATAATTACAATAAAGATGCTTTACCAATTATAATTGTATTGGCTTTTCCTTTTACGTGTTTCATTCTGATCTTCAGCTGATCTCATAGATTTTTCTTCATTAGCATAAACTACCACATTATTCGTTACAGGTTTTGGTGTTGGACTTGATGTAACTTTATTAAAACATTTATTAAAAATATTTATACAAATATTTCCTTTTACGCACTTTACAAATATAATAATTAGAATTAACAATATTAATACAGATATAGAAATATACCATAAGGAATTTCCTTTCATGTTAACAGTTTGAAATGCTTTTGATAAATAGCTTTTTTGATTATTAATCTTGATACTTAAGTCTTCAATATTTTTTACACTACCTGGTTTTAATTTTGGTAAGTTTTCTATTGGTTCTATTTCATTTATTTTAATATTAAAACAACAATCTTCAATGTATGAATGGTATACGTCATTTGTTACATTTTCATTTTTATCTTCGGAAATTAGAATCTTATAATCTACGGTTTCAAATTTACAGTTATAATCCATATAAATAATTCCAACACCTTTTAAGATACCTCCTTCTATTCCATCATTTTTACATATGTATTCATATTTAGTTTCATCCGAAACTGCATACAAGTATTGTTTGTTGTTTAATTCGGAATATATTTCTACGCTATGTGGAATATACTTTACATTACATTTTTTACTACTTCTTTTCATGAAGTTATTCAGTACACAATTTTCCATTGTGACTGTTGATTCCACTATTAAATTTTCGATTATAAAATAATCACTTTCACTAATTTTAAACTTATCCAAGCTACTTAACATTGTAAACGATTCTTTATTTTTTGATATTAAAAAATATTCATTTTCTTTTTCAAAAATTATTTGTTTGTTTTCATTAAAAATTGGAACAGGAATAACCTTGTAACCATCATAACCTTCACCTTTTAAAAACGGAATTGATAAAATAACAACAATTACTTTATTCTTTTCAAAAGCTTTAATTTTAACTTCCTTTATAATTTTATTATAAAATTCCAAACTTGGAGTGTATAAAAGATATGGTTCGTTTTTACTTGATGCTAATATTTCAATTAATTTTTCAGGACTTAATATCATCGGATGTACCAATTTTAATTGTAAAAATAAAATTGCATCCACTAACTTTTCAAGTTCGGATTCTAGATCTAGACAGCTACTTATTAATTTTAATTGCATATCTTGTAAATATTCAAATATAACTTCCTTTTTATTGTTTTCATTAAAATCTACAATTATTGAATCTAGCTTGTTCGCAAATTCCTTTGATTTGGTCTGAATATCCTCAAAACTTTTTTTCATATTTAAATTCTGTTCATTTAAATTTTGTATAATATTAATTTCTTCATTAAGACTTGATTTAATAAATTCCTCATTATTCTGTGTTGCTCTTATTACTTCATTGTAATAAGATGCATCTTCATTATCCATTGTACCAAATAATACTTTTAATCCTGATCCAACAATATTTAATAGACCTCTTTTTTGTCTATTTCCCATAAAGCCACTTTTAATTCCTAGTAAATTATGAATAGTGTTTATTTTCTGTATTAAGTTATTATAATGTTGTTTTCCTAAATTAACTAACTCTAAACACTGATGAAATGTCTCAGTGCATAATTTATCAACATGATTAACTTTATCTCCAATCCAATATATACGTTCCTCGTATATTGTTAAATTTATTTTTGTAACGATAGATATTTGACCGTCCACTATTCTTATTTCTCCAATCCTTTTAAAATAGAATCCTCCATTTCCGTTAATATTTTCTATCCTTACAGCCATTGCCGTTGTAATGAGACTTGAAAGAGAAAGAATTTAAGCTAATGTTCGTATTTTCTTTTAATTTTGAACAAACGGTTTTATTAAATTTTTTGAAAGTTTTCTAACTTTTCTATCTGTCTTCACGAATACATTCATATCTGTAACTTTTATAACAACATAAGGTCCTAAAAATGTTTTCTCTAATTTTTTATTTTTCGATAGGTTTTTCACAAGAACTTTACTTCCTACTTCGTAAAGAGGTGCTTCATTGGTTTTTCGATCATAAATCTCTTTAGATCTCCGTTTGGATTTCAAAAGGTTTTCTTTAACTTTTTCCTCTATAGAATTTATTCTTTCTGCAGTCTTTTTGACATATTCTTGATAAGTGTCTAAATTAAGACTATCAATGTTACTAGGTCTATTGCCTTGTCTACTAAACATTACTTCATGTGGGCTATACCCGGTTGTAGAGTGTATTGTCGTGTTATAACAAAAACTAGCAAATTTTAGAGCTTCATC
This sequence comes from Coremacera marginata, assembly GCA_914767935.1. NCBI lineage: Eukaryota > Metazoa > Arthropoda > Insecta > Diptera > Sciomyzidae > Coremacera > Coremacera marginata. The sequence continues at coordinate 121,673,384 of OU612045.1, read as the reverse complement.
CCAATCATCTCTTTCAAAATTAACTGTATTTAAATATTCTTTCAATCTAGCGTGTATTCTTTCTACTGCCCCATTAGATTGTGGATGTGCTACACTAGTGGTTATATGTTTAAACTTAAATATCTTTGCTAAGTTTTTCATTAATTCATTACAGAATTCAGTTCCGTTATCAGTAATAATAATTTTGGGTATACCAAAGTATGTAATCCATTCATTTACAAAAGCTTCCGCGACTGTTTCAGCATATTTATCTTTAATTGGTACAAATCTTACATATTTTGAGAGGGAATCTTGAATGCTTAAGGAATACATATTTTCCTTCTTAGATATTGGGTATGGTCCTGTTAGATCCATATTAACTTGTTCTAAACTATATGAAGCGTTTGTTACTGTCTGCATAGGCATCCTAGTGGGATGTCTATCAATTTTTCCCAATTGACAATTTTTGCAATTCTTTATAAAATCAGTTACCATCTGATTTAAATTCTTCCAATAATATTTTTCTCTTATCTTAGCTATTGTACTTTTTTGACCAGCATGTCCACCTGTTATGCTATCATGATATTCTTTAATTATATCTAATTGTCGTTTCTTGTCTGTAATTTCTAAGATCTCATCCTCATTTAATTCTAAAATGTTCCCATCTGCCTGTTCTGTAATGTTTTCGACTATTTCTTTTTCCACTGCTTCATATACAACTGATTCAACTTCGAGTGGATTATCTTCTACTCTCCCATTATCAACAATTTTATAATCTATAGATTTATTTTCTTCAGGCTGTGGTATCTCTACATTTACATTCTGTAAATCTTCTATATCGTCGACATTTTCTAAGTTTTTTAAAACTTCTTTACCTTTTATTTCGTCACTCTTCCTCTCAGTTTTGTTTTTATCTATTTCATTACAACAACTACAACTTTTCTTCTTTTTCTCCTGTCTTGTAGTTATAAACACATTTCTACTTAAATGATCTGCCACGACGTTCTCTAGCCCTTTCTTATATTCAATATCATAAGTATACTCTTCTAGTTTTAATCTCCACCGGACTAGTCTCGATCCAGGATCTTTAACATTAAAAAGCCAAGTCAATGGTCTATGATCTGTTCTTATTAAAAATTTATTCCCATACAAATATGGCCTAAATACTTTCACGGCCCAAACGATCGCTAGACATTCCTTCTCCGTCGTACTATAGTTTTTTTCAGCGTCATTTAAGCTTCTACTTATAAACTGAATCGGCATATCTTTCTTACCATATTCTTGCGACAACACAGCTCCCAAACCTGTATTTGACGCATCAGTTGTCACAATAAATTTTCGTTCAAAATCTGGGTATTGAAGGGCCACGACATTGATTAAACTTTCTTTAAGTTTCTTAAATGCTTCATCTTGCTCTTTCCCCCATACAAATTCCGCTTCTTTCCTAAGAAGTTTGTTAATAGGTGCAGCTATTTGACTGAAACCTTTAACAAATCTGCGATAGTAATTTATCGCTCCCATAAACGATTGTATTTCTTTAACATTTTTCGGAGGATACCATTTCTTTATTGATGAAACTTTTTCTGGGTCAGGTTTCACACCGTCTTCCCCTATTACATGGCCTAAATAAGTAACTTCTTTCCTAAGAAATTCACACTTATCTGCCTGTAATTTTAAATTTGCTGCCCTTATTTGTTTAAACACATCTCTCAGTTTTGAATTATGATCCTCTAAGGTTTTCCCATACACAACAATATCATCCATGTATACAAAACATTTAATTCCTTTTAAACCTGATAAAACAATGTCCATTGTTCGCTGAAAAATGCTAGGAGCATTTTTCAACCCGAATGGCATTCTTGTAAATTCAAAATGACCGTGTGGTGTTGTAAAAGCGGTTTTCTCCATGTCATCTTTATTCATCTTAATTTGATGAAACCCATTAGTCAAATCTAAAACTGTGAAATATTTAGCTGTACCTAATTGGTCTAAGATTTCTGATATATTTGGGATCGGATATGAATCAGCTATGGTTAAATCATTGACTTTCCTATAATCAATTACCATGCGCCATTTTACCTTCTCTGACGCATCTTTCTTTTTGGGCACAATCCACACTGGTGAATTCCACGGAGACTTAGAATTTTGGATGATACCTTCTTTCAACAACTTTTCAACCTGAAGTTTAACTTCTTGTTCGTGTATTTTTGGGTATCTGTAAGACTTCGTATACACGGGTTTTGTATCTTCTTTCGTTCTTATAGTACAATTTAATGTATTTGTTGTGCTCAATATGTCTCCTTCTATGAGAAATAAATCGCTGTACTCTGCAATCAATTTCCTAATTGATTCCTTTTCTTCCAAATTCATATGTCCTGTCCGAAGGGATTCTCTTATAACATCTTTTCTATCTCTGACATGTAGTATTCTTTTAGTTGGCCTAAAAGTTTCTTTTATTTTACCTTCATTATTTTCCCTCTCTACAACATAATCCTTTAACCATTCTACATTTAATGAAATGTCATTCTGAACCTTCTCTTCTGATTTATTAATTATGCTTACTAAGCATTTCCCCTTCCGTACTGTACTGATACAATGCGGAACTATTAATTTATCATTTTCGAATCTTGGGATATAAACATCTGTTTCATCTTTATACCTTCTGTTTACCTTGACCAATCTAAATACCTCTCTTCTTGAAGGTATAAAACATTCATCTCTGTTATACTTTATCTCATAACTTTGGCCTTTTAAGGTTAAAACATTTGTAGAACAATCTACCTTACAATTCATTTCCCTAAGGAAATCATTGCCTAAAATCCCATCATAATCGTTAACTATTTGTTCAGGAATGACGTTAAACTTCCATCGAACACTGACAGTTTTTTCATATGAATTTTCCCATAAACTAAATCTTATATCGCATGTCCCTAAAGACTTTTCGATATTATTCCCTAGCCCTATCAGATCAATTTTCTCTTTTATACTTAAATCGTTTTTATAAATACAGTTTGATTTTATCAAACTTACCGATGCTCCCGTATCTATAAGCATTTTACACAATTTCTTTCTATAATCTATAAAAATATAAGGACTTTCTTCTGGTTTGCTTTTAATAGAGAACGCTGCCTTATGCTTAGCGTCTCTTATTTTCGAAAATTCATTTTCGGTTCCTCCTTATTCCTTGCATAGCAATTTTTTGCTATGTGTCCTGGCTTTTTACACAAATTACACATTATTGCATTATTTTTATTTTTATCAAAACAGTTTTTTGCCAAGTGTCCTGTTTTCCCACAATTATAACACTTAACAGTATTAGTGTGAATTGATACTAAATTTTTATTCGAGAAATCGTTTCTCGGCCCTTTTTATTTAAATTTAGTAATCTTGACTCTTCATGTTGAGCATGCTTTGCTGCTTCCGAAAGAGTCTTTGGCCGACAGTTATTTACATAGCTGCAAATTTCTGGCCGCAGACCATTAATAAATATATTGAGAATTACTTTATTCTCAATATAATTATGAATGATTTGAAGGTCTCTCTGCTCCATACCTTCATCTTTAGCATCAGTGCCAAGCCTTCGAGACATAGTCTCCATGAACTGTTCAAACTGTTTTACAGTTTGACTCCCCTGTTTGGCGTTTATTAAGTCCCTATATAAACCAAGGGTATTGTTGGTTTCCTTATATAAATTTTTTAAGTTGGTTTTTAGCTCCTGCCAATCTTCTATTACTCTGTTCTCAAGAATTATTCTTGCGTTTCCAGTAATTTGTACCTTAATGTACTTGAATAAAAAACTCGTCTGCGACTCTGATGCCAGACTCATAGCATCGTCACATCCGTTTATAAATGAATACAGCTCGGCTGCATCACTTCTAAACGGAGGTATTAACCTTATTAAGGTACCAACATCTAGTTGCATACTAGTACTACTACTGGATGTTGCCATAATTGCTTTCAAAATTCAATACCTATCTTTCTTCTCTAAACCCAACAAAACAATCACGCACCAGCTCTGACACTATTTCGACACTTTAAACCAACATCTTCTTATAGCACTTCACTGCTTTATTTTATACGCAGATCGTAACCTACCTATGACACTATTTCGGCACTTTAAACCAACATCTTCTTATAACACTTCACTGCCTTATTTTATACGCATTTTATATTTACATCATCCATAATAACAGCATTTTCCAATGATTCCTTTCGTTGTAGGCACTAGTTGAAGGAACAAACTTTTTTCCTGCTATCACTATCTTCAAGAACAACTTATTTTCTGCTAACACCATCTTCAGGAATAAACTTATTTTCTGCTAACACCATCTTCGGGAACAAACTTATTTTCTGCTAACACCATCTTCAGGAACAAACTTATTTTTGTTCTGCTATCACTTTTCCATAGTCACAATTTTTCCGCTGCCACCAATTTATTTGTTATGCCAGAACTAATGCAAACTGCTTCGTTGAAGTGCTTTTTTAGGAGTGTCACATCGAATACCATCAAGTGAGCTTCCAGGCATACATCGTGAATTTATCATTGTTTACCGAACGATCTTGCGATCGTTCGTTAAACAACGATGCTGTTTCATGGCAATGGTTTTGAGGGTTTAAGGGAAGGGTGCAATTGAACGTAGCGTGGGTTAATGTTTACATTAACTCAACGCTTGACTTAATCGTTGATGCCGTCTTGGGATGTTTATATTATCCCAAAGAGCTGACACATCTATATTGTGTGTGGCAAATTTCCATATAGGAAATTTCTAGGAAACAGCTTTGAGATGCTGTTGCCCACACTATGTTGCAATATTATCAACAATACTGATTGAGAGTCAGCATATTTGTATCAACATAAAACAACTGAACAATATTACGAAGAAGTACAACGTTGATACTATAGACAACGTTGTTGTTCAAAAAAAAAATAAGCCAATGGCTTAACAAGCCTCTAAATATTAATCACAGTAAAACTAAATAAAAATTTAAACTCAGTGAAAAATTAAAATAAAAAGCCTCTAAAAATTAGTAACAGTGACAATAAACTAAAAGTCAAATCTAGCAAAAAACTAAAACAAAAAGCCTCTAAAAATGTGCAACGGTGACATTAAATCTAAGCCAAACTTAAAAGAAAACGCTCCTAAAAATTAGCAGCAGTTACACTAAACTAAAAGGTTCCTGAAGTAGCAGCCAAGCTTAGTGAAACAACAGTTCACCCGGATAGGAAATAAGGCCCCCGAGTAGCTGAGGAAATCAGAGGAAAGGGAGTTAGCGTTCTAACAGCCACTCTCGAAAGATGTTAACTTTTGGTATAATACTGTAAGAAATTTTTTATTGAATTATTGAATTACTAAAATTTATTGAAGAAAAAGCAATATTAAAAATTAATTGGAAAATTTTGCAATTATATTTAAAACAATTATATTATATTGAATTATATTTAAACACTTAAATTAATTGAAAAAATTATTAATTAAAAGAAATTAAACAAAAGAAAATTTCAGTAAATATTAAGGAAAATTTATCGACGAAAATTTAAAGAAAGAGAAAAAGAAAGAATATAATTTTTTTACAATAAAGATTTAAAAGATAAATAAAAAGAAAAAAAAAATATTAATATTTCTATTAAACAATTTTTAACTGAAATCTAGAACAAACCTTAGGTTCTAATAAAATAGATTATTGAAGAAAATAAAGAAAAATAATTATTTACTCGAAAATTATTTTCGAAATATTTTATTAAAAAATTATTGCTCGAATAACAAAAATTGATACAAATCTTTTATAAGTAAAATAGAAAACAGTCTCAAATTTAATTTCCAAATTCATTTGTTTCGTTACTGCGAACTTAAACAAAATGAGTGAAGAAGACAATTTAGCAGAGCGTCTAAGGAATATATCCCTAGCAACCAGTTCCCTTCCAAATACAGCCTCAACTTCGAATCCACCAACCATATTAAATCAGAACTTAGCTAAAGAAATAACTGACTTGGTTACACGGACGATAAGAAATCATACCAATCCTTTCTATGAAAATGAAAGGTAGACGAACCTACACCGATTTTGCAAGCAATATTAAAGAAATAGATAAAGTGCCAGACATAGTAAAATGTCTACGCGAATTCTCAGGAAAACCTGGAGAATTTAATTCATGGCGTAAAACAGTAGATAGAATTTTTACCATTTACGACAGCCTAAGAGGAACACCCAGATACTATGCAATACTGCATATGGTGCGACACAAAATTATCGGAGATGCCGATACCGCTTTGGAGCCGTATCGAACTCCTCTCGACTGGGGAAAAATCAAAAAATGTCTGATGATGCATTACTCAGACAAGAGGGATATCGGTACCCTCGAATATCAATTAACTACTCTTTCCCAGCGCAACAATTCAATTTCCGATTTTTATCAACAAGTATATCAACATTTGTCTCTAATATTAGACAAAATTTCATGTTTAGACCTTACTGAAGAGTCACTCTCTGCCATGACAAACGCATATAGAGAAAAGGCATTAGACACGTTTATACGTGGCCTTAAAGGTGACTTGCCGAGATTACTAAGTGTAAGAGAACCGAGCACTCTTCCACAAGCACTTCACATTTGTCTTAAGTTAGACAATATGACCTATAGAACGAATTACGCACAGAATAGTCAGCTTACATTTAGAAGACCTAACTATCCTATCCCACCGCCAAGACCTGTGACGTGGTTTTATTCAAAGGCTGAGGTTGCTCAGCCGTCCCAGGATCAAACAAAGGATCCACTAACCTTTGATAAGTAATAAGACGCAGTTGGTTTAAATTTAAAAGCAATTATCTTTATTTAACAATCTTCAATGTTTCTACTTATGCAGCGCAATAGTCAGTCTTGCAACAGTGGTGAGTGGGTATGTTTAAGTGTGTCAGTGAGTGTCAGCGGTTGGCAGTCGGGTGTATAGCGGGTACTGGTGGTTGGCGACGGGTAACGCGTAAATCGGTTATTCGGTATCCGGTTTTCTGGTATAGTCGGTATCGGTGTTAGTGTCTCGCTAAGAACGCAGCTCAACCCTGAGAAAGAGAACTAAGAAGGAAAAGCTCATTAATATTACTAATATTAGCTGACGGTAGCAACGACTTCATTCGATCCACAATGAAGTTGATTCGCTGCACAGGAACAAAATAGCAGAGGCTTTGGTCAATTCACACCAAAGCTAGTACTAAGCGGCCGTAAAATAAAACTTAGCAGAGCAGAGGCTTCGTCCAATTCACAACGAACCTATGCGATACATCTGCAGTGACTTCAGCCAATTCACACTGACGCCATTGCCAAGCAGACACAAACTATAAACAGCTCGCAGACAGAGCTTGCAGAAGCAGAGGCTTCGCTCGATTCACAACGAAACCTGTGCGACGCCCATGAAGATAACAAAGACTTCAGCCAATTCACACTAAAGCCAATGCCAGGCAGCACGAAACAATGAACTTAAACAGAGGCAAAGGATTCGTCCAATTCACAACGGACCTTATGCGATACTCTGAGTAAGTCAGCAGCGACTTCAGTCAATTCACACTGAAGCCACTACCAATCAGACACAAACTAGAAACAACCAGAGACAGAGCTTGCAGAAGCAGCGGCTTCGTTCGATTCACAACGAAACCTGTGCGACGCCCATGAAAGTAGCAAAGACTCCAGCCAATTCACACTGAAGGCAATGTTATGCCGCAACACGTTATGTATTAGCAGCAGCAGAGGCTTTGTTCAATTCACAACAAAGTCGTTGCTGCGCCCTGAGCCAGTGAGCAGCGTCTTTGGCCAATTCACACCAAAGTCCGCGCCAACAAAATATAATTTTGCAGTAGAAGAGCCATCGGTTTCGTCCAATTCACAACGAAACCCATGCAACGCATGTGGACAAGCTAGCAGTGACTTCGGTCAATTCACACCGAAGCAACCGTCAGGCTTTGTCCAGAAGCTGTACTGCAGGGAATATGTGCTGAGTGCAATGCACATATCCCACTGTATTAATAGGGCTTACCTAACAAGGAAAAGCTGATTGAACTGGCTATGCGCAGTCTTTTACGTGGGTCGGCAAAAGAACCTTTTCGGAACTATAAAAACTATAGCGAGGCGAAAGTATACTTCAACCATGCCTATACTGCTGTTGTTGCTGGTATAATCTTCAATACATGTTTGTGTGTCAGTTCATTTATTATTGTCGCCTGTTGTTGTTATATTTTTCGGTACTTGTTTTAATTTGAATTTTAATACATGTTTGTGTGTCAGTTGGTCCATTTATTATTGTCGCCTGTTGTTGTTGTTATATTTTTCGGTACTTGTTTTAATTTGAATTTTAATACATGTTTGTGTGTCGGTTTGTTGAGTTACTATTGCTACCTGTTGTTGTTGTTAGAATTTTCGGTACTTGGTTTGAACTTGTTTATTATTGCTGCCTGTTGTTGTTGGTATAGTTTTCTGGGACACGTGTCCGTATGTTTTGTAGGTTTGTTGTTGGTTGGTTTTGGCTGCTAATAATCTTATAACTAGCATGATATTTATACAGTGGGGTGCAGCTAATTCATTATATTTAATAATACTAAATATTTTAATTATATATATATATTATATATATTATATTTATATATATATATTATAATAGAAATTCATAGATATATGTTTTGTAACGCCACGTTACAGACCAATACGAACTAATCAACAATTTACTGGAAATAATTTTTATCCAGAATTAACTCATGTTCCACGACGTCACGACCACAACTTTAGACAACCACATTCTCATTTCCAAAACTATCAACAAAATCAGCCAGTACAAAGACCATTCAATAATCAATCTTTCACCCCACCAATGCAAAGGCCATTCAATAACCAATCATTTACCCCATGGACGCAAAAACAATCTAATAAACAACCTCTCTCACCATTTAAAGCTAACCTAGGTCCAGAACCAATGGACACCAGTACTATCCAAACAAGACAAATAAACTACGCTAACAGGCCACAAATTCAACAAACAGCTCCCAAACGACCGTTCCCTAGTACTCAATTCCGACAGCCAAACAAATATCAACGAATCAATAATCTCGAATCCAATGAGCAGACCGATTTAAATTACCCGATTGAAGACAATCAAGACCAATTCGTCCAAAATAATTTAAGTGAACAATTCATCACGAATTATGAAAATACCGTAGAAACCGAAACTCTAGATCAACCACAAGAACTCGATGATATCTATTTTTTAGACTAAACCAATCCTCGCTTCCATACTTCGAGCATACAAAAAAAAGCGGGGAAATCGTAAAATTTCTGATTGATACAGGCTCTAATAAAAACTACGTACAAGCAAGACATATTAAAAATCAAATCCAGAACAATAAACCATTTTTCGCTAACTCCGTAGGAGGTAATATTAAAATAACTCATCATGCTCTTATAGACCTATTCGGACAAGGACGAAAACACACATTTTTCATTCTTCCAAGTTTAATATCATTTGACGGAATTTTAGGCAACGACACTTTACGTGAATTAAAATCTGTAATCCATACTGATAGTGGACATATGACGATCCACCCAAATATAAAAATTCCACTCAAACAACTCAACTCTGAAAACGTGAATAATATAAATATCAGAACAGCTCATATGACACAAGAACAGGCTCGATCACTTCATTCAATCATAAAAAATTTTCCTCAACTTTTTTCTGATCCCGACAAAAAGTTAACTTTCTCAACAATAGTTCAAGGTGAAATACGCACCACCACGGATACACCAGTATTTTCTAAATCATATTAATATCCGATGGCTCTCAAAAAAGAAGTTGAAAAACAGATTCAGGAGTTGCTCGAACAAAATATCATTAGACCTTCAAGATCCCCATACAATTCCCCTGTATGGATAGTCTCAAAGAAAGAAGATGCATCAGGCGAAAAGAAATATAGAATGGTTCTAGACTACAGAAAGCTCAACTCAGTTACAATAGCAGATAAATACCCAATCCCAGAGATAAACGAAGTTCTTTACAATCTCGGAAAGAACTCTTATTTCACAATAATCGACCTTAAAAGCGGACTCCACCAAATTGCATTAAAAGAATCCGATAGAGAAAAAACTGCTTTCTCTATTAATAACGGAAAGTTTGAGTTCACAAGAGTTCAAAATGCCCCATCCATTTTCCAACGTGCTCTCGATGATGTTTTACGAGAACATATAGGTATTAGATGTTATGTCTAATACTTTGAATATAGGTATTCAAAACTCTACAAAATGCCAATTTCAAAGTACAACTCGACAAGTGCGAGTTCCTGAAAAAGGAAGTCGAATTTTTAGGCTTCATCATATCCCAAAATGGTCTTAAAACAAATCCAAAAAAGGTTCAAGCTATCCTAGAACTTCCCGAACCAAAAACCCTGAAGGATTTGAGGTCATTCTTAGGAATGACAGGCTACTATCGAATATTTATTCATGGATACGCCAATTTGGTGAAACCATTGACGTCTCTCTTAAGAGGGGAGAATGGACGTTTGTCCAAAAACATTTCAAAAACAAAACCAATTCACATGAATAATCAAGCAATAGAAGCTTGGAAAAAAGCAAAAAGTTGTCTTGTCTCAGAAGAAGTCATGCTTACATACCCCGACTTTCAGAAAAGTTTCGAATTGACAACAGATGCATCAAACCAAGCAATAGGAGCGGGTACTTTCACAAGATTTGAAACCCATTACATTTTTATCTAGAAGTCTCAGTAAAACAGAAGAATCATACGCAACAAACGAAAAAGAGATGCTTGCCATAATATGGGCTTTAACATCTCTACGCAGTTTCTTTATGGATCCAGAAAGGTAAAAATCTACACAGACCACCAACCACTGACCTACGCGTTGAGTAACAAGAACGCGAATTCAAAAATGAAACGCTGGAAAGCGATACTGGAAGAATACAATTATGAACTCTTCTACAAACCAGGCACAATGAACGTTGTCGCCGACTCGCTATCCCGTCCTCCAAGTACACAAGTTTTCTCCCTCACATCTACTGAACACAGTGATGATAGCTCGTCACAAAATTTGATCCCATCCGTCGAAACACCTATTAATGCTTTCAAAAATCAGATTTTCCTCAAGTTAGACGAAACATCAACATATCAATTTAAAATAATTTTTCCTGGATACCACCGACACTTAATAACCGAACCATCATATAACCAAGAGAATCTCATAAGTATTTGCAAAAGATATCTAAATCCTTCTGTGATAAACTGCATCAAAACAGAAGAAAGAATCATGGGAATAATACAAGAAATTTACGCACTTCACTTCAGTAATTACAAAATAAGATTTACACAAATTTTCGTACAAGACATTACAAACGAACAGCAACAGGAAGACATTATAATAACTACACATAACAGAGCCCACAGAAATGCTAAGGAAAATAAAATACAAATTTTAAAAGAATATTATTTCTCGAGCATGAATAACAAAATCCAAAGAATCACAAAAAAATGCGTAACATGTAAGCAAAACAAATATGAGAGACACCCTAACCAACCGAACCTCAGTGAAACACCCATACCCAATTATCCCGGTCACACTCTTCATATAGACATTAACTCAACAGACAAAATATTGGTAATGACTAGTATCGACAAATTTACGAAATACGCGCAAACTAAAATCATATCTGGAAAATCAGTAGAAGAAATAAGAAGACCTTTAAGGGATTTATTATTTTTTTACGGTGTCCCAAAAGCAGTAGTAATAGACAATGAAAAATCATTGAATTCCGCATCCATTACGTTTATGATGAAAGACGAGTTAGGAATTAACGTTTTTACAGCACCCCCTTATAAAAGTGAAGTCAATGGACAGGTTGAACGCTTCCATTCGACTTTATCCGAAATAATGAGATGTCTCAAGGCTGACGGCACAAACAGAAACTTCGAGGAACTCCTCGAAAGATCCACAAACGAATACAATCATAGTATTCATTCTACTACTGGAAGAAAACCAGTAGACCTTTTTTTTTGGTAGAACTGTCGACTTTAGTCCACACGACTACGAAAAAACAAGACAGGACAATGTAGAGAAACTAAAACAAAAATAGCATCTAATCATTCTGCTCTAATTTATATGATAAGTGTACCCATTACTAAGAAAGAAACATGCAAAAAAATACTTCTAAAAGCTGTTAAAAAAGGAAAAATTTCAAATGAAATACCAATAATATTTGAAAAAATACTTAAATGTAGCAACGAAATTTTTGGAATTAAAACAAACTGTAAAACATTTAGTGAATTGTCTATTTGCAATGGCAAAAATATTGTAGAAATAAGCAATACCAATTGTATCCCAAAATTAATTAAGAGTTTACCAGCTAACTGCACTATTACAAACAATCATCACCTGCCGACCATCGAAGAAATAGCAGATGACACCATTCTGCTAAACCAATACAATGGATCGCTGACAATAGATAACAATTTATTGAACTTAACCGGAACTTTTATTATACAATACCAAAACACTACAATAAAGATTAACAACACGATCTACACCTCTAACGAAATTATTCAAGTCAAACCACTCCCTGCAATAGTTCAACCATCTGCAGGAAATACAGAAATCCTTTCTCTCCAAATGCTAAAAGAACTCCACATCAACAATACAGAATACATCAAATCATTCGAATCAATCAATGGAATCCATTTGTGGACCAGTGGGAGCTTCGCAATCATAATAGTAACACTAATAATCACAATAATAGATGTTTTATAGCAAAAAAATCACAGGCAATAAAAGTCATAACAACAATAGAGAAAGATACTACTAACACCAGCAAAGAACCTTCAAATGGAAAAAATACCTCTATTAATTTGGCAGAAAAACCAATTCCTTTTTTTTAGGATTCAAACGAGGACGTTTGATTTTTTGAGAAGGGAGGAGTTAAGACAACAAACATTTAAACTGATAAAATATGCTGACACTATGTCTACGTGTGCACGCGCATCCGCTGCATTCATCAAAGCGTGTGAATACAAACGTCAGCAATCTCAACAACCACCACTACAATAGCAACAGCGACGGAGCAGTTTAGGTATTAAGTTATAGAAAATGTTAAAGTTAGTTTTAAGTTGGATTTCAAATAATAAAGTTGAAGACATTAGAGTTCGCTCTAATGTCTCATTTTTAAAAAACATAATAAACTCGAAATAAATTAACTTATATACAGAAAACATATTTACTGCTTATTTTTTTATTGTTGAATGTCAAATTTCCACGCCAATTACATATACGGGTATATAACGCCAGCGACTCTCCATTTTAACTCTCCACTCATGGTTGTGAACTTGGCTGCACTGACTCATGCATGCGTTTGTTAATTCCATATTTATTGATATCTATTTTTTTGACACTTAAAAACGCACTTGTGAACGCACTTGTCATCGAGTGTAAATTATTATTTCAGAGTTATTTCACTTAAAAACACGAAGAAAAAAACTCTGTTAACCTCTGTTAACACATGCCAGAGATTTAGCAGAGTTGATGCAATCTCTAGATAAAAATTTATACTCTATGCACTTGTGGGCATTGCTAATTTTCTTCGTACCAACAGCATAGAGTATAAATTATTATCTAGAGATTGCATCAACTCTGCTAAATCTCTGGCATGTGTTAACAGAGTTTTTTTTTTCTTCATGTTTTTAAGTAAAATAACTCGGTTAACACATGCCAGAGATTTAGCAGAGTTAATGCAATCTCTAGATAATAATTTACACTCTATGCCAACAGCACCACAAACGCATTCACAATACAAACAAACCGATGCTGGAGACACCTTGTGGCAAATAAAAGCAAATTTTTGATAGTTGTAGCATAGCAAATACACAATCCTCTATCTATTGATAGATGGTGACGATCTACTGCAGCATAGATTCTGTTATAATTAACATTGAATTAACAACAATTTTTAACAAGCCTTTGTGGCCTAGAGTGTAGTGTATTAGGCTCTAATGCTAGTGAACCCGGGTTCGATTCCACGGCGGGCCGAAATATTTTTAATATTTAATATTAAAGCGTTAAATTTTCTTGTTGTAATAAGCGCTAACAACAAAGAAACCATCAAATTTCCAAGAAAAAATCTGTCGAAAATTTTTCAGATTTCACTCCAAGCAAATCACAGAACGACGAGTAAAAAGCTTCGCTTCAAAAAAAAACAACGGGTTATACGGGACTTTCTAAAGATTTAGAAGCAAAAGTTCACTTCCATTAAATTACTCAAACCGGTACGATTTTGATAACGGTGCATTTGTAGTCATTGTGAATAACTCAAACAAAGGCAATTATGTAACTGGCATGTCATAAAAAGACACACAGTCGTATAAATACAGGTAAGGCACCGGGTCAAACCCTTTTCAGAGTTACTTAGAAAGAGATAAAAAATAAGATGCAAATAGGGGATTAAAAAACATAATTAAAAAAATTGTTTTATAATATGGTGTCACAAAACCTGAATTGCAGGAAAAATAATGACCCAAATTTGTTATTTTTTTTTTTTGCAATAAACTACATAAAACAGTCCATAATTGTGTGCCTTATTTTTTGCAAAAGTTGTAGGACCTCGGCAAAGGTACGGTTCAAATTTCCCAATCATTAAAAAAAAAATCTAAAACTCTTGAATCAATATGAATGTTAAGGTCAAAGGTTAATGGTATCAAAAATCCATTGGCATATTTGAATTCAGCGAACAATTCTAAATAAAATCATGTTATAAAAAAGTTTTTGTATCACATTATGTTCATAAAAATTTAAATAATATATAATAAGTCGGGGATTGGCCGAATCAGACCATAGTGGGTCCCTTTTCGTCCCCTATTTGACGAAGGATGCTACTGCTCGGAGCACTCATAAGTGAGCATGCTCCTCATATAAGCACCCTTTGTCACCTCAAGCATGTCCTTGTAGGTCAGTTGAGCAATCTCGGCTTCGTCAATAAATGGACGTCCCAGAATGGTCAATCTTATGCTTGCCAACGCCGGACACTGGCACAAAATGTGTGCTGCTGTTTCCGGCTCTTCTAGGCACAACCTACACGCATCGTCCTCGGTCAGAGTCATCTTCCTGAGATGGTACATATAGGGACCGTGTCCTGTGACCAGTGCAGTAAGCCAGCTTAAAGTCTTCCGATTGTATCGGGTGACTTTTGCTGCCTCACTACTTGACCATTTCACGGCCGCCTTTGATGACTGGTAATTACCAGCTTCTACCCACCTTGTACGGTGTTCCGAGTCCGTCCATTGCTTAATAAGGCCTGCCACCATGTTGTCGCCTATGGCGATACGTGGTTCTGGTCCACAGAATTCTTCTGCTGATCCATCGCTTGCTAAAGAATCTGCCTTTTCATTCTGTTCTATGTCAGAATGTCCTTGCACCCACATAAGTGTGAGCTCATTTGTCTGAGCGCACCTGTTGAGTTTGGTAAGACATTCTATGGCCAACCTGGAAGTTATATCTGTCCGTTGCATGCACCTAATCACCGACTGATTGTCAAGGGCAATGACAATTTTCTTGCTATTGCGTATAGTCGGTCGACCCGCAACTCAGCCCCTTCCCATAAGCTCATGAGCTTTGGCACGGTTCGACATAGCCATACCTTAGATGATAGGTTCTTGCACTTGAGTACAATAATTCCATCCTCCAAGTTTGCATTGCCACCAAATCCTACATCGCCATCGCTTTCATTGATGGTGTCGAGAGCCTCCAAGAGGGCGGATTTAAAGGCTGACCATCGATGGAGTAATCAACGATGCCCATTAAGAGGTCCTTTTCCGCTACCGTAGCATAGGATGCACGGCCGCTTCCAATAACCCCTTCCGGGTTGAATTTCCCTCCCGCTGAAGCCTTCGACTTCGCGGACTCAAATCTTTGTGTAGGCAAAGGTTTGCTATCGCTCGGTTTCTGGCTATCAACCCTCCACGATTTCCACTTGCTATCGGCTTTTGAGGGTCGTCGACCAACTTCCATCGTCCTTCCTTTATGTGGAAGGTTATCAACCTTTACAGGATGTCCACCTTCCCGTCCTTAGCCGAAGAGCTTACAGCCGTGAGCTGTCAAACTTTCGACTCACTTGTTCGAGTCATCCCTTTAACGACTTCGCCGGAAGATCCAGGTTGTTCCCTGAGTCTTTCACGCTCGTTCGTTTCCGGGGTGGACTCATCCCATGACATGCTTTGGAATTGGTCCGTCATTTTATTGACGGGGGACTCAAAATTTAAACACAAAACATTAAAAATTTAGCTCCTTAAAATCACGTTTTATAGCGGCGCCCTTCCAGTTTTTGGAATTTTACGACTTTTTTTTCACAGATTACTATTACATCCAGAATTCATATTTTGCCCGTGCAGGGAAGTTCTGGAATACAATAATAAAATGTTTGGAGCCCAGAACCCATCTAATGCATATGGTATGCTGTAGAAAAAAAAAAAAAAAAAAAGCTGTGAGGTTTGTCAACAACAAAAGAAGAGGGGAGGATTAATGGGCCTCTCAAGCTGGCCAAAAACCACGTACCCATTTGAAAGACTACATATGTCGATTTTTTTTTTTTATTTTCAAGGTGAGACATTTTTTAATTTTCGATACCTTTTCCAAGTGGATGGAAGTAGTTATTATGAAAAATACTACCGCTTTTGACGTTATTTTTGTATGAAGGGATTGTTTCTCTATTTTTGGACTTCCCAAAAAAAGTGTGTCTGAGAATGGCCCGCCTTTTGGCTCCGTAGAGTTAGCTCAGTTCTGTGCAGCTAGCGGCATTAAATTGTCAAAAGCTCCTCCGCACCATCCGTAATCTAATGGTAGTGCAGAACGGGAGTACCATCTGTAAAAACGTCTTTAAAAAAGTTTTTGTTGGACTCTAAACTCAAGCCATTGTCAAATTGTCAATAAAAGCAAAGTTGGACAATTTTTTGTTTAGGTATAGGAATTCACCAACTACATGTGATAATTTAACACCAGCATCAAAAGTTTTTAGATATTCACCACGAACCAAAATAGATTTTTTTAAACCGACAACCAACGTGACGGATACAGTTAGTGAAAAATTGTACCTGCCTTTTAACAGGAAAATTTAAACTGGAAAGGAAAGAGGTAACCTACAAAACAAATGCAAAGTGTTCTTTAAAATAAATGACCCTGTTTGGTATCGAACCGCAAATAGCAATGAGGTGAGATGGAAACCTGCTATAATTTTCAGTTGTCAACAGATCTGACGTTCGACGTAGCAACGCATTCAGAGAAATCCAGTGTAAAATGATAGCGCTCGCCTTGGCAGAATGCAACCATTGTCTATATTTAGGATCTAAAATAAACTTATGCCGTTTAGATAAAACGAAGCCTTCGTGACAAGCTTCGTTCGTTTTCCGACGTGGTCGTCCAAAATTGGGTCTTTGTATTTTTTTTCTTGCGTCATCGTCCAACATTACGTTGCTTACATTTCTCAAATAATCTCAACGTGAGCAAAAGTGAGTACTTGTCAAAAACATTATTACCAGATTGTAAAAGTTGGGCTTTTAGCGTAAAACTGACAAAAATCTTAAAAATTGTATACATATTGCTAGCATTTTTTAAAAGGTGTCAATACTTTTTGCATCAGCTGTTTTGGTTATTGAATTTTTAATTTTTAGGAAATATTTATTGTGACAGTTTCAGACAATTTGTGCAGGAAATGTTAAAAGAAGGTAATTGCCTTCTATAGTTTTAATGAGGCACAAGTAATAGTGATAGGCACTGTTTACACGTCATTCATATTGAAGGATCATTCAAAATTTGTTGTTGTTTTCCCAGCGAAAAAAAAAGATGAACTCTCTGTGAGAGCGGAAATGAACTTTCAACACTTCATCGCATCAATCAAAATTTTGATGGAGCTCCAGACCTGTATCAATCAATCACAGGGTTGCATAATCAACTTTTCTGGTACTTACAACAACACTTTTAGTCGGCATCGGCCATTCAATCAAAATATCACGTGTGATCAGCTATTCAATCAAATATATCGAAGAGAGTAAAAGAGAACAAAAAATGCGATATTCTTCATTCAATTTGAATGACGTATAAACTCTGCCATAGTGATGAAGATACCATACGTATTCAACGAAAGAAACTATGGGGTAAAACAAATGTGCTGGATATTCCTAATGATGAGTGAGTTGTAAAGAATTACAAAAAAAAAGTTGTTGCACAGTTTCGAAAACATTAAAATTTATAAAAGAGATATGAAATATTTGTTTATTCTTAAATAAACTTATAAAACAAAATTAATTTTTTCTTAGCAGCATCTTCCATTTTTAGAACGATAATAATTTTGATCTCGTCAAATTTTTACGTTTCGTTCGGATTTTTTTGTTTACAAAGACCCAACTTCGCACTGTGGTTACGTCTTCATTCGTTACTGAGTCAGCTGTAATCGTTTGTGTCTGACATTCTTCATACATGGATTCAAAGCACCTGATTCTCGCCTGTTTGAAAATGTGTTCGTGAAATAGACGTATCGTTTATTTTACCTAAACAGGCTATTATACATGCATCAGAATTTTGCAGGGTTCTAGTTAAATATAACATGGTATCTGCAATAAAATCTCAGAAGTGGAATTTTTGGCAGTTTTATAAAATTTTCTATATGGGCATTTACGCCGAAAGGTTCACCCTGAACAAAAAATTTGAAGTAATTAAAAACATATTTTTTTATGTTATGATCTTAGGGAAACATTTAAATTTTATTATCATCGGATTCAATACTGAAAATTGTAACAAATTCGATATATCGGACCATATGGAAATACTATACTCCCCAGAAAATATCCCGATCGTAAAAGTAAGCATTTTATCATTATATGACGAATTATTAATTTACTAAAGCTAATAAATACCTGGCTTTCTCACTTCCTTATTGCAAAAAAACAGTGTTTTCTACATTTCATTGTTTCAGTATATTTTTAATATATAGTACAACAATCTTTTTTTTTAAATTTACATAACTGAGTGTATAGCTTTCCATTGAAAATTCTCCAACTCCCGCAACAACCCGCAAATAAATTTGGTCTCATTTTTAAGGCGAAAGTTTGAAGTTATCAGATCCGAACTATTTAGAGAAATCAGGAGGAATCATAAAAGAATCAGTTCAACAAAAATTAAAAAATATTACAAAAAGTTGACTAAAGACGCAACTTAAGGAACCCGTATCTTACCAACAAAATGCAACTGGGAAAAAATTACTATTTTAAAAGCACGGTAAGGTGCCTTTCTCTAAAAAATTAAGTTTGAGCCAATTGAGCCAATTCCATTCTCAAATAAAGACTCTACAATCATTCGTACAGTGTAGTGTAACCAACATTGTAGAAAAAAAGGAAAAACGGTGTTAGAAGCTCAACTTTGGATGACCATAGAGATCAATCCTTTGGATCATATTACATGCAAATGTGTTTTTCAAATGGTGGATATATCCAGATTACAAAAAGTAGCAAAAATAAGTTAACCCCGTAACTTTGGAGTAACCATGAATGCGAGGATTTTTTGTCTATATTTCTCTCAATGTGCGACGGCACAAATTTTTTTTTTCGTAAAAAGATGAGGAACCCATATGTCAAGTTTAGAGATTAAACTAGATCTGGCATATTTGCGGCAATATTGTCAAGTGTATGTGTGAAAATATCGAATTGATTGGTTAAAATTTGTGCGAGTTATAGTGCACACCATTTATAAAAATACAGTTTTGAGAAAAACATGTTCAAAGTTCTGAAGAAGAAAAATTGTAGATTTTTTGTAACTTGTCAATTACATTATAATTCTGCCATACACAAACCTAAATATATACATACTTAGCAATAGATTAAGTAAACAGCTAGAGAGAAAGAAGATGTATAATAAAGTAAGTGTACAAAAACCCCCGTGCGCTACCAAGGATAGATATCTGGAGCGAATTGACGACATCAAAAATAGAACCCAAAAACAACGATAGCCATTCAAGAATTTTGTTTTTGACCTACAGAATCTGATGAGACACGCCGGCTACAGTGCAAATCAGAAACTTGAACGAATTTACCGAAATGCTTATACTGACGTCCAGTGGTACATTCGCAGAAAAGATTTTTCAACATTAGAACAACAGATTAGTATGGCAGATGATTTGGAAGCGATCACAGAACACGAACTCGAGCGTACGCAAGGATCCCAATCGCGTACAGTACATCACCTCATGATTCAACAGCGCCACCTTCGTACCATCGTATCAAACCTTCCCCAGCTATCATCCATTAGCCGTTATCCGTCTGCAAGACAACTTTAAGTTAGTGATAACCACATAGTTACCACCATTAGAATTGACACGATGACAACCACCACAACGATAGACACCGGAGCCTCACGAAGTTTCTTGAACCAATCATTTGTTGACAAAATACAACGCTGATGTAGATTCATAGCAAACGGAGTTACACTAGTTGATGGATCAGTGAAGTTTCTACAACACGCTATAGAAGCCAACGTCCAATTCGGTAACTTCAACTGCAGAGGTCAGTTTTTGGTGATGCCCTTTTTAAAAAGAACCAGCGCTACCATCAGCCTTGGTGGAGAAGACATAACCATGGGTAAGTCAATAATTACAAATACTCTTCTCCATCGTTGTAAGCGAGTCGTAATATGCAACGCAGAGGAGACAAAACAGGTCTCAACTGTGAACCAATAGTTGAACCAAACACAGTATCGAAGAAATACCGACCATTTCCCGACACTTCCACAACGATGACAACGAAGAGGCTACCTGTTTCCACAGAAATTCTTCCCACATCTACTCACCCGCAACCATAGCAGCAGAACTAGCAGTTGTACAGCAGTACTACCAGCGTTAACAGCCGCAACAGTAGTAACAATGGAAACATCTCAAGTTGAAAGAGGAAAATTTTACAGCTTTCGCTGTAAATTTTACAGTAAAGAGAATGATTGTGTCAGATTACCTTCTGAAGTCAGGCGGAAGGCTAAGGAAATCTTACAGAAAATCCAGCAACCTCCTCAGTGCCAGGTCTAAAACATGAAAGTGGAGCGTTTATTAAATGCATCGAAGGTTTTCGTATAAGGTTCCTCTAGAACCTCAACGGGAAGATGGCATCTACGTGTTAAATTCATGAGTGAAATACATTGTGGTGGTTACCAATAGCTAGTGAGCTCACTCATTCGTCACTGGTGATCCGAACTGATGGGTATGTATTAATCTCACGTACAGAAGATCTTCAGTCTTCAAGCGAACATCAAGCACGTTAGACCTGCGCCTGCGTGTTCCTTGAATATATGACGAAAAAGAGTACGAAAAGTGTACGAGATTGTACACGGTATAAAATTTTATTTGTTTATGAATTTAAAAAAAATAATATCTAAATTTTTATATTTTTAACACACTACACTATTTTGAAAAAATATTTTTTTAACACACGACGCTATTTTAAAAGCGACCGAGACAAAATTAAAAAAAAAATATTTTTTTCATTGCTTCTTTGTTTGAACCATTGTTTCTTTGCTTCAAAATCATTGCTTCTTTGTTTGAATACCTATAACAATTTGTGTGTAAAAAAAATCATATCTCCAACATTAAAGGGATTCAAGTCACTGTGTAGGTTTGCGTATTGCGTACTTTGCGTATATTGAATTGACGTGAGCACGCCATCAAATTATTGAACATAATAGGTGCCGCTTTTATTTAATTCATTGTTCTCAGTCTTAAAATAAATCTCATTTGTCAAATAATAAATGCCAAATAGCAGCGAAAAATCAAAGTTAAAAGAAATGTTGGTTCAAAAAGCTTTTTGAAAATAAAAGAAGGGTAGCATTAATCAGGTTTATTATACGCAATACTCATCAAATTTGGTGCGTTAAGTTTTACACAAATCGTTTCGTAAAATTCATATAAAAAAAATTGACATTGCGTAAAACTTACGAGATACGCGGTTACGCAGCGCATACGCAGTGACTTGATGAATCCCCTTTTTATTTATACATTTCTTTTTTTATGCATTTATCATTTTCTCACGTTCCCATCGCTGCCAAATTATGAAATGAGTTTGAACTTTAAGCTGAAATATATACAAACCATATAGATTCAAAAGATTTTAAAATGGATTATCTTTTTTATTTAAAAAATTTAAAAAGTGAAAATTTTAATTAAAATTTTAAAAAAATGGATACTAATACAATTTTTATATTTTTTTATGTAATTTTAAAAACGCCCAAAACTATTCCCTCTAGTCAGTTGATTTCATATGGACTGTCCCAATAACAACCAAACAGTCCCAGCGTATTGGCACTCACGTCACTGCTGACAACACCTCCTTCGAGGTTGTGAAGGTCTTCGTCTACCTGGGATCCAGCATTTACTCCACCAACGATATCAGTAGAGAGATAAAACGAAAGATAACTCTTGCCAACAGGTGTTACTTTGGGCTCAGTAGGCAATTGAGAAGCAGAGTTTTTTCTCGACGAACAAAGGTTACGATCTATAAGTCACTTATCATGCACGTCCTGTTATATTCAGTACAAACCTGGACATTGAGCAGCTCTGATGAAAAGACTTTGGGAGATTTCGAGAGAAAGATCCTTCGTAAAATCTACGGCTCAATTTGCGTCAATGGCGCGTACCGAATACGATGGAACGATGAGCTGTATGAGCTATACACCGACATCGACATAGTAAAGCGCATAAAAATCGACTTCGCTGGCTAGGTCATGTTGAGCGGATGGAAGACGACGCTACAGCGAAGAAAATATTATATAGAGCACAATCTGACGAAACTTGGAGCTTCCAACTGGCGCCAGCAAGCGCAAAATAGAAATGGCTGGCGCAATTTCTTACACCAGGCGAAAACCGACCTACGGTTGAAAGTGCCATTTAAGCAAGTAAGTAAGTCCAAATAAACACAATTTTTTATTGCTAAAAATAACAGCATGGCGCATTTCATAGAGTGTCATAAAGATGTAAAGTTTAAAAATTTCTGCACAAAAACGTATGCCAGTTTTATTTTCAGTTTAAAACATATTTGTACTTACCGCTATTAGTCTGGCTTTTTAACATCAGCCGACTCCAAACGGCTGATGTTTTTAAGAAGCTTTTCATGGCAGATTTTACTCTCTGAGGTTTGCCATTGCCTGCGGGAGGTGATGGCCCTACAGAAAAATTAATTCAATTAAAAAAACTTTCTGTGTCAGGTCTACTTTCTCTCCGTCTCTCAGTCTACTACACATTTATTTAATTTCCCAGTATATATCAGTGGTGCGTTCATGTAACTTAGTTGAGAAATTCTCTACTGGTAGTGACGTCTTGCTCAATCCTTCTGCTAAACTATATCGATAGAAAACAAGTGTTTATGTATATCATGAAACTCACCAATTGAGATATTCATGGTGGGTTGACAATTTGATATTTGTGATTGAGAATTGTGTTCTTGTTTGAGAAAAATTTGTGACAATCAAGTAAATAGAAAAAGAAATTTTTAATCTTAACTGCATCTAGATCAATATATAAGGCAAAAAAATGTATAATTTTAATATGAAAATTGTTTGTAATGATTGTTTTTTTTTTGTGTGAAATTAATAACTTGGCAAATTTTCATTTTTTATATTGAAATGCTTGATCGCGCTGTACTATCGCTTATGTAGTTGCTGCTGTCCAGCGGGATTCGGAATGGTGAGCACCCAAAAGCTCCAGCACCGGAGTTCTATACAGTGTGCTGTACTCTCAACAGCAAACACATGTAAGAAGTTCAAACAGAAATCGCCGAGCACCCACATGCTAGCACCGAGCACCAGCACACTGCAATCGGGGCTGGGGGCAAATAAAATAGTACGTTCACCGCTATCTGACGAAAGGAAATACCCGATACAGGGAACATTTTACTGTATTTTTTTTAAATTTAATGTGACAACCATTCAAAGCATGATGAACTTTTTCTCTTCTTCGAGATATGGCGCTTAAGATATGGCTCCCCAAACAAAAAATTAAGAAATTACTTCATATCTCAATATCCCCTTCGAGATATGGAGCATTTTATATTTTTCCGAAGATTTTTCGAACTTTTTATCGATAAATATCTAAAAAACTCGAAAAAATAGAAAAAGCGAATAAAAGCGAAAAAATTTATATTTATATTAAAAATTAAATGCCAAAAAAATTAAAATAAATATCAAACTAGTAACGAATGGAGCTTCGGCATGGTGCCGAGAATGTTTTATTAGCAATCGTTATTGATGAATTTCAACAATAATTTTGAGAGAATGTTTTAATTTTTGTTTAGCTGACGAGAACTTTTCAACGAGTAGAAAATACAATACTCAACTCACCACAGTTCTATGAACGCTCTAGTTGAGAATGTCGTCATTATGACGTCACAATCTCAACCAGTTGAGAAAAAACTAGTAGAGAATAGTTACATAAACACACCACAGAGTACAAAAAAATTCACGTAATGCCTTTAAGATTTCTGCAAAATACTGCTTTAGTACTTCATTATATTCAGTGTTCTTTACAGAAAGTGTAAGAGCGAGAGAATGCTGTTGTGAGAAGCAAGTGTTGTATATCCAGCATATTATGAAGATTGTTTATAAAAAGGGAGTTTTTATTTTATGTTACTACCGGCAGCTATAAAATTGCTTTGGAAAAATCAAGGTATATTTAACAAAGAAGCGTCGCCTCGGAGCGGTGGGTACAGCAACTGTCAAACACATAAAATTATATAATTTCCAAATTGTGTTATTTGTTTTGCTTTTATTTGTAAAAACCTGATTTTGACAGCTGATGTACCCACCACAAGAGGGAATCTTGACTCTAACACTACCTTGTCTTAATAAACTATGGGAAAAATAAGTTCTTTACATATTTGCAAGGGTTTCGCAAGACCATGCCACTACTATAATTCGACATCTGCCACCGATCATATTTTTAACTAATATTTTTTTAAAACTGAATCACAAAAATAATTTTATATTTTATATCTAAAAGCAAGTGTTGCACACAGGAAGTTATCGAAATATAAACATGGTTAAATGCAAAATATTATATAGTAAGGTTATAAAATGCTTTTTTTATGTCATGGGATGCAAATTGAATTTGAACCGCTCTGAGCTCAATGAGCGCAATCATTAATTTTACAATGCAGACTCAAATGCTAGGATTGCAGTCACTATATTTTGGTTTTTAAAACAAATATTATATTTTTAACTAAAGATTTTAATATATACAGTATTGTTCGAAACCTAAGCAACCATTTCTTTTTATAAATTCAAATTCTCATGACAATTTTGTTAACAGGATTTTTAAATTTAAAACTATTTTTTTTATTTAAATATAAGTAAAGATTATAACAAGAACAAAAACAATTAGTTTTAAATTGAGAAAAGAAAAAACAACAAAAAACTATAAAACTCTATATTGCCCTGTTCGAAACTTAAACAACTTTTTAATATTTTGTATGGCATCCTTTGTTTTTTATGACTTGTCGACATCGTTTTGGCATTGAATCAATTAGCCGTTTGATAGTATTTTTATTAATAAGGGTCCATTCATTTTTAAGGCCCAAAAGTAGTTCATTTTTATTTTTGAATCGATAGCTGCCGACCTTCCTTTTAAGTATTGCAAACAAATTTTCTATTGGGATCAAATCAGGTGATTGTGCCGGCCACTCCATGATTTGGACCCCCTTTGTTGCAAACCACTCTTTTACTAGCTTTGAGGTGTGCTTCGGGTCGTTGTACTGCTGAAACACCCAACGCAGCGGCATTTCCCTTTCGGCATATGGGAGCATATGGCTTTCTAAGATATTCCTGTATATAAACCGATCCATTTTAGTATTAATTTCGATAAAGGGCCCTACTCCTGTTCCCGAAAAACAAGTCCACACCATGATATTGCCACCGCCATGCTTTATTGTACCTTGACAATAACGGGGACTCAACCGCTTCCCTCTGGGTCTTCGAACGTGACATATGCCATCGGAATTAAACAAGTTAAATTTAGACTCATCGCTAAATAAAACTGTATTCCATTTCTCGGGTGTCCAATTGTTGTTTTGCAAACTCAAGTCTAAAATTACGGCAAAGGTCAAAATTCGTTATATGGTCGGGGAGTTTCAAAACTAACCTCTTTTTTAAATGTTTTTTGGTCAAAATTGGTTTCTTCGATAGTCTGAAGCTTCTGAGGCCATATTTTAAGGCATGTTTCCTTACAACACTTGTACTTATGTTTAAGTTAAGGGCTTCAACAACTTTCTTTGAGGTCAAAAAGGATTTTTTTCATCAAACGAATGATTTGGTTGTCGGTTCTTAAATCTGTTTTTCGTGGGCGGCCTCCAGATTTAACTGTTTTAACCGACCCAGGCGATTTATATTATTTTATTAGTCGCGAAATTATTGACTTATTTATTTTCAATCTTTTGGCGATCGAAATTTGCGACTCTCCATTTTTAAAAAAATTTATAATTTTCATTTTAAAATCTTCTTTGTACTGCACACGCGCCATTATAAGTAAACAAGATCACGAGCTTGAGATCAAAAAGCAACTAAAACATGTAATAATTTACATTCACAAATCCGAAAAATTTTCGAAACAGAGAGAAAAAATGCCGTTAGATCACTTTTTTTAAGAACACTTGGTAGGGACAGAAAAAGTTGCTTATGTTTCAAAAACATATGGAGTATATATGTTTGACTTTTTGTAACATTCTATTTTTAGATTGGAGCAGAACTTTGTTGTTATTGGTTTATACGTATAGTTGACTCATCAAGTAATTACAAAAATATAAAGCATTCAACATAAAACTATAAAGAAAACAGTATTTTGACCTTGAATGCAAAGCAAGAAGTGGTTGCTTAGGTTTATACTGTATGTAATAATGTAAGTAGCAGAATTTTATACCGTTATTGATTAAATTAATATTATTGTTATAATTTCAAATGATTACATATTATTATATGTAATGTATGACAATTTACTGTCAATTTCAGTTATTTGTATCATTTTCTTAAGCTTTTCTCTTCGCTTGACAAGAAAGCATTTAGTTTTCGCTTCGTTTTACAATTTCGACGAATGATAGCTTGTCAACTGAACTTTAATTCTTTTTTAAAAAAAAAACAATATTTGTTTTTCTTAAAAATTGGTATATTTATTACTTTTACATCAAAACAAATGACTTCCATCTCCAGTCCAGTCATCTTCTGAAAACTTATTTTGAAAAATATCCTTCTTAGATGTTTCTTACTTTCCAGGTCAATTTGCAAAATTTGGTAGTTGGCACATGTAAAAATTTATATATATTCTGAAATTTTAACAATTTGCTTTTGTAACCTAAAGGTCCGCATCTTAAAAAGCCGCAGAGTCAGAGCTGCATAAGCTCACCCGTTAATAATATCTGATGGTGAGCTTCCTTTTTTTTTTCTCTTTTGCAAGCACATTGATTGTGGAATCCCGCTTTTATTTTAAGTAAGAGGTTATTTAAGTTATTTTAAAAGCAAATTTAGAGAGTGACAGTAGTTTAAAAAATATATAAATCACAAAAATATTTAGAGAATTCAGAAAGTAACAGTAGTTTAAAAAATATTGAAAACACAAAAATATTAAATTCAATCTGATTTCACACAGTACTTATCAATTCTAAACAATTTTGCTAAAAATTTATAAATACATAAAAATTTAATAAATGGCAGCCCTCGACCCCGATATATATCAGGTTCTATATTACGCTCTATCGATCTATCTCATTATATTTGCTCATGCCCCTCGTTGCCTTTACCAACGAATTTATGAAGCAAATGATGTCGCCCGTGCGGCAAGCAGCGTCCAGTCAAAGTACATGTACAGGCGAATTGCACGAACGAGTAACTTTGCCCACCCCTATTCTACGCAATCAAAAATGAGGACAAACTTCAAGGAGCGGTACTCGGCGCCATTTTCAAAAAAATGCATGTACTAATATTTTAATAAACTAAAATTTTCAACAATTAAAATTAAATATTTCTACCTAAAAATAAATCTACAAAACAAGAATATTCTTTCCTTTCTAATTGGCTTTGCCACCTTAATTGTTAGTTATAACAAATTATTTTTGTTTTTAAAATAAAAATGATAAGTAAACGTATTGGGATTAATATGGATTTAATATGTTTTTTTAAAGAAATCAATTGTTATTGTATATCTAAGAATTTTAGTTTTAAATAAAATTAATATTTACACGTTTTGGGTGTAATATAATATATGTGATTTTTATTTTTGGTGTGCTTAGCTTTTAGTTGATAGTTGATGATAGTTGAGATATTTTTGTGTTCTTTTTGTTTCTTTTTAAGACCACAAGTATTTTTGTTTTTTTTTTTTGTTTTCGCTCTCCGATCCAAACAGCAACACAAACCGAAGCAAGCAGAGATGGAGAGAAAATCAAAATGCAATGTTTGTTTTTGAAGTAGAAAACACTTCCTCTCACTGTTATGCTTTAAATCGCGGATACAAAAACAACGAAAGAAAAATATCTTTAGCGATCTTTTTCATGTTGCTGATGGCACACAGTGTCGCGGCTGCGGACAAAAGTCGAAAAATATTTTTTGCTGGAATTTAAAAAAAAACAAAGTATACTGAATTACAGACAGCGATTATTCTCATCGTTTAAATATATATTTTCGGATAACGAAGCAGGCTTTCTCCGCCCAATTTAGAATAAATTTTGTTAGTAAGAGTAAATGGAGATTTTACTTATGAATAACTTGAAATAATTACACTTACGTGTTATTTTTACCCTAAATAATAAATTCTTTAATGTTGCTTTTTTTATGTTCTTAATAATTTACTTCTAATGAAAAAATTGTTCTTATTAATAAATTTAAACTTAAAAATAACTAGAGTTTTAATTGTTTACATTCGTTTAAAAAAAAAAAACTTCTTCTTGAAATACCATTATATTTGAACGCTTTCTTTTTTTAATTATGGTCGTGATTGTATCCAGAAGGATCGAAATGGAACTTCCGTTTAACTGACTGTACAATTTTACTTAACTAATTCATTAATTTCAATTCTTTCCCGGATACTTTCACATTAAATAGATTTTTTTTTAACGATTGGCGATTTACACGGAAGACTAAGTCATCAATAATTAATTAGCTCCTAAAAACCTTCTCCTAAGTGTTATGCCGTAGTGGATAACAAGTCTATTCGTGGATAACGAATCTTTCCTAAGAGCTGCCTACGCGTTAAGCCACAGTGGATAACAATTATTTTCCTAAGGCCTGCCCACGCGTTAAGCCATAGTGGATAACAATTCATTTCATAAGACCCGCCTATACGTTAAGCCATAGTGGATAACTATTCATTTCCTAAGACCTGTATACGCGTTAAGCCATAGTGACTAACGAATCTTTCCTAAGTCGTCGTCCGGGGATTCATACGCCATTTTGACAATTTTGAGTTAATGATACCATCCCTGGTTTTTGATACCAAATTTTTCAAATCTGCAATCCGTTTTTGACTATCGCTTCCAGAAACTGCGATATTTCGTGTCCATTTTGCTCCATATCCTTTTTAACAGAATTTTTTGGTGACCTCTTGCGCTATACGCCCCCTTTGCCATTCAATGGCGTATAGAGCAAAGTTTCAGTACAAAATTTTGTTCGTGATTATCGAAAACCACTTTGCTCCACGCGCACTGAACTAACATAGTCACAACTATGTTTTTTATAATGTTTTAATTAACTATTTTGCGTTTTTTTTTATTATTTTAATTATTAAAAAAGTGAAAAAGTAGACTATGTTGAAAATAAGAGGTATGTTAAGAATGGCGACGTATTTGCGTACATAGATTGATTGACATTATTGTTATTATTATTATTAATAAAACATCTTGCAAACAATATCCAAATACACCCCTCTAACCCACAACAAGGGTGTTGAATTTTAAAGCAATTTGTAATTCAGATGTTAGAAAATATTTAGAGTGAGAAAAAGTTTTCGGGAAGGGTGGAAGTCCAGAAAACTTCTGACTTATTTTTATACTAAACCCACTTTAGAGTCTACTAAATTTACCTTTTTGTTGATAGTACATGCCAAGTTTTCTGAAATTACAAATCCAATTTCAATTACAATTACAAAAGTTATCCATTACATACATTTTCATACCGCCTATATAAAAAAAATTATAGGAAAATGCTGAAAATTAATACTGGAAATAAAAAATTTTTAACATTTTTTTTTAAGTTTGTATGTGGTAAAGAGGCATTGTGTAAAAAGTTTAGGTTTTAAGTTTTTCGATTCTGTACACAGTGCCTTAGAAAAATTTTTAAAACACTTATTATAATTCTGTTGATGATAAATTGAATTTTTTTCTAAGCACAATTTCGTCTACTTTTGAAATACATGTGCCACTACGTACAACTCGAATCATTAACAGTACTTGTCCATGGTTCACAAATTCCATCAAGCAAGCTCTCAAAAAACGTCATAAGGCCTATTCTAGGTGGAAACGCAATCCAACTGTGACCAACTGGGAAGAATATAGGAGGGCTAGAAATGAGGCTTCATCTGCAGTGAAATTGTCTAAAAAAAGATTCTATCTCTCAAAGCTAAGTACGTCATTGCCATCAAAGAAGCTCTGGAATAACCTGAAAAAAATTGGAATTGGAACCAATAACAACTCTGGAGAATGTCTTATAGATCCAGATGTTCTTAATGTTTTTTTTTGTGACCAGCCCTTCGACTGAATCTCCCAGCTCAAACTCTAGCTCAAATATCAATATCTCCTCCTCCAGTTTGTTGCAAAAATTTCAGTTTACTGCTGTAAATGAGTCAGATGTTGTTAGAAGTATCTTGAGGATTAAATCAAATGCTATTGGCGAAGACGGGATTGAGATTAAATTTATCAAGCTCATACTACCCTATGTTATTAGTCCTCTAGTACATATATTCAACCACTGCCTCACTGGAAAATCGCTACGATATTACCTATAGGTAAAAAGTCCACAGCAGCTGTACCGAGTGATTTTCGTCCAATAAGCCTTTTGTCGTCCATTTCTAAAGGCCTCGAATCTCTTATGGCTGAGCAGATTTCCAACCATCTTTGTGCACATAATCTGCTTTAGTGAAAATTCTCGAAGATTTAAGGTCATCTTTTGATAAAGGTTATATCAGCTTAGTCTGCCTCTTAGACTTTTCAAAAGCGTTCGATAGTGTAAGCCACCATATTCTTTGCAAAAAATTGGAAATCTGCTTCAGCTTCTCGGATTCTTCTGTACATCTCTTGAAAAGCTACTTGGAAGGAAGAACTCAAAGGGTCAAGGTAGGAAATAAATACTCAAGTTACAGAACTATCGGTAGTGGTGTGCCTCAAGGGTCAGTTCTGGGACCGCTTCTGTTTACAATGTATATCAACGACATCTTCTCTCTATGTAAGAATGTCACAATGCATGCCTATGCGGATGACCTGCAACTCTATCTCTCACGACCGACATGCCTCATTGAAGATCTTTGCGCAAGAGTTAATGAAGATTTGGATGCTGTCAGCAGATGGGCTGATGCAAATAAATTGAAGTTGAATCCTCTAAAATCGTATGTCTTACCAGTAGCGAAATCTAAATATCCTCTGATTGATCTGCCTCCTATTTTCCTAAGCGGCACTAAGCTTGACTTTGTAAACAAAGTTACTAATCTAGGATTTGTTGTAAACTCTTCTCTTACGTGTGTAGATCACATAAATGGTGTGGTAAGTAAAGTTTATTATTCTTTACGCAACCTTAGGAAAACCGCTTCGTTTGTTCCCACTGAAACTAGGCGTAAATTAGTGATTCAATTAATTGTACCTCTTATTACATTCTTTGACGTTGTCTATAGCAAGCTGGATTCTAGGTCATCCCACAAGCTTTTAGTGGCTTATAATAATGCAGCAAGATATGTGTACGGTATCCGAAGATTTGACCATATCTCATCATTCAGCAATCGCATACTAGGTCGCAGCATTACAAATCACCTTATTGCAAGAAACTGTATTTTTTTGCATAGGCTTGTAACTCTGAAATGTCCAAGCTACTTGTATGATAAACTTCAATTCTGCAGATCAACTAGAAATTTATCTCTCGTAGTTCCCCATTTTCGTTATAATGAATCTAGTAGACTGTTTTTTATTAGCGCAATAAGACTCTGGAATTCCCTACCAAACAACATGAAACGCGTTAGTAACATAACGAAATTTAAGCATCTAATCTATGAACACTTATCTTGACTCTTCTTATAATTTTCGCTTTTCTGAAACAAACTATCCAAACTTTACTTTTCTCTATCACAATGGTTACCCATTTCTTAAATTAAATTCATTTCGTTCAATTATATTTTATCAGTGTTACTATAATTTATTGTAAACTTTATAATATTTTGCTTTTATTATCACTTTTATCTGTTGTTATACCAATTGTGAGTTCATATATATATTAAGTAATTAAATTGTTGCATTTAAAAGAGCTTATCTTGCATGCTAATACCTTTATTACTACAAATAAATAAATAAATAAATAAATATTTAATACAATATTTAAAACACAGAAAAACACAGCATTTTGTCGCTCACGAATTATCTAAAAAACTTTAAATCAATTAAAATAAAAATTATTGAAATGCAGTCCACAGATTTCAAAGGTTTCTCCGAAATCTCTCCCCATTTAAATTTTTCTATTATTCCGTGCACTAAAATAAACCATTTTGAGACACTCTTTTCAAACAGAAAGCATAATATGAACGTTTTTCCGTAAGTTTTTTTAAGTAAACGAAAAATTTTTTCTTTGATTTTTGTTAACAAGCTTTATGAATATCTTTCTTTTGTTGTTTTTGTAAATGAATATATTGCTGTTGACCAAAAATTTTAAATGTGTGAAATTTTTTATTAATGCTACTTTGCACTACTTGTCAGAAAAGGACAGTTAGAAAATGTCCTTTTGTACGTGAGATCAAGGATTAAGGAAATATGTTCTTGGGCTTGTCATTTTTACATAAATTTATGGTGAGACATTTAAAAATCTCAACGTACAGTTTTAGAAAAAAAAATACATTTAAACTTTAACTTCGATTTACTCAAAATGTGTTTTTTGCGCGTAGAGCTCATGATCCCCGGACGACGAAGCCCTGCCTACGCGTTAAACCATAGTGGACACGAATCTTTCCTTAGACCTGCCTACGCGTTAAGTCATAGTGGCTAACGAATATTTCATAAGTACTGCCTACGCCTTAAAGCCACAGTGGCTAACAATTCTTTTCCTAAGTCCTGCCTACGCGTTGTGCCATAGTGGTTGACGAAGCTCACAGCTGACAGTAGATGACACCAGGAAACTACTCTTAATTCAATATAAAATATAAGCGCATATATATATTAAGAAACTTTGTTATAAGTGAATAAATCAAGGACAAATAATATAATGAATAAATAGAGAAATATATACGTGAATGGATTCAAGATTGACATAATCTTGTGAATTCGAATGTAGTATACTTTAAACTTTCTATTTAATAATAAATACACGGATATCCGATAAACCAGAATTAAACATTGTGTAATAAATTTTTGTGAACGAACCCTGGACACCGGCGAGTGATACCTCGGCGGAAAAGGTTTGTCACAACATGAATGCATATAGATGTGTTTATATACATATGTATATAAGTTAATTTTCTTTATTTGTCCGAATAAATCAAACACAATTTGGAGTTAAGTTTACTTTATTACCGGATTATACCGGCCTGTAACGGGTTGAGGTAAATCTTAAACTAACTAACATTTTTTATAGGTACAGTTATTGGCGCTGGCCACCGCTGGCCACCGCTGTGGCGGCGCCCGCGTTCGCTCAACTAAGCTTGATGTTAAAGACTAACTTTTCAATAGTAATTTCATCATTAAAATACCCTAAACTACTGTTGCAGTTGTTGCTTATTCTTAATGTAGTTGTTGTTGTTGTTGCGAATGAGCTGGCTGGATACTGCTGCTTATTGCAATTCAGATAGAATTACGATAGCAGACGCTTACGCTGCTGAAATGACTTCGAACGGATGCGCTTGTATAAATTTCGGTAGAACGGCAAAGTTAGCTGGCACCTGCTAACTACTCCCCCCTTGGAGTGAAGTCGTCCTCGGCTTCCTTAAGAACTCTATTGAGGACTATGATATTGTTGCTTTTCCTACGTTGTTTGGCGATCAGTTGTCCCACAAAAACCGCTACAAAAAGTGCTATGATGAAAATGATCATCCATTGCCTGGAACGCAGGTGAATTAATTCCTTCAGACTGGCGATGTGACCAATGTTTTTAATGTTAGTTGTATGTACATACGGGAGTGATAGTAGTGTAATTTGCTCAGTGATGTTAACAAACTGGGCCGGTGTAGCTTGTGGGTGAGAACGACTGATTTTTTTCCAGTTGGTGAACTTCGTTCCGTTTATAGTAATTTCATTTTCGAAAATAACCAAAAATGTACCACGTACTAGGATTGCTGAGTTATTCTCCTCGCGCAATTCCACTAGTTGATCGTTAATGACAACTACCCCGTCGTTGATTTCCTCGATCAAAGAAACGTGAAAATATGAGGTTGTTTTGCAAGCCGCCATGTGATTATTCAATAATTGTTGTATGCAGGGACTTTCTTTTAGGTGTTGGCAAAATGTTATTGTAGTCGCATGTTTACAGTTATCTAACGGTTGGTGTAGTTTATTGCATTCGGCTACAGTGTCAGTTTCTAAATTAAGTATTTTGTGCTCACGTATTACTGACATTATTTTAATTTTATTACATATTTTATAAATCTTTGAATATTTAATTACAAAATAAATATTATCATTGTCTTGAAAAACTCTTATTTTTGACACGCTTAAGACATCTCCAATACTGACGTTGGCAAAATGCTCAGCAATTAATACATTATCAATTTCTTTGCTATCTAGTATCATTGGATTCCTCTACGCACGGGTGACAATCTTGACGCGATGTAGGGGCTTAAGTTGCAAAGACACAATGGCTA
Organism: Coremacera marginata; assembly: GCA_914767935.1. Classification (NCBI taxonomy): domain Eukaryota; kingdom Metazoa; phylum Arthropoda; class Insecta; order Diptera; family Sciomyzidae; genus Coremacera; species Coremacera marginata. Next base: position 121,638,349 of record OU612045.1, on the reverse strand, counting down.
TTGGGTTAGGCTTTGTGGAGCAACGAACCAAAAGTCACCCCCCCCCATTTCTAAGGTTGTAGACGCCATGCCGAGGGAGATTGCACCGGTGGTGCAGGGTCTAGGGGTTTTAGATCTCGAATGGTGTCTCCTCAGGGCAGCCCACTCCCTGTTGTACTTTAGTAGGGTAGGGCGGATAATGGGGATCTCTGTCCGTTCAGTCCGTTTTTCTCCCCAACTCGTGGGGTATTAATAAACTCTCAAAAACAAAAAAAACAAAAAAAGGAAGGGTGCGCTGTGGGGACGAGTCCCGAAGCGGTGGAATCCCAAAAGGATTTAACCGTGGAAGGGTGCGGGAAGCCGCAAGGTAACCCGCCGGGCCTGGTGGTTACCAGGCCCGATAAAGCTCCGAAAGTAGTGGAATTGTCAGCCAGACCCGTCGAAGCTGCAACACCAGGGAAGGAAGCTGAGTCCGAGGCTAAGCGGCTCCTTGATAGGGAGAAGCAAAGGCGGAGGAGGAAGCGTAAGAAGGCGGGCAGAACTGCGGGGGAGATTGCTTTGGAGTCCCCAGTCAATAATATGACGGATCAATTCCAAAGCATGTCATGCGATGAGTCCACCCCGGAAACGAACAAGCGTAAAAGATTCAGGGAACAACCTGGATCTTCCGGCGAAGTCGATAACGGGGTGACTCGAACATGTGAGTCGAAAGGTGGACAGCTCATAGCTGTTAGCTCTTCGGCTAAGGACGGGGAAGGTGGACATCCTGTAAAGGTTGATAGCCTTCCACATAAAGGAAGGACGATGGAAGTTGGTGGACGACCCTCAAAAGTCGATAGCCAGTGGAAATCGTGGAGGGCTGATAGCCAAAAAACCGAGCGGTAGCAAATCTTTGCCTACACAAAGAGTTGCGTCCGCGAAGTCGAAGGCTTCAGCGGGAGGGAAATTCAACCCGGAAGGGATTATTGGAAGCGGCCGTGCATCCTATGCTACGGTAGCGGAAAAGGACCTCTTAATGGGCATCGTTGATTGCTCCATCGATGGTCAGTTGGGAGAGTCCCAGTTGGCGGCCTTTAAATCCGCCCTCTTGGAGGCTCTCGACACCATCAATGAAAGCGATGGCGATGTAGGATTTGTTGGCAATGCAAACTTGGAGGATGGAATTATTGTACTCAAGTGCAAGAACCCATCATCTAAGGTATGGCTATGCCGAACCGTGCCAAAGCTCATGAACCTATGGGAAGGGCTTGAGTTGCGGGTCGACCGACTATACGCATTAAAGGACGTTAGAAGGATGTTCATCATTATTTACGGTACCGAAAGCAAGGAGGTCATCCTTAGGAGGTTGCACACCCAGAACCGATGCGTTGCGAATACTTCTAAATGGAGAGTTAGCAATGCAACGAAGTTCGGAGATGCAAAGGAAGGAGGCGTCAAGTTCACTGCGTGGTGCCGGACGGATGAGGTGGAAGCGATCAGGCTGGCAGGGGGGAAACTCAACTGCGGCCTTGATCAAGCTCTCATCAAATTCCAAAAGGATGCAAGGTGAGCTCGACGAAACCCCTGGTACGGGGCTGGTGGGGAATTCTGCAAGGGAGGAACCACCAGGGCGGGTGGTGGTCCCGTACCAGGAAAACCTCGTGGTGTGTCAGCTCAATCTACACCATAGTAGGGCAGCATCAGCAATGATGATGCGTTGCATGGAGGAGGATGGAATTGACATAGCAATGCTCCAAGAACCTTGGATTCCTCACAATAGAATCAAAGGTCTCTCGGAGCAGAAAGCCACGCTGTACCAGCCGGTGGCAGATGGCAGACGGAGGACCTGTATCCTGGTGAGACATGGTATACTAGCGGTACACATGCCACACCTATGTTCCCCGGATCTTACCGTTGTGAGAATCGGGGAAGGTACAGGTACTTGTATGATGGCTTCAGCGTATCTTCCTTACGACTCTCCGGACCAGCCACCTGCAAAAGAGGTGGAGAACCTGGTAAAGTACTGTGAGGAAAGAGGCATTGGAGTGATCATAGGATGTGATGCCAACGCGCATAATACTGCGTGGGGAAGCACTAACAACAATGACAGAGGAGAGCAACTGCTTGAATTTGTGGAGAGGTATAATCTGTTGGTAGCAAATAGAGGAGTACAGCCGACTTTCGTTGATGCAAGGCGAGCGGAAGTCATTGACGTCACTCTTATTTGCAGAAAAATTCTGAGCAGAATAGAAAACTGGAGGGTCGTGGATAGGCTAACCATGTCGGACCACAGATCCATTCAGTTTGAAGTCAAGCTCGGAATCCGATGCCAGCAGAGTAGCAGGAAGGTCAGGATACCCAAGAACACGGATCCTGTGAAATATAAGGCGAAGTTGAGGGAAACACTGACCCAAAAAGCTATAAAAGTACCAGGGAACACAGCGGAAGTGGAAAGCCATGTCAAACATCTTAGTTCGGCCATGGTCGAAGCTTACGAGGTGGCATGTCCTACAACTTCAATAGACGAGGGTGATCCGACGCCATGGTGGTGTACGGAACTCGAATCTCTGAAGAAGAAGGTTAGGAAGGCCTTCAATCGGCACATGAGAGGGAGAACCCCAGAAACATGGGCAGAATACAAGTCACGGAAAAGGGAACTTAAGAACCTCATACGACACCGTAAAAGGCAGTCGTGGAGAGATTTCTGCTCTGGGATGGAAACTATTTCAGAAGCATGCAGGCTTCAGAAAATGGTTTCAAAAGATCCGTTCTCCAAAGTGGGACTGATCCGAAAAACGGATGGAACCATGGCAGAGAACCTGGAAGAGTCGATGCAAGTTCTGATGGAGGTACATTTTCCTGGAAGTTTTAAGTCTGATGACCCATGGACAAACCTGAAGAAAGGGATGCACAGGGTTAACAGACTGGAAGCCGAAAGAATGATCACTATGGACGGGGTGAGGAGTGCTATACGCTCATTTGCTCCGTACAAAACATCAGGGATGGACGGTATATTTCCGGCTATGATGCAATGGGGGGAAGATCTCATCGCACCTAGGCTGTGGGGTATATTCGTTACTTGCTTAGCGACTGGGTATGTTCCGAGAGTCTGGAGAGAGGCGAAAGTTGTCTTTCTCCCGAAACCCGGAAAAAAAGATTATGCGGAGGCGAAGTCGTTCAGACCGATCAGCCTTACGTCTTTCCTCTTTAAAACGATGGAAAGAGTGATGGTTGACTGTCTTGAGAGCACTTCACTGATGCATAATCCTCTGAGTAGATGCCAATATGCTTATAGAGCAGGCATGTCTACGGAGATTGCTCTTCACAAATTAGTTAGAGTGTCTGAAAAAGAGTTATTTTCAGGAGGCATCGCGATGGCCACATTTATGGACATCGAGGGTGCTTTCGACAAAATATGCTTTGGAAGGCTGCGACAGGCTCTGACAGAACGCAATGTAAACCCAATGATAACAAATTGGGTAGGCAATATGCTCAAGCACAGGGCTGTCAACATGCAGAACGGTAGAGTCAAGAATAGAGGTAGAGTAAGTAGAGGATGTCCTCAAGGAGGGGTGTTATCGCCAACCCTGTGGAACATCACTGTGGACTCACTTTTGGCTAGACTAGACGAATCGGGCATACACACGATAGGGTATGCAGATGACATTGCGTTGGTGGTCTGTGGTAAGTTCATTGACACCATTTCTGACATCATGAAGGGAGCACTCCGAATGGTGGAGGAGTGGTGTCGAGAACAAGGCCTCACCGTGAACGCAGGAAAATCAGACAATATTCTCTTTACTAGAAAGAGGGTAGGCCTGAGGAGAGAACCACTTAGACTTTTTGGAGCTGAAATCAACATGTCCACGAAAGTTAAATATCTAGGGGTAACTCTAGATAGTAAACTGAACTGGAACGAACATGTAGGAGACAGGATTCAAAAGGCCAAGAGGGTTCTGTTTCAGTGTAGACGCGTTTGTGGTCTAAAATGGGGGCTAAACCCAGAGGCTATGAAATGGATTTACACTATGATGGTTAGACCTGTCATCACGTATGCTTCGGTGATCTGGTGGACAAAAGTCAGTCAGAAAACCATTAAGAAGCGACTAGACAGAGTCCAACGGCTGGCGTGTGTTGGAATAACAGGGGCAATACGCACCACTCCAACAAGCGCAATGGAGGTTTTGTTAGGTATGCCACCGTTGGATTTAGAAATAAAGAAAACGGCAGCGCTAACAGCCCTCAGGATGTTGCGAAATGCTACGTGGCATGGAGCAACAGCCCTCCATGGTCATATGCGCATCCTGGACATGACACAGCGAAATGTCAGGGAGACGTGTATGCCTATGGACGGAAGGCAGAGAGTGAGAATAACAGAAAAATGTTATAAAACTCTAATAACAGATGGATCCGTTTGTGAAGAAACCGCTGGTAGTGACATCAGAATATTCACAGACGGCTCTCTGATGAATGGCAGAGCCGGGTCTGGCGTATACTCAGAGGAGTTGAACCTATCCTGTGCACGGAGGCTGGGGAGGTTCGTGTCTGTATACCAGGCGGAAATGCTTGGTGTAGTGCATGCGCTGGACCACTTGATAGATGAACGGGTAAATGGCAAGAAAATTGTCATTGCCCTTGACAATCAGTCGGTGATTAGGTGCATGCAACGGACAGATATTACTTCTAGGTTGGCCATAGAATGTCTTACCAAACTCAATAGGTGCGCTCAGACAAATGAGCTCACACTTATGTGGGTGCGAGGACATTCTGGCTTAGAACATAATGAAAAGGCTGATTCTTTAGCAAGAGAAGGATCAGCAGAAGAATTCTGTGGACCAGAACCACGTATCGCCATAGGCGACAACATGGTGGCAGGCCTTATTAAGCAATGGACGGACTCGGAACACCGTACAAGGTGGGAAGAAGCTGGTAATTGCAGGCAATCAAAGGCGGCCGTGAAATGGTCAAGTAGTGAGGCAGCAAAAGTCACCCGATACAATCGGAAGACTTTAAGCTGGCTTACTGCACTGGTCACAGGACACGGTCCCTATATGTACCATCTCAGGAAGATGACTCTGACCGAGGACGATGCGTGTAGGTTGTGCCTAGAAGAGCCGGAAACAGCAGCACACATTTTGTGCCAGTGTCCGGCGTTGGCAAGCATAAGATTGACCATTCTGGGACGTCCATTTATTGACGAAGCCGAGTTTGCTCAACTGACCTACAAGGACATGCTTGAGGTGACAAAGGGTGCTTATATGAGGAGCATGCTCACGTATGAGTGCTCCGAGCAGTAGCATCCTTCGTCAAATAGGGGACGAAAAGGGACCCACTGTGGTCTGATTCGGCCAATCCCCGACTTATTATATATATATCATTGGATTTACAATGTTCAGTTTTGCTAGAGTAATCGAATAAATGGCATTCCCAATACTTGCCATTATGGCCCTGTTTCTAGCAATGGCTAGGTCGAATAAATGTCCTGTGTCTATTTGTATTTGTTTCGATGCGTTCAGTAGTTTGTTAACGGTTTCTGTTAATTGGTTTATTTTAATCTGTAGTTCAGTATTAATGACAAGCTGTCGATCGTTGTTTTCTATTAAGGCCTCCTCTTTAGTGACCACTTGGTTAAAGTCATCAAAGTCTAGAGTGCCAGCGCTGTATTTTAATGTCGTTCCTAAAAAATTCACACTTCTGGAGTGTCGATGATGGATTCTTACTGCGTTCAGTAGGGTAGTGTTTTGGTCAACATCTGCTTTCAGTAGTTTCCTCATGTGGGACTGTGGAAAATGGTTAAGTATGTTCTCGGTGTCTTGGGCTATGTTTTCGTATTCTGTTAAGTTTGTTATGTGTAATAAAAACTCATAGTGGTCGTAAGTGGCTACCATGTCATCAGTTATTGGTATGTAATATGAGCTGGTGTAGTTAAGTATTTTCGCTTGAGTCCACAGGGTTATTGTTAGTAGTATAAGTCTGGAATGATAAAGACAGAAAAGGGAAAAATTTACTTTAGGTTGTCTTTATGGAGGTCCGCCTGAATGCCTTTTTCAATAAAGAGTTTGGTGAATTTATTGCCTATTCGTTTGTTTGTTTTTACGTGAACTCTGTCACCGGGTTTGAAGTTTCGCTCATGACGATTTTTATTATGGTATTTTAAGTTTTTTTTCTTGAAATTCTCGTTTTGTCTGTTCTGTGGCTGCTTTGATAGTAGCATTTAATAGGCCTTGCAATGTTTGAGCATCCATTTTCGATTATCACAAATCAAATAATTGAATAAGTTTGAAATAATTCTTATTCACAGTAAATTTTGTTTCAATTGAACACTTTATTAAGACTATGGATTAACAATTATTTATTAGAATTAATTTTCATTAGGAATTCATTTATATTTCATATTCTTATGCTAGGTTGAACAGAAAATTATTTAATTATTTAAATTATTTAATTTAATTTCCAACAGTATAATAAGTTTAAGAATCCAATTTACATAACTTTCACTTAAACATTCCTGCCTACATTTGCTGAGCATTTTACTTATATAAATATATCAGCATCCATGGTGTATAGTGCAGGGTCTTTATTCTATCTTGTAGTCCTTAGTCTAACGTGAATTAATTGATGTTTTTTCTTCTCTTTTCGGGTAGCGTATGGTCTCACTCAGGTAAGAATTTTATTTTTCTTGGTAAGTTTTTTTGTTGATGCCCTAATAAGTCGGGTTTTTATTTAAAGTATTTTGTATTTAAAGTAGTAATTAAAGTATTTTGTTCTCTTTTTTTAACTTGTAATTGTCACAATTAAACAATCTTTTTAATTTATTCACTTCTTTAAATAATCACCGTTTAGCTATTTTTCAGTTTTGATTTTTACACTATGTGAAAATTTTCAATTTTTAATCTGTTCACTTCTTCTTTCAAAATAATCACCATTTAGTTATTTATCAGTTTTGATTTTTTCACTATGTAAAAATTTTCTGTAAACAATCTTTTTAATTTATTTGTTCACTTCTTTCAAACTTTAAATTGTCAGCGTTTAGTTATTTTCAGTTTTGATTTTTTTTCCACTAAGTGAACATTTTTTAAAACTTTCTTTTTTCACTATTTAGAAAGAAATTTTGAGTTTCTTCTCTATTTTTTTGTCGGTTCGTACTCACGGACACTTTTATTTTTATATAAAAATATGTTTGTGGCCCCACGTTGGGCGCCAGTTAATTTTCTTTTATTTGTCCGAATAAATCAAACACAATTTTGAGTTAAGTTTACTTTATTACCGGAGTATACCGGCCTGTAACGGGTTGAGGTAAATCTTAGACTAACTAACATTTTTTATAGGTACAGTTATTGGGCTCAACTAAGCTTGAAGTTAAAGACTAACTTTTCAATAATAATTTCATCATTAAAATGCCCTAAAACTGTTGCTGTTGTTGCTTATTCTTGATGTTGTTGTTGTTGTTGTTGCGAATGAGCTGGCTGGATACTGCTGCTTATTGCAATTCAGATAGAATTACGATAGCAGACGCTTACACTGCTGAAATGACTTCGAGCGGATGCGAGTGTATAAATTTCGGTTGAACGGCAAAGTTAGCTGACACCTGCTAACTTATATATACCTTTGAATGTATACACATGAAGGTGGTTTAAAATTATTCTTTTCAAAAACGTTATCCTCCTACCAGCTCAAGTTGTTCTCTATGGACTAAAAATAAGTTGTCAAAAAACCGTTTTGAAATAAAATGATTTTTGAGCCATCCCAAGCGATAATGATTTTGATATTTTATACTCACTCGTAGCACATAAGTTTATGATAGTACAAACATCTAAACTCTACCGAACACGCTAAAACATAGCAGACATTGAAATTCTGCTGAATTTGAAAATTTAAATTGTTTGTTTTTTTTCGAGTGTTTGTGACTACTGTAGTAACAGAATTTATAAGCACATAAAAAAAACTAACAAATTTCGTTCTTTTAAGGAGGTATTCCTGGTTGGCAAAAATTTTTGTTCGATTTTTTTTTTGATATTTTTATAGCTTGGATATTTAAGAATATCGTCCTAAAAGGGTTTTTTGAAATTCGAAATACTTTAGGAGATATGGTCTTTTTTGTCCAGCAATGTTTTCGCCAAAATGCGATTTGCTTAATTTGGCTACTTTTTGAATGCAACGGTTTGAAACAACCACCGAATTTCGTTCAACGTGTTCTTTAGTAGGTAATAACTTATTTGTATACGCATTTTAAAAATAAATAAATGCACATTTTAGAGCTTAGGTATTCGAATGTTGGCAGCGTTTAGTTCACTTTGAACTGAGTTATAAACCGGACGCGCACGCGCATACAGTTTTGAAAAGTACAGTTTTGATATAAACTTTTGTTTGTGCTAAAGACAATGGTTAGAAAAAGTAATAGACATAAAAATTAAAGAAACACTGGGAGCAATCGAAAAACTCGTCTCTTGTAACGCCAGTTTCGTGGTAACCAACATATGAGGATGAAGAGAAGAGATGATCCAATTATATTGCAACTGTCATATTTAACAAAGGAGTCATCATTTTTGGAAGAAGAGGAAGGAGTTCTTTATGGGGCAGGAATTGCAGATTGTTATATGTAAGTATTTCACAAAAAAAAAATGTTTTATTGCCTAAAATTTTCTTTGAGTTTTTCCAAAATCACGTTTTTTAACTTCGAAGTCACTTTTCTCCGGTTCTACTGAACCGATTTTGAAGAAACTATTTCTAAGAAACTAAGAATTGTCGAATTTCTGCATGCTCAAATATTTCATTTCAATTTCTTTTTTCTTTATGCAAAAAAATAACTTCAAATTTAAACGCGTTTATCTCGAAACCACGTTTTTCGAGCTTGCCCAGATTGCGCCTCGTAGTTCTGAACCCATTTTGATGAAAAAAAGTGCAATCGACGCAGTATTATCACCATTCTGGTCCCTACCTCCATCAAAATTTTAAACAATTTTTTACTATTTTTTGCACTAAACTACAAAAAAAAAGGCCCAAAATCGGTTTTTCATTTTTCAATGACCTCCATTTTGTACAAAATAATCGAAAAATTATAATTGAGGTAGGGACCAGAATTACATCTGTACTGAATCTAACGCCGTTTACTCTTTCCATTTGAGATGATCCGAAGTCGAGTTATCCGGGCCGCAAACTGCATACCTTTTTTTTCGACGCCCAACTTTGAAGGCCGACAACTTTTTGAACAGCCCGCGTACAAAGAAAAAAAAAATTTTATTTAATTTAATATGTTCTTAATACAATAAAAAAACAGAATTTAAATAACTTTTTGCGTTTTCAAATGAGAAGTTTTTCAAAGAGGGTCCAAAAACAGCCTTCCAACCAGGAATCTCTTTTAATAACCGTCAATTTTGCTATTATGTAAAAGGGCAAGACGGAGTCAACTCAAATTTATTTAATAAATCCGCCTATTTCTGAAATACTTATAAAACTCGCTTGCCATCAAATTGAGAGGCATGGGATTTTTTTCCATTTGCATAAGATTGAAAAAATCCTTTTAAAGTTTCATGTGCGAAAGTAATTAATGATATAATGCTGATTTGGAAAAAAGCCAATATACACACAACCCGAAAAGATAATGCTTTAAATAAATTTACAAAATTATACAAGGAGTGGATACATTTTTTTTAACACAAGGCAAGACAAAGCGTTCTTCATTGCCAGCAAGAACATGGCTTTAGTCAAAAGATGTCTAATCTATTTGATATTGCTCATGAAGACGCAATGAAAATGATAACAATTGAAGAAGATCGGCAGTTTTTATTACACAACGCCAATTGTGATCAGGGAAATACTTGTTACCTTGAGATTTCAGATAGCAAAGAAGCCAGAACTTGCGATGAAAGCTCTGAAGATGATTATGTTACTGATATTCAGACCAAAGTAGACAGTAATTATACTAAAGATTAAAGCACATCATACCAGAACTAGCACCCGCATTTGACCGGCAAGCGATGCTCGTTGTCGGAGCTACGGCAAAAACTCTAGGTATAAATATAGATTCTTTAGCTTGTAGCCGCAGTTCGATAAAGCTACATCGAGAAAAGTGTAGAGGTGAAATGGCAAATTTCATAAAGGATTCATTTGAACCAACCTGTAAATTAACTGTACACTCGGATGGAAAGCTGATGATTGATCTTACTGCACAGGAACATATAGACCGGCTTCCAAAATTGGTTTTTGGAAAAGGAGACGAAAAATTACTGTGTAAAAAAAAATATTATAGTCAACTGCAGAAATGCAGGCCAATGCTGTTTTTGACTGCCTAGACGAAAAAGAATGGAATATCAGTCGAAGCGTTGTTGCAATGTGTTTTGACACGACATCATCCAATACAGGAAGTCAGAATGGGGCTTGTGTGCTCCTGGAGCATAAGCTGGATAAAGACCTATTTTGGCTAGCTTGCAGATATCACATGTTGAAATTGTTGCTGCTGATTGTCCTTCTCCATGTGTTTGTATAGGCAACCAAAAATGACTCAATCCGTCTTTAAGAAATTGCAACTACATAACTTAGATAAACAAAATAAGATTAACATTTTTAAACAGTTTGATGTGAAGGAGTTCTGAAAAACCGACGTGACAGAATATAAAAAAGCAGAGCTACATAGAGGCAGAAAAGCTTTTAAAATCCCTAATAGTGATCAAAGATGTCGCAGAAAGAGGAGTCGCACTTATCAAGGAGCTAAATCGTAAAATAACCAAGGATGAACAAGAGCTTGAATTTTTGTTACAAGTAGTTTCCGAGCATCGAAAGGCATATCCCACATGCAGCAAAAAGGCTCTAAAAGAAGTACAATTTTAAACCACCCTAATTGCATATATATACATATGTATTTCGTTAGAGGTGACGTTAGCTGTATGGAGAGTTTTTAAAATGCATCTTCCCAAAATGGATTTATAAAAAATATTCCTTTTGATGTAAAAACATAAAATATATTGTAATGTTAATAAAGATTTAAACTTCTTATTTTATTTTAATTTAAAACTTTATTATTAAACTTTTTTTAACACCAAGTCTTTGCTTGTTCGCTCCACAATCTCGAATGTCTTTTTTCAAATCCCCTGTCAAGGGTTTCTTTGTTCGCTGAGCCGTTACCACGCTCGTACCAGCGATCTCATTGGTTAATTTTTCTATTCTCTTTTGCTCGCACGTTCGTGATAACGGATGCGTTTTCTTATGTGCAATAATATTAAAGGTACAGAGGCGTTTCTTAAGAGCTATTACATTTATGATAGCAGAGGCGTTTTCATAAGTTTTAACTACATTCTAAAATGTTTTAAATATTATATTATACTGTTCTAAAATAGTCGTTACAATATCCATTTTTAGCCGATCGAAATACATTTGATGGACCCACACAGCGATTTTAACCTGAAAATTCACTCTATGTGGGGAAAAATATTGACTTGATTGAAATTTATTTAATTATTTTTATTATTTCAAATTAAAAACTTAGCTATGTACATTGTTCATAAAAATACTCTTCCGACAAGCTATCATTTCTCAAAATCAGATGCAACATGCAAGTATTGTGACGTTTTAAGTAGAAAAAATTAATGGGGAGTAAAGGGATCCATATCACATATTTATTTCTTTGACATTCACATATTTCGTGTTTTGGCTATTTTTTTGATCGTTTGTTAAAGTTGATATAAAAAAAAATTTAATTTCGTAAAAAGTTATGAGTGACTACGCAGCCCACACGCAGCGATTCTAATCCCCTTATCATTGCGTTTGCAGCCAACATAGCGCTCACATCAGCAGAATGCGACGAATTTCTCTGAAATTTAATTAATAAACTGTAATAATGTCGACTTTTCCCTCCATTTCGGCAAATTCAGTTTTGTAAAAGCGTGGTGCTCAAGAAAATAAAAAAAATATTGCATTAGTTGGAAGAATTGAACATCAACTACTTGGATCCAAATTACCGTCTAAAAGACAGGTGCTTAAAGTGTTGTGTTTTCATATGCGAGTCGAAAATTGACAAAAAGAGAAAGTGCTCGGTTAATATTTAAGGAAATTGCTATTTTTTGGAAAAAGGCCCGAATACCAGATCTTCGAAAGCAAACGAGAAAATCCGATATCAAAAAAAAAAACTGAAAAAGCGTTTGTTAATGACTTGGACAATCTCTTTGAAATTGCACATTCTGAAGCATTAAATTTAATCTGAAATCAAGAAGATCGAGATTTCTTACAAATGCAACGCAAACCAGGACGACCAGGCTGTACGATCGGTGTCGACACAAAATTAGTAGTTTAAGACCGAAGAGCAGCGAACGCCATGAAAAGATGGAAGCGCGTAAAAGAAAGCACTCTGAAATGTCACAGGAAAGTGGTATGAACAAATAATTCAACAAAAATAATAAACCGATTCCAATCTACCATTGCTACATTAAAAGAAAACAATCTGAAATGTCATAGGAAAGTGGTATGAACAAATAATTCAATAAAAATAATAAACCGATTCCAATCTACCATTGATACATTGCTACCTAATATGGAACACCACCTGCATCTTGATTTTAAAACCCCCTAGTAAGATGGAGAAATAGTTCAAAAGTTTTTATAATTATTATTTTCGTTATTTTTTTGTGTGAGAAAATAATTCAGATTACATTATAGGAAAAGGATGCAGCAATTTTTTTTTTAATCTAAATTTTTAATAATATTGACCCGTTCGTTGCAGCCACAGTCGAATTTGTCGATTCTGATTGCGATGGTGGCGATGAAATGGACGAGATCAAAAATAGTTCCAAATTGACATTAACTTAAACATGGAATCATCCGCTACTACCGTACCTAAGCGTAAGAGGGGACGCATCGACTGCATGAATAAGAGAGTTGTCGCCGCATTGGACAAGGCAAAAGTTAGCGACGGAGATGCAATCCATATTTTAATAGCCTTTGCAGAAGCACTTGGTTTTAATTTAAATTATCTTATCTTAAACCGTATAAGTCGCCGTCTTCGACGTACAGAAAATCGTTCTGCTGAGGCTGGAAAAATCAAAACAGAATTTATAAGTCACGTAATATAGATTAAGGCAGCTAGTACTTTTAGATTATATTTTTAATTTGAAATTAGTTGAGTGAATCGAAGTGGTTGGCCGTTCAATGGGACACGAAACTAATTGCGGCACTCGTTGGTAGACAAAAGGTAGACCGAATAGCCGTTCTAGTTAGTTACGAAGGAACATCGAATCTTCTTGGCGCTCCGATAATTCAATCTTCTAGCGGCATAAATTGTGCAGACGCAGTATACAAATTGCTTCAAAACTTTGGAATTACTCATCGCGTTAAAGCCATGAGTTTTGACACTACTTCATCTAATACAGGAAATAAATCCGGTGCATGTTTTTATACGAAAGAGGTTTTCAATTAAGATCATATCCTTGAAGTTGTTCTTAGATCTATCTTTGAACTCAAAATGGGCAAAAGCAGCGCGCAGGAAGTTCCGGTGTATGAAAGATTCGCAGAAGCATATCAAACAATAAACAAACAGATAAGCAAACAAACAAAACAAAAGAATTCAAAGCTGGAATCCTTGATAATATTGTTAAAGCCTGTATATAAGTTCGAAGTGAAATAGTTTCCTTTTGTTGTGCAGTGAAAATACACAATAGTGAGTCAATAAAGTGAATAACCTAAACACTTGACTTGATTAATCATAAATATAATATTGCAATGCACTTGAGTAACCCTTGGATGGTTATTAATATGACTCTTTAATCGGTATTCTCACTCACCTTCACATTCATAAACAAAGGTAATGTTAATAATAAAGGTTTTCAATAAAGTGAGTCTTGGATTGACATCCAACCAAAACAAACCGTTTTTTACTTGCGATCATTACATGGCGACCGTTACAGGACAACATGGAACAATAATATAAAATAATGGGCAGGAAATAATTGTGTAGTGAACACTGAAAAAAAAAAAATCTTGGACAAAATGTTAAAAGAAAAGAAAAAAAAAAAAAAAAAAAAAAAAGGGGAACCCCGAAAATAAGAAGCAGTACTTAGTGAAGAGTGAAAAAAAGTAAAAAGAAACTCGAAAAGGCACAGAATAAACCAGCGAAAAGAAGATAGCGCATTGAAACTTAGAAATCTGGAGCCTATTGCACCAACAGCTCATTACTTTTCTCTAAACAATTACGATTATGTGGGTGCCGCGGTTTGAAAGTGTTAAAAAAAAAAAGAAAAAAAAAGAGCACAAGTGAAAAAAAAGAACTTAACAAAAATGACTTGGTGGAAAAAAAATATTAAGTACGATCCCGGTACTTTTCGTAGGGTACGCAGTAGGGAAGAAAAAAAAAAACGAAATGGCCATTTCAGCCCTTGAAAGGACTTTGACCGAGCTTCTTATGATCAATTGTGTTGTGTGTGATGTCAAATGTTTGCACACAAATGATTGAGAACTGGACCTACATGTTTTACGCCGACTCCGAACGGCTTATGTTCTCAAGAAGCTTTTCATGGCAGTTTTTACTCTCTGAGGTTTGCCATTGTCTGCAGAGAGGTGACGGCCGAACAGAAACATTAATTCAATTAAAAAAATTTTCTGTGTCAGATGGAGGGTTCGAACCTGGGTTCTCTGGCGTAAGAGTCACACACTCTACCCACTACGCCACGGCCGCCACAAGTAGGGAAGAAGAAAACCATAATAAACCCGCTGTAGAGAACGTTATAAATGAAGATAACGGAAAAGACAATAATGCCAACAATATTGAAATTATACTAGCGGTTATATCAACTGTAATCATCATCAAATACGTGATCAAAAAAATTCAAAAGACAATAACAAGAGGATTCAACAATGTATCTCGAAATCAACAACAACAAAGAAACCAACGAAAATACGTTTAGTCGTACGAAAATTATATTTTGAGAAAAACGCTTTCAAAATTTAAGTTTTAATTGAGGTACGGACAGAAATGTTATAATTTAAATACATAAATATTTATAATTAAAATACTATAATTTAAACAATAATAAAATTGTAAAAAAAAAAAAACATTTAAACTGTTGTCTGAACTTTTCTGAGCTTTTTTTCTTAAAAGCAAATAACTAATTTGTTGTGATGTTAATTATAATAATAAATACAATCACAACAACCAAATCCAAAATTATAATAATTTCTAATTATGCAATGGGACAACATAGTGGATAGTTTAGAACCGTTACAAACAAAATTTAAACAATCCTATAAATGTGTAAGCCAAAATAGGACAATTAAATCAGAAACACTAAATAAACACATTACAATCTTAATAGACACTTTTAATAATATTAGAGCGATACTTCATAGACAGTATGATAGATACTCAATAAGTCACAAAGAACAGGCAGATGAGATCTTTCTTACATTAAGAGACAAATTAATAAAATTATTCCATAAACATAAGATTACAGTTAAAGTCCCTCTTACTCTAAGCTGTGAGGTAAATAGACAAATCACAGAAACGGACGATAGCGATCAGACAGAAAAGGACGAAGAAACTAAAACAGACACTATGACACGAACAGAGGACAAAGTTTTAGACTAAACGGCAAAAATTGTACCGGTGTTTGATGGTAAGGTCAGCGAGCTGCAAAGTTTTCTTGACCCATTAACATTAATTGAAAGCATTAAGGAAAATCATCGTCCATCATCCATAGGTCGCTGGTTCATATCCGGCTCGAAGGACCTCAAAATATGTTGCTTTTAATTAGCAACGATTCGATAACTCGTAAATGAAAAAACGCGTGCGTGTTATGCTAGACGACTGCTTTATTACAACTAACTATTAATGAGAGAACTTAAAATAAGCGAAAATATACAAAGTTAAAGAGAGTTATATATTGGAATTCAGTATACATAAAGAAAGTTAATACAAGGAACTATGCACATATAAGAACTCAACATACCGCCCGCCTTGAACTATATGATTAAAGAAAGTTCAAAAAACTATAATTATGAAAAAATAATGAAGATGTTTTCGTTAAATATTAATTTTAAAATGATACGTTGAATAATGAAAAATATGCTATGATCGATTGATTGTTCAAATAAGACAAATATTTGTACAGCGCGAATTTTTTTTTTTTTTTTTTTATGGATCCGCTTTTGGTTTTACCAATAAATGAAAGAGATAAAAAGCTTAAGAATAATTTTCAAAAATATCGTTGCTTGTTGGCAGCAAGCAAAGTTTGGTTACTGGTCGCAGGCAAATACCATCAGCGATCTTCAGAGTAACAACTCGTACGCGGTCATCTGCTCCCGGGTGGCACTTCAACACTCTGCCTAGTTTCCACTTGCTAGGAGGGGTGCGATGATCGAAAACAATGACGACATCGTTTTCTTTAACATTGGGCGATGGTCGAAACCACTTTGCGCGTCCTTGCAGGCTTGTCAGATACTCGTCACGCCACCGGCGCCAGAAGTGTTGTCGTAATGTAGATACAACGTGCCAACGTTGCTGCAGTGTGCCTTTGAAATCTTGCGCTGCTGTATCGGGAAGGGCCTTGAGCGGCTCTCCAAGTATGAAATGCCCTGGCGTCAAAACTTCGAGATCGTTTACATCTGTTGCGTTTGAACAGAGTGGTCTGGAGTTGACACACGCCTCAATCTCAGCGAGCAGCGTGCTAAATTCCTCGAAGGTAAGCAATGTTTCGCCAATACTTCGTTTAAGATGATATTTGATGCGCTTTATACCAGTCTCCCAGTAACCGCCCATGTGAGGCGCACTCGGGGGGTTAAAATGCCAATTGATGCTCAAATCAACAAAGTAGCTCCGCACCATGTCATCAGTCAAGCACCTTTGCAGCATCGCACGAAGTTCTTTGTCAGCTGCGCAAAAGTTAGTGCCATTGTCTGAGTGCATATCACGACAATAGCCACGTCGACTGATGAACCGCTTGAATGCGTTGATGAAAGCGGATGACGTCAGATCTCCAACAAACTCTAGATGCATAGCCCCAGTACTCATGCAGATAAATGAACATATATAACCCTTTACAGATTTAGCGCCTCTTCCGGCAGAAAACTTGTATGAGTACGGGCCAGCAAAATCCACTGCGCTTCGGAGAAAACATCGTGAGTATGAAGTGCGGCTAAGCGGTAGATCTGTCATTGACTGTTGCAATGGCATGCGGTTGAAGCGTTTGCACTTCACACAGCTGTGGTACATCCTGCGAACTAGGTTTCGGGACCCAATGACCCAAAATTTTCGATTTAAAATTGTCTGCATCATTTGGGGCCCTGCGTGAAGAGTCAGTTTATGAATATCGGTCACGATGAGCGCTGCTAGCGGTGAGCTCTTCGGAAGTACTATCGGATGCTTCATATCCATGGGTATCAGAGCGTTTGTGATGCGACCTCCCACACGGAGAACTCCATTCTCATCTAGAAAAGGCCGTAGACGCGCTAAACAACTTCGAAGGGGCACTGGTTTGTTGCATGGAAGATGTGCGTTTCGAGCTGATATCTGTTTCTTGTAACCATGGCGGCCCTTGCCACCACAGGTGGTGTTGTAGAAGCTCTTCTGGGCTAGCGCCTCTGGACGCGCAATCAGCAGGATTGTGCTCCGAGCGTACGTGCGCCCAGCAATCGGGAGGCAGCACTTCTTGGACGTCCGCCACACGGTTAGCAATGTATGTAGACTATCTACCTGGATGGCCTTGCAACCATGCGAGCGTGACAGTAGAGTCTGTCCATGCGTAGAGTTGATATTGTTTTATTTGTAGACTTGCTAAACACTGCTTTGTGAGCTTTGCAGCGAGATGAGCAGCGTTTAACTCCAGTCGTGGTAGCGTGGTAGACTTGAGCGGGGCGACTTTGGATCGCGCGGCAACCAAAGCGATCGTTATTGAGCTATCTGAATGTATAGTGCGTGCGTACACCACTGCGGCGTAGGCGCGTTCTGATGCGTCGGCGAATATATGCAGCTCGGTAGCTGCTGCACTTTGAAAGCCGAGCCAGCGATTAAGTTTTAGTGAAGACAGCATTGCAAGGTCCTTGCGGTGTGCGAGCCATTGTTTTGCTATGTTTGGCGGGACTGGCTCATCCCAATCAACATCTGCTCTCCAAATCTGTTGGAACCAAATTTTCGATTTTATTGTGCAGGGTGCTATGAGGCCCAGCGGATCGAAAAGCATACTGGCGTCCGAAAGAAAGGCTCTTTTGGAAAGAAAAGCTGGGGCATCCTTAAGAGTCACTGAAAACGTCAGGAAATCATCCTCAGTATTCCAGATGATTCCAAGTGCACGAACTTCCTGATCGTCAGCCAAAAAATGGGTAACTTGTTTCGATGCATCAGGTATGCTAGCAGTTAGCTGCTTGAAATTAGTTGCCCACTTTCTCAACTCGAAGCCACCAGTTAAGAGAATCTGCGAGATATCTTTTTGCAGCTGAATAAGCGTTTCGGAGGATGAAGAACCGGTCAAGAGGTCGTCCATGTAAAAATCGCGACGAATGATAGTTGCAGCCTCCTTGTAGCGTTGATGAGCATCTCGAGCTGTTTCTTGTAGCGAACGAACAGCAAGATGTGAAGCAGAAGCTACACCATAAGTGACGCGCAGCAAGCGGTAGTCTTGAAGCGGCTCATCAGGACGTTCACGCCATACTATGCGCTGGTAGTCAATAAAATCTTTTGAAACCAGCACCTGGCGATACATCTTTGCCACGTCAGCAGTCATCGCATAACGATGGGCTCTAAATCGCAAGAGAATTGAAAACAAGTCCTGTTGAAGCTGCGGACCTACCATCAAGGCATCGTTGAGAGAGTAGCCAGAGCTTGTTTGGTAGTGCAGCTTGTATCCTTCAAAACTGGATGATGTGGCATATAAAAGTTTTTAAGTGGCACATCACAGACTGGTTCCATATGCCCCATATCGATTAGCTCCTTCATGAAGGCGCTGTAGCGGAGACGCAAGTCTTCGTTCGTTGAGAAACGTCTTTCCAACCGATTAAAGCTGCGAAGTGCAATATTTCCTGACTCACCCAAAGGCACATCTTTTTTAAACGGCAGCTCAACGATGAAGCGCCCATCAGACGAGCGACGATGTGTTGCAGCAAAATGTTCTTCGCAAAATGTTTCTTCTGGTGTCAGATACTCACGAGTTGCACATCGCAGTAAAGAGTTTGAACAGAATTTTTCTCGCACGTTGAACCATATGCACGGCCAAAAAGGACCCACCCAAAAGCAGTATTTTGTGCCATTGGTGTGCCTGGTGGTCCCTTGCGAAATTCGTTTGTTAAAAACTGCTCCATCTCATCCATTCCAATCAAAATATCGATGGAGCCAGGCGTAGAAAAAGTAGGATCAGCCAGCGGTATATTGTCGATGTGTGGCCACGACGTTGTTTTTATAGCGGTGGTTGGCAAATCATTTGTGATTTTTATTAAAATAAGCGCGTTGATTTTAAAGGGCTTCTCTGAGAAGCGCGGTGAAAGCGTGAGTACAGATTCGCCTTTTGATCTACCACCATGTGCAGATCCAATTCCCAGAACGCAAATCGAAGCCGACTTCCTCGGCAAGCTAAGCCTTTGCACACAAGCTTCTGTGACAAAAGAAGCGTGTGAACCATTATCAAATAATACGCGGGCAGGTTGCCAACGTCCAGCGCTATCTCTGATATTGACGATTGCGGTGGCCAAGAGGATAGCCTTTTCAGCGGATACATAATGCGATGTTATGCTATCATGAGCAGCGGCAGAGATGTGAGCGTTAGCGGTGTAGCGGGTAGAAGCGGGATAGCGAGTGGCTACAGCTGGACTTTCAGCAGGAGTTTCAACAGCAGATAGTGGTGGAGGAGCAGGATCGAATTCGTTTACGTTGCTTCGCAAACTGTTTAAAGCAGTATGAGCTGTTGTTGTAGAAGCGCCTGCGGTTGAAAAAGCGGTGTGAAGCGATGTGTGATGGCGCTGTCGACAAATGCGGCATGTAGACCAACTGCGACAGCCTGCAGCTTGGTGTCCTGTGCTAAGGCAGTTCAAGCAAGCGTTTTTGTTGTTGATAGTGTGTGTTTTAGCAGCAGCGTCAAGATTATTAAATGTATTACAGGCGTATATTTTATGAACGGCATTGCAAAACCAGCATTTGCTTATAATTTCTGCAGCTTGAGTTGTAAGGGGGCGAGCTTGACGCCCAGCAGCATGTAAAACATTTGCAGAATACTTCTGTGGCTTTTTGAAATTCGGTTTGTTGTTTTGCGCTACGGCAGATGTGTGAGACAGCATCTCAAGGGAGCGACAGCAAGTTTGCAGAAAATTTTGCAACTCTTCGAAAGTTGGTAGCTCATCATCGACAAGGGAAAGCTCCCACTGCTTCCTAGTTTCAAAAGCCAGCTTCGATACAACCACATGGACTAACCAATCGTCCCAGAATTCGGTTGGCCGTTCCAGCGCAGTAAGCGCCCTTATATGCTGCAAGGTTGTATCGAGAATTTGTTTAATTGCACATGCTGAGTCGCTACTCACCTTGTTTATCGAAAATATTGCTAGCAAATGGTGTTCCACGATGACACGTAGAACTTTATAACGCGACTTGAGCAGCCTCCAGGCTTCGAAGTAGTTTGCATCGCAAACTACGCAAATAGTGCATTTTTTGGCCAGCGGACAAATTTGTTTGCTTGTCTACCAGTGAAACAAATGCGTCGTGGAAGCTCATCCAACTTGTTGGATCACCGGAGAATGAGGGCAGCTCCATTTTCGGCAGATAAATGGCAGCAGCTACGAATGCGGGAGCAGGAGTGGAGACAGGCACTGTGTTTGCAATAGCAAGGTGCTGTAAAATGTCTTTAGCAAGACGATTGAAATTTGCCATGGCATCCATGTACCATGATTCAACTTGCACACGTACAACCTCCTTGATTGCGATGCCTTCAGGCCCGCACGCAATTTCCAACTCCTCTTGAGCTTTGCTGAACCTAATCCATTGCTCCTGAAGCAGCATCTTAAAACTCTCGATTCTTTCCAAGTCTAACTCGCACGTATCAGTCTTACTTGACTGCAAATACCGTTTAATTGCATTATGTGCAGAGTCACGAACTTTTTCAACTGAATTTGTCATTTTGTGAAATTATAAATATGCAAATCAAAACAAACAGCGACAAAGTGCAAATGTCAACTTTGATTTGCTATGCACCTGTTCACAATTGCTTATTCACAATAGCTTGAGCACAATCGCTTAACCAGATACAACAACCACTTTTTACGTTTTACTTTTGCTGATATTATATAAATTGGCAGCCAGAACCGCGTGCGCAAAGTGGGGTTAAAAAACTATGTGGAGCACCTCGAGGCTTTGTGGAGCTTTGTTGAAGTTTTTTAATTGCAACTACGACGATTTTATCGTTATATATTCCTGGAGCAATTTAAATGATTCTAGCTTGTAACATCAGCGCGATGTGGGCACTTCTGACTTTTACGCGTATAATATATTTTTTTTTGCGAATACTCTTATGCAGCGATTTAATGCAGAAAATTATCAAATTAAAGCGGGGTTTTTTTACAGAATATTAAAAATTATTTAATTTCGCGAATTTTCTACATCCGGCGGACGAAGGAACAAAATATGTTGCTTTTAATTAGCAACGATTCGATAACTCGTAAATGAAAAAAAGCGTGCGTGTTATGCTAGACGACTGCTTCATTACAACTAACTATTAATGAGAGAACTTAACATAAGCGAAAATATACAAAGTTAAAGAGAGTTATATATTGGAATTCAGTAAACATAAAGAAATTTAATACAAGGAACTATGCACATATAAGAACTCAACATCATGAGTTAGTCGCTATTGCGGTAATTAAAACGAAATTGAAGGGTCAGGCAAGGGATTTGATAACAAATGAAAAGACAATTCAGGAGCGGACGCGCTGTCACGAATTGACTTCAACGATATCAAATCACGCGCGCACAATCAAAAAATACGGCTTAAGAAATTACTTTAAATACAAACAATCAAACTATTAAAGAAAAGCCTAACTAAAGTTTTCGAAACTATTGGCTTCGATTGCGTAAAAAAGTGGATAAAGCTCAGAGTAGATACTGACAGAAGTACTATTATTTTTTATTTTAAACGAGGTAAACAAGTGCTGGCACCAAAAATTAATATACAAAATACAATTGCTAATGGAACTATCGATCTAAATCAATTTTTTCTAATTCTTGAAAAAGAAGCAATTTGCAGAGATATAAATAAAATACAAATTAATTTAAATGATACTTTATTTAACCTCGTACCCACTGAAAAATTTAAACAAAAAGCAAATAAACTTATTAAAAACCTTCAAATCGCGATTACACCTAAAATACGCATAATAACAAATATAGATGAACAAAAGTCGTTATTAAAAAAATTTCATGACAACCCTCTTTTCGGAGGACATCCTGGAACAACCAGGCTACTTATAAAGATTCGTCAATTTTATTATTGGAAAAACATTACTAAGGACGTGAATCAATACGTTAAGAAATGGGCCTAATGTCAAACAAATAAAACAACAAGGCACATAAAACCAGATATGATTATTACCCCAACACCTCAGAAACCTTTTCAAATAGTAATAATAGATACTGTAGGACCCCTTACTATATCAGAAAAAGGAAATCAATATATGATTACCTTAATATGCGATCTGACCAAATAGCTAGTAGCAATACCAGTAACTGATAAAAATGCTCTAACAGGTAGCAAAAGCAAAAATAGAACATTCTATTTTAATTTATGGACCCATGAGTAAAATCACTAAATAAAACTTAGTGACATGGGCACTGAATACAACAATCAAGTCCTAGCAGAACTTTTAGCACTTTTTAAAATACAAAAGATAACATCAGCTCCTTACCATCATCAAACAGTCGAAAGATTGCATCGTACATTTAATGAATACATACGATCGTACATTCACGCATCGAGAGACGATTGGGATGAATGGATAAAGTATTTCACATATTCCTTTAACACAACACCCTCAACAGTACATGGATATTGTCCATTCGAATTAATTTTTCCAAACGTTCCAAACCATAACCCACTAATACCATTTGAAACAATAAATACGGTATATAATTTCGATAACTATTCAAAAGTAAAATTTCGACTACAAACAGCCTTAAATAGAGCACAATATTTAATTAACAAAGCAAAACAAAATCAAAAACGTTCACATGACCAAAACATCAAAAACACACACATAAACATAGGACAAGAAGTACTTATTAAAAATCACGCAGCACACAAATTAGAACCTATTTATAAGGGACCTTATAAAGTAATTGACATTGATGATCAAAATAATGTTATTATAACAATTAAAGGCAAGAATCAAAAAATAAACAAACAAAATTTAAAAATTTACAATAATACATCTTAATAACTATATTATATTAATTATATATTATATAATATATTATATATTATATTATATTAAATATATAGTTGCTGTGTTTTTTACCAAGCGAGTAGTCAAAAAACGACTGCTAAGTTGCTTAAGAATGTTTCTTAAAACTTGGAAGCATTGTCTGATTTGTCAAAAATGTAAACAAAAAATATAAACAAAACAAATCCGAAGTCACAGTTGCCACCCTCATAGAAAAAGTACACAATAATTGAGAAATGACTTGGAAGCACTTTTTTTCGTTTACTCGCTAAACTTTAAGCCACTATTAGTTTCCTGTGTTATTTAAGCGAGTATTTCTATGATAAGCGGGCGTTTTTTTACAGCTCGCTTGGTAAAAAACACAGCTAATATAATATACAGTATATATATATATATTTTTATAGATAATACATAGATTAGTTGGGAATATCTAAAATAAAATTAATTAAGTTTGGTATCAACCCTTATTAGAATTGAATATCTAAAATTGAATTTATAATTAAGTGCAGCATTATATTAATTAAGTCAATTAAATTTATTTTGTTAACAATGCTTAAATTTACTTCAATATAATTTCGATTGTATGTTTCTATTAATTCAATTATTACTCTATTTTTAATAAAAAAAAAAAAAAAATAAAAAAAATATTTGAATGCGTTGAAATTTTTAAGTAATATTAAGGTAAAAACTAAGGAAAGCTTTTATCGAAATCGTCTGATCAACGATCTCTTTAAAACCTTTCTCTTTAAAAGGGGAGGTGTAGTGAAAATACACAACAGTGAGTCAATAAAGTGAATAACCTTGACACTTGACACTTTGATATTGCCAAAGCGTCAAGCTGGTTAATCATAAATATACTAATATCGTAACCTAAGCTGATTAATCATAAATATAATATTGCAATGCACTTGAGTAACCCTTGGATGGTTACTAATATGACTCTCTAATCGGTATTCTCACTCACCTTCACATTCGTACACTATATGTAAAATAAGGTAATGTTAATAATAAAGGTTTTCAATAAAGTGAGTCTTGGATTGACATCCAACCAAAAAAACCGTTTTTTACTTGCGATCATTACAGTTGCCTCCAACTGAAACAATTTCAGCCTCGTGGAGATTATAAGGAGCTGTTGGAGCTCGTATTAATTTTTCTTGGTGCCGACGATGCAAACTTTTTAATAAGGAATACCGGAGCAACGAGTCACGCACGTTTTATGGGAAAAGAAATGTACGATTTGAAAATTTTCATATTTCGTGACCAGTTTAATTTATCAGCAGCTCAGTTTCGTGGTATTCGCGATATTTGTATTTTTCTATTTAATATCTATGTAAAGGCATGGTTTCGTTGCACGAATGCCATTTCAGCGCCAAAGCAGGATTACGATTTAATTACAAATGCAGTCGCATATGAACGAACGCAGTGTCTAAAAAAATTTTAAGTAAAATGAGATCTCATGTTTGAAATTTGTCACCGGAATCTATTGGGTTGGCTTTTTTGATCCACAAATTTCTTTTGACGAAAGCGCAAAATAATAAAACGTCTAGAAGTCGATCAAACAGTTCTGAAATTTATCAATGGGAGAACAGTGTTAAACATTAATGAATTGTTGTTGTATGACATAAGTCAACTTGTGTCAAGCCAAACAAAAAATTCTTTAGTCGATTTGAAATATCACTGAGTTTTATGAAGGATGACCCATCCGAATGGACTTCAAATGTTGACTACATTAATGGATACGAATTTTGCAGGAATTTGTATGTTGTTAACACACAGCTGAGCGTGGCATTTAATTTATAAAGTATTAACAAAAAATGAATAAGAGAAGCAATTCTTGCTCCAAGTTGTTGAAAATTATAGAAAAAAATTCCCAAATTACACAAAATCATGCCTAATAAGCACTGAAATGTAATACTTACATCTATAAGTTATCATTCATTGTTCTTAAAATTCTACAAAATTAGTTTTTTTTTATCCGATTCCAATCAATGGGGGCTCATTGTAAAAGTGCTTTTATATATTATATGTTAAAATATCAATGAAATTATAAATAACAACTTCACCATTTGTTATTTTATTTAATATTAATAAAACTACTAATATCCTAATACATCCCTTTTTTATACTACAAGCACTATGTGGATCCAATAAAAAAAAAACCATTTCGAAAAATAAGGTCACCTCTAATTTACATAGTACTGTAATTATACAATTATATATTTATTACAATAATACAAACATTTCTATAAAATATGCCTTCCGAAAAACAGACATTGACACTTCAGTGAGTTTTTGAAATATATACAGTTAATTTAAATGGAACTATTTAATATATTTTCAAAATCCTATTTTTAAGTAACTAAACGCAAAAAACCGAATGAAACGATATGCAGCCGTTTAAAAGTTACAGATTTTTGAGCACAAAAAGTGCCCAAAAAGAACACATTGCTTTAATAAGAATTCGCTGCAACATCTGACGACCCATTAGAAGAGTTAATTGACCTCTTTGGATATATGTTTTAGTAACAGAGATTTAATGTTTCAAATCTTTTCAGATAAATTATCAACTTAAGATGCCAAATAACTTGGCGCATCTAAGCATTTATTACAAGCAAATAATATGTTCCGGTTAATAATTAAAAAATAACTTCGATTTTTCAAGTAAACGCTTTCAGCCAACGTTTCAGCATACGTTTTCAGGGAATAAGACTTGTTTTGCGATTTCTTACAATGAATGTTTTTGAGTTAAGTAGTTTTGGATTATTTTTATTAATATTATGATTTCACACAGAATTGAAATTATATTTTCTACTAAAAACAAAGTCAGCCTTTACAAGGGCAATTTAAGAAGCAGTGGCTTTTTGAATAAAAAATTTTTTCGGCGGAAGCGCGCTTTATTTTCCAACATAGTATGCTTCCAGCATAGTATGATCCAGCATAGTATGATCGATACGTTTAGTCCGGCGTTTTTACAATTTTTTTATTCTTTTCAAATAATAGATTTTATTAAGGTCCTCAAAGTAGGAGTTTGTTTTAGAGTTGACCTCTTTATTCGACTAAATCTGTTATGGCCTAGGCATTTCTTAAGGTTTGGAAATAGGAAATAGTCGCAGGGGGCTGGAAAATATAGTTGATTTTTTGGTGGGGGTAACAGTTCGTAGCCCAATTTATGGATTTATGCCACATGGGTGCGTTGTCATGATTGAATAGCAATTTTTTCGCCCAATACGGTCGTTTTTGCTTCAAATCAATGGTAAACCTGTCCAACTGTGAATAATATTCACCAATAATCGTTTCACATAATTGTTGAAGGTAATCGATGTGAATGACTCCGCATGCAACCCAAAAAACTGCCGCCATGACCTTGTTGGCCGACAAACCCACCTTGGCCTTCTTTAGTGCACGTACACCCGGATAAGTCCGCTGCTTTGACTGTTCCTTGGGCTCTGATGTGTCGCGATGTAACGTCCACGGTTACGAAACGGCGCATAAACTCTTTCGGATTGCAGTTGAACATCGCCAAACACTCTTTTGAAATGATCACATGGTTGCACTTGCATTCTAGTGTGAGCAATCGCGGCACCCATCGCTCCGATAGCTTTTTCATGTGTAAATATTCATGCAAAATGTGATGAACACGCTCAGTTGAAATGCCTACAGCCTGAGCCGCCTCACACACATTCATTCTTCGATCATCTAATCTCATTCCATGGATTTTACCGACGATTTCTGGCGTGACGATCTCTTTTGGACGACCTGAAAGTTCGTCGTCACTTGTGCTGGTATGACCACAACAGAATTCAGTAAACCACTTCTTAACCATTGAAATTGACGATGCAGTTAACATATTGGGTTGGCAACTAAGTAATTGCGGATTTCACTCATAGATGGCTTTAGTTGAATTTTTAGGTTTGCTAACGTAATGGAAATGTCAAACACATTTTGTTATTTGATAGTTGGTACTTCAACTGTCAATCAGTAAAAAAATTTTTTCATCGGTTGTGTAGTTTTTGTTTGGCGTCTGTTGAAAAATGGAAAATCATAAACGAACATTTTCGTCATATTTTGCTTTTTTATTTCCGGAAAGGAAAAACGCATCGCAAGGTCACAAAAAGTTATGTGCTGTTTATGGTGGCGAAGCTTTAAAAGAACGGCAGTGTCATAATTGGTTTGCCAAAATTCGTTCTGGTGATTTTTCACTCAAAGATAACCAAATCAAAGCAATAATCGATTCGGATCGTCACAGTACAACACGTGAGATTGCAGAGAAGCTTCATGTATCACATACATGCATTGAAAATCGCTTAAAACAACTTTGCTATGTACGAAAACTCGATATATGGTTTCCTCATGAACTGAAAGAAAATCATTTAACACAACGCATTAACATCTGCGATTTGTAATATTATATTACGTTTATATAATATATAATAATAATAAAATAAAAATAAAAAGGTTATTGCTCAAAATGGGCAATACATTACAGAATAAAGTTATTTTGTTCCATGAAAAAATTGTCTTATTTTCTTAAAAAAATCCGCAATTACTTAGTTGCCAAGCTGATAGTAATTACTAAGCTCTTACTTGGTTTTGGTGATGGTTTTTATACAAAAAAATTCTTAAATGTCGCACGAAATTTACTTTTTTTTCATTATCATCGAATCGTTCATTTTCAAAATTCACGAGGCTGCCTAAACACAAACTAAATAACGCAGCTTTCTCAAAATTTGACAGTAGTCTATTTACAGATGGCACTTGACAGAACCAGCTAAAGTTACGACGAGGGAAATTCAAAAAGTCACTAATTTCTCGGAATTGCATTCGTATGTAATAAGCGTTTTATATAATAACTAGCAGGACCCAGTGGTCCGCGGCTTCCCCACGAGCGTTCCAACCACCATACTTTTTTTATTTATGAGCGGTGAAAGGGGATGTTTCGAACATTTTTTCCCGTAAACTATCTCATGCTCGAAAACAATCTACTGCTAAAATTTCAGCGCAATCGGCCCAGAAGTTTTGAAGCCTTAATGATTTCTTAAAAGTGGACGTAATTATAGTGTCACCACGCTCATTTTTAGTACAGTTGACGACAGTAGGCATACAAACTTAAATACCAAATTTCATTCTAATACGATCAAAACCGTCTGAAATATAGCATTTTCATTGATTTGTGGGCGGTAAAAGAGGGCGTGGAAACACATTTTTGGTACAATTGCCGAAAGTAACCACTCAAACTAAATTACCAAATAATAGTCTCATGCAATCGAAACAGTCGGAAATATTGCATTTTTATTGATTTGTGGGCAGAAAAAGGGGGCGTGGTTAAAACTAAGTATGCAATAACCTAATCTAGGACGCAAGTTATATACGTTTTAAGTTTGAGCTTACTTACCTTCTTTAAAACTGCTTAATTCAAAGATTTTTTCATCGTAATCTACGAGTTCGTGCAAAATATCGAAGCCTGGTTTTATTTCAAAAAGTTGATTAGTGTTAATAGAAAATTCTTGAAATAATATGGAAAATATGTTAAGGTTATTGCAAATATTAATTAAAGTACATTTGTTCTGCGTTGCTTACCGTCTGCATAGTTGTTACCGAAAAGCAGCCAACTATGGGAAGGCTCAAAGGTAGAAAAAAGAGCACTTGACGACGGAGATGAAGGCTCTGATTTTCCGTCCCAAATAAGCTCCTGCGGTAGAGCAATCGACTCCATCATAAGATTGTTTGAACTGATGGTCTGTGGTTTTTTTTTTAAGTAATGATAAAGGACAATATGATATCGATTGTTCAAAATAACGTGAAGAGGTGGATTCAGGTTCCAAGAACGCATTTTCGACTTGCAACCACGCCATGATGGCTCTAAAATAATATTGATAATTATTATTATAAATAACTTACATAAAATAACTATAATTTTATTTTCAAGAACTTTTCGAGGTTAAAAATTCTTTAATTTTCAAAATAATCCTAATAAATATAAAAAAACCAATAAAGCATTATATTAGAACTAGCGAGCCATCCGACTGACCCGTTTGCCAAAAAGCTAGAAAATTTTTAATGTTGTTTTATTATTGATAAATTTGATTGACAGTACCGTTCTGGCAGGCATCTGGCGGTTTCAAGTCATTATTCCTTAAATTTTTTAAATGCCAAAAAAATTTTATTTTTAATATACTCCCACAAGGTTACAATTTTAATATGTTGTAATTTACATACGTTTAAGAGAATTACAAAATTGACAACCTATTTTGAGAGTTGCAAGTATGTGCCAGACAATAGCAAATTTGTCATCGGGATAGTAATTCCGTACCTGCTCACAAAAGCCGAAATTTTGAGAGCATAATCTTTCAATAGTTTGAAAAGTATATGTAAACAGCAGAGTTGGGGGTACTGCACTAAATACTGAGTGCACTAAGCATTTCACTAGCACTAATTATAATGAAAGACATATTTTTCACTATTTTTTTTGCACTATTTTAAGTCTATCACTAGAGACTTAAGTGGTAGTGTTATTTTGTTGTACTATAACTAAATTTAGTGATGACGAAATCTGCACTACACTCAAATAGTGCAAAATTTAACCAGTCACTACATGAAAGCTGCAATTAAAAATTTTTTCACTCAACTTTCAAATATTAATGATTTTAAAATTATTTTAGCCAGACTCGAATAAATAATCTACAATAATAAAATATAAGACGATTTTATTTTTTTACATCAGACTACAGAACTGAGCAGATACTGATCAAACCGACCATAACCTGAGCTGACAACATCAGATCAAACAAAAATTGGTCTGATTTGGTAATGAAACATTTTGAGTGCAAGCTTGTCAATGTATCTAAAATATGTAATAAATTAGATAAATAGCTAAATTTTATGAAAAATACTACCTTTTGAACTGGTGCCCGCCATTTTTTGCTTCTTGTTATTTCGTCTTTTTATTTTTGTTTTTTTTTTATGTTGCGATAATATTCCTATCAAATTAATAAAACTTATCTTTCCTTTCATTCCGAATCACCTCCTTTGTTTTGTTATAGTATCCTTTCTAGTTTCAAGTTTCCGCTTTGCTGGAAAAAAGCTCGAGTTGTGCGTATACCCAAAAAACACTTCCTCAAGTTCTATCAATAATCTTAGGTCAATAAGTATAATGGTTGACACAGTTCCACTTAGGTTGTGGAAAGTATAATGAAGTGACACAGACTCTGCAATATGCAAATAAATTCTTTTCAATACATGACGTTCAGTCTGGATTTAGAGACGTTTACAGCACGGCTTACCGACTCCATACGAGAAAACATAAATAAAAGCAAAATAAGCATACTCGTTTCTCTTGTCATATCGAAAGAATTTGATACGATTAACTATTTTAACTTAATAAATAAACTTAAATACACCCTTTAATATCTCTGAATCTGTTTATAAGCTAATGTTGTTATATCTACGTGATCGCGAACAGTATGTGTCTTATAATAGACTTGAGTCTAGTTTGCTTAACCCTGCAGGACCAAATGTAACTAGTTTGAAAAGTAAAGTAACTTTAAGGTAGTTATTCACGAAGTAACTTTCATTTGGTGGAAAACTCATCCAAAAATAGTGAGTGAAAAATGATTATGTGGAAAAATTATTGTGCAAAACTCTGACTCCGAAGATGCAACTGCATCTGGGGACCTTCTAGGGAACCTTTATCATGGATCACGTTCAAGCCAACGAGCACAGCGAAAACCTAGGAGAAGGTGCAGAAGACAGTTGCCCCGTTGAAAAAAAAAGTTTGCGCCAGAAGATTGGGGAGTGGTTTCTGAAGCATAGACCCCCAAGAAGTAGCTTCAAGGAACTTCTTGTTATTTTAAATCAAGAAAATTTAAATTTTCCTAGAAGGGCCAAGGCCTTTTTGCCAAGCAGAGACCTGGTTGTCTTTAAGGATGTTCAGACGAGAACAAATGTTCATTTTGGCTTTGCAAAACAATTTGCGAAAAATGTAAGTTCGCTTTCAGAGCTTGAAGAAGTGGTTATTGGCATAAACATTGATGGTCTTCCACTCTTTAATAGTTCGAAAATGTAATTGTGGCCTATCCTGTTTAAAGTCATCAATATAAATTGTTTATTTATTTTTCTCATTGGTATTTACATGGGCACAAAGAAGCCTGAGCGCGTTAAAGATTTTCTTCAAGAAAATATCCATCGCATCATAAGATCTTTAAAAATTCCAAAAGCCCACTTGAAATGAATAATTTTAAAATGATAAGTCATGTTCCACTAGATCCAATGCAGCTGGTAGATCTCGGCGTAATGCGGAAATTTCTTTTGCGATTAATTCATGATAAAACCGAGTTCAAAGTTAGTAAGAATTACAAAGCCAGTATTTCCAGACAACTCGTTTCATTTCAGCGATGCATTCCCAAGGAGTTTGTTCGTTGTCCCCGAAAATTAGATGAAATTCTTCATTGGAAGGCAACGGAATTGCGCCAATTCCTCCTTTACACGGGCATAATAGTGGCGGAGGATAAATTACATGATGTATATAGTCAGTTTTTGCTGCGTCATTGTGCATGCAGACTTTTGTCTTGCCCAAGAAATGCAAGAGAAAATGCAGAAGCAATGCTCGATTTATTCGTTAAAAAATTCCTCATGATCTTCGGCGATAATAGTGTATCACACGACATTCATGGGCATCTGCATTTGAGTGATTGTGTGAGAGAATTTGGCCATTAAGCAGTTTCTCTACATATGGCTTCGAAAATTACCTGCAACTTTTAAAAAAATATGTAAAGAATCCCACACAAATATTACAGCAAATTGCTTATAAAGTTCAAAATGAAAGCTTTATCATAAAAGATAAAAAAGAAAAATTCTCGATTTTAAAAATGGCAGTTCATGTGTTCAGTTTAAAGATTTTTTTAAGCACGAAGTTTCCTGATAATTACTGCTGCATTTCGCCATATAAGCCAATTGAAATTGTAGGTTTTGAAAACGGTACTAGTCAATAATATTGAGTAAAATATTAATAAATGCTCCAAGTTTCTTCAATGAACTAATTGATTCAAAGTCATCACTCGGAATATCTGGAGTGAATAAAGAGTCGTCAGAAATTG
This sequence comes from Coremacera marginata, assembly GCA_914767935.1. NCBI lineage: Eukaryota > Metazoa > Arthropoda > Insecta > Diptera > Sciomyzidae > Coremacera > Coremacera marginata. Next base: position 121,605,911 of record OU612045.1, on the reverse strand, counting down.
TAGAAATATTCAATTTTAAAGAAGTATTCTGTAAACTTATGAGTCTTCCATATAAAAACAAAATCTTGTTCTACCACTTCTTCATCACCAGGAAAACGAGTAAAAAGAGGGAGCTTTCTATGCTTGATTTCATCAAATACCGACGATTCAATAAGTGGTGAGTTTTTGTAAAAATTTTATTTAAAAGAATTTCAAAGTTGAAATCTTTTTATATTTTTCAGACTCGAACGAATGCCATAAATGCCGAACCCTACAGACGCAACTTAACCAAATAAAAAACCAAAATGAAACAATAATTGATCTCGCAGTTGTTAAGGGCCTACTAAAGTTTTTTAAGCGGAAATAACCCCTGTATTAAAAGTTTTATATTTAAGCTACGGTTTTTTTTAGATAAATTTTGTTTTTACATTATAATTATATATGTTTTGAAGAAAAGTTTTTGAAATTTTGGATAAGAAATGTTCAACCATATAGCAGGAATTCGTATTTTAGTATGCTACGATTTAGTAGGTTAAATTCGTATTCGTATCTAAAAAAGAAAATACGAATGATTAAGGTTCTGCTAAGGCTTTTAGAGCTTTTGATCGAAGATTTTAAAAAATTGTGATTTTTACCAAAATGACAGCTAAAAAACTGATTTTTGACTAAAAAATTCATTGTTTTTAGGTTATAAAATAAAAAGTATTTCTCTAAAATAGAAATCGAACGATCAAAAGTACCGATCATATTTGCTTAACAAGTTAAATAAATTTGGTAGCGATCATTGGCATAGTTTTATGAGTAATGCTGTCCACCGGTTTCAAACAGCCTTTCCGAGAAAACCGAGTTTAAAGTTTAAGAAGTAGTTTATTTAGATATACATGAATTTTTTTCTACTTGTGTTTAAATTGAAAAATTTCGGAGCAAAAGGAATGAGGTTTGGTGCCTGGTGCATTTTTTTTACATTTTTTTTAATTTCGGTGGCACCAAATGTGTCTTAGCTTAAAAATACACTTGAGTGTATGAGTACATTGAGGCAAGTACATTCCCTATAGGAACAAACTAACTTGTTTTTAAAAACAACTAACTAAAAAACTAGTTTAAAATAAACCAGTATATGAACTACTTTGAATTATATTAAGGCGGCATCCACTTCAATATATAGAGTTAAAAACCAGTGATTGATAAACTACTTTGAATTATATTAAGGCGGCAACTACTCTGATGTTGGCATGTTTTAATTGAAAATTTTTATTAGATTACAAGCTTATATATATTTAACCATGTTATTTCATCAAATATTATTAACTTTTGGCCATCAGTAATAGTTTTCAATTGGTTATTTTAAAGCAATTAAAAAAAAAATAAAAATGTAACTAATTTAACAAGTACTAGTTGAAAATATATGCAGACGACAGTCAATTGACTTATTTAGCGGACATCACCATACAAAATAAGTTAGTTCGTTCTATGGAAAAAAGTCAGAATTTCAACAAAAAATGGTTGATAATGGTTGATATGGTTGACAAAAAACTACTTTATCAACTACTTTTAAATTAGTTGATTTTCCTACAGGGTTGTTTTCTCTTCGGACGATTGTGCTTATAACTACAACAATTTTTATTTATCGAATAAAAACTTTCTGAGAATATTTTTAAGATGTTATACATTCGAAAAATGTAAGAAAAAAATTTGATTTTTGGTCGCCGAAAAACTTTAGTAGGCCCTTAATAAATCACAAAACAATCAAAATATTGAAGCTATGAAAGGTATTAAAAACATTAATATCCACTGACACTTATCCCTTTTATTCCAAAAAATAAAAATCAGGAAATCAAAAAAAAATAAAATAAATACCATAATTTGAAAAAGCATTCGTAAGTTTTAAAAGTTTCCACTTACAACTGCAAACTTATACTGCTAGTTGACTAGATCTGTGGTCACGAGGCATAACAGCCTAACTTAAAATATCGTAAAAAAGCGATATGGTATTTGTTTTATGTTTTATGCTCGATTGTTCCGTTAACTTTCGGGAAACAGACGATGTAATAAAAATCAAATATCCCGTATTTACGATATTTTGAGTTGGGTTGTGTAAAGTCAAAATTTAATCCAATAAGAAACTTTAAGTTATTCTTTTTAACATTAGTTTTATTAATTCACTTTTTAGTATTAGAGTTTGGAATTTATAAGAATTGTTTTAAAGAGTAGTTTGTAAGAATAGTTTATAAGAATAGCTTTTAAGTACATCCGATTTAATTAATTTTAATATTTCATTTTCCCGTATTCATCGTTAACACGCTCGTGCAGCAAACTCGTTCACGCTCACGTTTTCGACTCTCTTGCCATTTGTTCTTTTTTTGGTCTTGCCACCACGTTACTATTTTAGAGCTGCCACCTTATTTTTTTTTATGTCTTACAGCTGTTATGCTGTGTGACCACAAATATATTTTGTTTTCTTTTGATTTGATTTCAGTTGTAAGTGCAAACTTTTAAAACGAATATTTTTCAAATGACTGTATGTTAGGGGGCCTCGAAAAAAAATTACCATTGCCACCGACTAAAAGTGAACCTTGATCTATTTTATGACTGTTGCCAAAATAATTTGGCTGTCACGATAACCACAAGTGGCTTCAACCATTTTTAAATAACCTCAAAAAATCATGTTTTTCGTAAAAATTTCGGCTGATGTGGTTGTTAAAAAAGAACCGCCGTTCAGAAATAATAGTACTAAAAAAGTGCATCTGAGCTGTATCAAAAAAATTCCGAAGATAATGCCGATTTTCATGAATTTTTTGATATTTATTTGTTGAATTCTGCGGGCTCAAGGTCCAAAATATTAAAAATGAAAAACTTTTGTGGTCTTAATTTTTCATTTTAATTTCCAATATTTCGATCGCCGTCGGCAATCATCCTCAGGGAGAACTGGAAAAACTTTTTACAATATTTTGAACAATACTTTTCACTTGAAATAATTTTACTTACAATTTAAACAATTAAAACATTTTAAGAATTGAAACACTTAATATTTAAGAACGACATTTAACATTTATATCACAGATTTTTAATGAAAAAAGAACAAATTTACAAAAAACATCCACTTCTTCTGTTGTCAAGTTTTTAATTACTATCTTTGACATACTTTCTGTATATGTGTGCGCACCGGTCTGTGTCTGTTTTGAAGTCCAGTCTCTTCTCTTCCGGTAAGCTTATGATGTGGAGCATTTCTAATGTATATCGTCTAAAGTAGTTCTTCTCTTGTTGTAAAATCTCTACAGTGTCAAAATCAGGTGTGTGTCCATGCTCCGCACAGTGTGCTGCCAGTGCTGTTTTCTGGTCCATAGATCTGCGAGTTTTTTGGTCCGATCGATGCGAAGAAATTCTTGTCCGTAGTTTGTTTTTAGTTGTCCCAACATATGCCTGGTCACATACGTTGGACCCGTCACCGTTGCATGTAATTTTGTAAATTACATTAGATTTGTCAAGTTTATCAATTTTTGTTTTTGTATTGCTGTACAATTGTTGTACGGTATTATTAGTTTTTAGTGCTAATTTTATTTTCTCCTTGTCATACATAGACCTGGAACGTATGTCACAGATTTGAATATTTTGCTGTTGTAGTCTTCTTTATCTTCCTTGTTTTTCATTTTGTAATATTTGTCGATTAAGCTTTCTGTGGTCATATAGTCCTGATTTTATTTATATTGTCACGATGAAATTGCTTATTACTAATGTCCAGAACTTTTTTTATAAAATTGTTAGCCGTATTTATAATTACTCGTTGGAGTGTTTGGAGTAAAAATTAATGAGACATCCGGGGCCATAGATTTTTTAAAGCAATCAATAATTAATTTTTTATCTCTTCTTATTATGACCGTGTCCAGGTAGGTTAATTGTCCATTAGTTTCTTCTTCCTTGGTGAATTTGATGTTTTTGTGAAATTTGTTAAGTGCGTCTAGAGTTTCTTGTATTTTGTCTGTTTTCACTATTGCAAATAGATCATCTAGCTCACTTGCGGTTAACGTGGCAGCCAAAATATTTTGGGAATCGTCATAAAATAGACCAAAGTTAATTTGTAGTCGGTGGAGTCGACATCTTTTTTTTCATGAAAAATAGACCAAAGTTAATTTGTAGTCGGTGGAATCGACATCTTTTTTTCATGAAAAATTAATTGTGGCATTTTTTTTAATTTCTATTTAGTTATTAGCAATTCTTAAAAAAATTAATTTTTAAGAATTACATTTGAGAGCTTCATGAATTACTTGGCATAACGCTCACAAATGTAATTCTTAAAAATTAGTTTTTTTAAGAATTGCTAAAAACTAAATATCTTTTTTTTTTGTCTATGGAGGTCGAGGCACCTTACTGTATATATTTTATTTTATATAGATTTTTTAAGTTTTTGTATTTTTTCAGAAATAATTTAAGTACAAAATAAAATAAAAATGGAAACCCTCGCAAAGCAAGAAATTTTGCTTTCGAAGTTGCTTATGCAAGATAATGCAAAAGAAGAAACAAGAACTTCGTTCCGTATCAGAATCGTAGATGAAATAGCCAAATTGAATGACACGATTAATGGAGTTAACAAAAAAAACCTATGTAAGATCTCCGAATAATTGAAAATTGATTTTAGTATTAACAACCTCCCTTAAACCCACATTTTTCAGATCAACGCCATGAGGACATTGCTACACGGCAATTTAAATAAAAGTATAACGTCTGTTTTGTCGTCACAAGTGCTGCTAGATGTGAACGTAGATGGTACACATGGAAAAAAAGTCTAAAGGATTTTTATGATGCGTTAAAAGGATTTTTTTTTTTTTTGGATATTATTTACTTTCTGTAACATAATTTTGTTTTCAAAATTTATTTTAAGCCAGTTCAGGTCAAACAAATATAAAACAAACAATTTTATTAGTAATCATTTGATGTAAATTATTATTTTCAATATTTCGAATTGTCGGTGTAATTCATCATCAGGAACACTGAAGAAACAAACACAATAAAAATATTTTAGTTACACAGATTTAAATATATAAAAAAAAAAATAAATTTCCAATATATAAAACAAAAGCAAAGGAACAATTCTTACATTAGAAATGAACGTACACTCAGTTCTGTTTTTACACGAATTTTACACGAATTTGATTTAACACGAATTAAAAATAAATCTGCATTTTGTTTTTACACGCTTTATTTTGATTTAACACGATTAACCCAAATTCTGATAATAACATTTTTAGTACCAACAGTTTTCACCGCTATAAAATTTTTAATTTTTATTATACTCCCGTGTTGCCGCGTGTAAACATGCATGTCAACAGTCGTCCCGTGTAAACGGGCTCATACTGTGTTTGTAAAATTTTAAATTCTGGGAATCCCCTGAATTACGTAGTAGAAATACGTGCTCAATTTATTTTGTATGCATTTGGAGTTCGGTGTTCAAAGTGAAAGGTTACTCTTTAAGTTTAAAGCCACATAAAACTTTAACCACAATTAAAATTCGTGCAAACTACTGAAAGAAAAAATAAGTTGTATCGTAAAATTTTTCTATTAATGATAATTGAAATTGTTTTCTTTTTTGCATTCTTTTATAAGTTTATGAAATAAAAATATACGCAAATATTAGCTATAACGCTCCAATATGAGTTTAAAAATGGTTTATTGTATTATTTCTACAGATTTGTTAAATTTGTAACCAATTTTCTACTTTTCCATAAGTGCAATGCATTTTTTTACACGATTTTTTTTTGCATGAAATCTTTAGGAACGTATCTACCGTGTAAAAACAGTATTCTTGTAAACACGGAGTATTTTAAACTAAATTCTAAAAACACTGCTATTGCAAATTTTCCCTTTTCTGACTAATTATGTGTCTGTAGCTGTGAGCACATTTCTCTGTGTCCATCTTGTAATTAATGTGTATGTTGCTTGGAGTGTGTGATATGTGGAGCATCTCAAGAGTGAGTCTTTTGGAATAATTGTTCTCTCGTTGTAAGATTTTTACTTTGTCGAAGTTGGGAATGTGGCCCTCTAAAGCAAGAGCTGTTTTTTGGCTATTATTATGTCCTGCTTTAATATCAGATTTGTGGGATGAAATTAGCGTCCTTAATTTTGATTTTGTTGTTCTAATGTATACCTTGTTGCATACATTGGTGCCGTCAGAATTACATGGAATTTCATAGATTAATTTGGATTGGTCAAGTTTGTCGATCGGATTTTTTACTGATTTTACTAAAAAGGTTTTTGAAAATATTGCACGGTTTAAAAGCTAATCTAAATTTGTTCTTGTCATAAATGTCAGATGTGGCAAATCTTTCAGCGAACTCAGGTATGTATATCACAGATTTGAATGGTTTTTCAATTTCGGGTGTTTTTGGAGAAGAGGTATGATTAATATTGCACTGTTTTATGATTTTATTAATGTACCATATTGGAAAATCGTTCTTTTGTAAAATTAGTTTTACTTTCTTAATGTTTTCGGCACGAAAACTTTCGTCGCTGATTTTAAAAACTCTGTGTACAAAGTTTTTTGCAGTGTTGTAAATCATCGATTTGGGATGCTACCGGAGATGCGGTTGTCCTCTTCTGCGTTGCCCGCCGCTGGGTACCGAATTGAATGTTTTCTTCGCTGGAGCGTCGTCTTCCATCCGCTCAACATGACCTAGTCAGCGAAGCCGCTCGATTTTTATGCGCTTTACTACGTCGATGTCGGCGTAAAGCTCATACAGCTCATCGTTCCATTGCATTCGTTAAGTAGATATGATATGGGGGTTCTGGACCAGGGAGCTTCATGACGTCAGCACGTGTACATATACGTTTTGTGTGTATGTATCAGAGATCTGCAATGAGTCACAGTTTTGCATCAATGCGCCACTTACTCAAAACTGAGTATGAATGTGTTGAGCTCACAATTAAGCACAATGTAATTAAGCACCCGTAGCAGAGTCAAGCTGCTGCTCTTAATTTACACTTTTCTTCTAATTTCTTTTGGGCAGCACTTCTCGCTGCCTAGTATTAAACTTTGTTAGTTTTAAGTTTATCACAATAAAATTGACATCGGTCAACGAAAGTTCGTTTTTTTGAATACGTGTTTTTTATTTATTTAGTTCGAAGAGTTTCCCCCAGTTCAGTAATTAAAGTGTTAATTTCAATATCCCCCCCCCCCCCCCCCGTTACAAAATTATTCATGGTCCATCGCGAGCCGGGTTTTAATAAAAGAAAAAAATTCGCGATTTAAAAAAAAAATTTTGTGCTTTTTAATATATATTTTATATATATTTATAAAAATATTTATAAAAAAAAAAAGGCTTCAAAGCTGAACGTTTTCGTGTAGCAGCAACAGCAGCAACATCAGCATCAACATCAACATCTACAACAACAACAACAACAACAACAACAACAACAACAACATCATCAGATTCAACAAAGTCTTGATTCAGGTGAGTTTTTTTATTCTAATAAATTGTATTGCTTATGATTAAAACCAAATAAAAATAAAAAATATAAAATTATATTTAAATTAATAAGAGAAAAAGTGACTCGTTGGTTTAAATTCGCCTCATTCGCGCGGTTCGATTTGGTAATAATTATTCTTGTAATTATTTTATCTTCAAAATAAAGTCTTTTTATACCTAGTATTGCAAGTGACAGTTTTTATTAATATTTCAAGTCTTGCATATATATATTTTACCAGCAAAAATTGTTTTAGCGGTAAAACAAATTATATAAATACATACATAACTTTATATAAAAAAGGTTCTTGAACTTGTCATTTGCAGTACATTGTTTTTTTATTAATCGGTAAAGAGTTAACAGTTTCATTCTGCTTTGTGCGTTATACGCACTAATCGAAGCCGAAACCACGCTTTCTGCTGGTAAAAAGCAACCCCAACTTTGTGCTTATTACATTAAGCTCTCTCGCACACTCATTTCCTTTGTGTGTGTTCGAAGCTGAGACTGCATCTCGTGCCAATATAATATACTTGCAGTGAGAGAGCAAATAAGCCGCACAGTGGGACTAGTCGTAAATTTGTCATCAAAATTTACTTGGTCTATTTTCGTAGGAAAAGTGCACTGTGGGCCAAGCACATAATTTTGCAAGTAAAACTTTTTATTATTGAATTCGCAAAAAATTAAAAATAAATAAATAGAGTCGGAAAATAAAGTTTAAAAAACAAACAAAACAAAAATTTTTTTCTCTATTAATTAATATATTATTTTTGGCAAAATATATTATATAAATAAAATTATATACGGAAAAAAACTTTTTATTTATAAATTAAATTTACTGTCGTGTTGTTTTGCTGGATTCTCGTGATATTTTTTATTCCTACAAATTTTTATAGAGCGACAAAAAAATTTTTTTTACTTCAAAAAAAAGAGGGCAAAGAATTTTAACAACGGAAAATAAAATGTCGCATTTAAAGATATTTATACGTTTGTCCGATGCTCTCGTCGAATTCAAAGCGGACTTTAATGCCGCCGAATATCACGACGTTTTCTAACTGGAAGCTCAAAGCGAAGAGTTGAGAGCGCAGTGGAAAAAAGTAAAGGCTGCTTATGATGCCCGTTTGGAAAATGTCCAATGACGAGGATTCAGACCACGAATCAATAAAAAAGAAGTATCGCAGCTGCTACCAGTCATATATACGGGTAGCAGGAAAAATTTCTGAACTGTCTCAGAATAAGCCCTCAAAGCAAAAAATTGCTTCAGAGCCGGCGGCGGCAATGGGCCACAGTATGCCTGTGCCGCCATGCGATACTGAGGTTTTCAGTGGTGATTACCTCTCATGGCCGTCTTTCAGGGACATGTTTACGGCCATATATATTACAAACTCGCGATTAACTGCAGTGGAAAAACTTTTTCACTTAAATAATAAAACACGTGGTGAAGCAGAGGAGATTGTTCGGAAATCTCCGTTAACCAATGATGGTTTTGCTCAAGCTTGGCAAGATTTGTCTGACCGATACGAGAATAAACGTATCATGGTCAACAGCCAGCTTAAAATATTATTTTATTTACCCCAGGTGCCAAAAGAATCTGGCACAGAACTGAAAAAGCTTCAAAGAGATATCAATGGTTGTATTTTTGCTCTAAAAATGCACAATATTGTTATCAATAACTGGGATGCAATCTTCATTTATCTTTGCTCTACAAGATTGCCCGAGGTCACGCTCTCCCTATCCATTTCGAATAAAAACGAAATTCCAAAATGGGCAGACCTCGATTCCTTCCTCACAAGCCGGATTCAAACTCTTGAAACCGTGTCTGATATTCGCAGCTCTAGCGGCGCAATACCCAGACAAATTTCAGCTTCAACCTCCTCCAACTTAAAATCAAACCAGAGCAGTTCATCTGGTAAAAAGGTAAATAATTACCAAATTAAAATTGCTCCTGCGAATTGTAAGCTGTGTTCCACAGAACCACATTCACTTCGCTTTTGTCCAAAATTTCTTAGAATGGACACCAATAATCGACTATCAATTGTTAGAAAATACAAATTTTGTATCAATTGTTTAGCTCACTCTCATGAGGTGAAAGAGTGCAAGAGTCAATATTCGTGTGTGATGTGCAAACAACGTCATAACACTCTCTTGCATCGAGACTTGACTCCGCCACAATCTCCTGTTTCGAGTATTGACTCAGGTCGGTCAAGCTCTCGACCCAACCCCCCGGGCTCTAACACACAATCTCATTCCACTCTAATACAGTCCACTAGCAATGACATTCAATCATGCTTCGCTACCACTACCAAACACGTATTGCTTGGTACAGCAATGGTGACCATATGCCACCTAGGATTTGCGTACACAACTAGAGCTCTTATCGACTCTGGCTCTGAAGATACGTTCGTATCTGAAAGAGTGCAGAAGCTATTGAAGTTGCCCACAAGAGCCGTAAACGCTCAAGTTTCGGTGCTTAACAACGCAGTTTCAGCGCAAGTGACCAAAGCTTGCGAAATAATTCTCAGTTCGCCTAGAAATAGGCAATTTCAAATAGAAGCTACAGCATTTGTGCTGTCTCGCTTAACTGAGAATCTGCCGTCATCCTCCATTGATCCTTCCTTGTGTAAGAGTTTGCCAGAATTACAATTGGCCGACCCACATTTCTTCAGAAGCGATCAAATCGATGTACTAATCGGTGGCGATTTGTACCCTGCTATCATTCTTGATGGCATTCGAAGAAACATTCTTGGATCACTATTGGCACAAGAAACAGTTTTTGGCTGGATATTCACAGGTCCTATGCCTTGTTACGAAATATCCAGCTTTACTACCTGTTTGAGCCATTATAGTGAAGTTGCGATCGATAAGCAGATCGCACGTTTTTGGGAGTTGGAGGAACTACCTAAAAAACAATTTTTATCCCAAACTGATAAGTTTTGTGAGGAAAATTATCAGAAAACCACTAAACGCGATGACAAAGGGCGATATACAGGGTGTCCAAGACTTAGAGTACTATAATGTGGGGGCTGATTCCTCGTGATGAGACGAGCAAAAAATTGTATGGGTGGGGTGGTCGCAAATGCCCCCCTAGGGGGCTAGGAGGGAAAAACAAAAAATTAGGTGTCGTTACGTTTTAATCCATAGCTAACATATCTCTGCAACGATTAAAAAAAAACTATACTTTTTTGAAAAGAAAATTAAATTTGCTTTAAATTACTTTTGCAAAATTTTTCCATAAAGTCATAAACAAAAAATGTGTAAGCACCTGAAGTCAAAAAATAGGTTTTTTTTCTTTAAAAATTCAACTTTCAAGGCGATTTTCTCAGAAAAAAACCAAATGTTTTATTATTTTTTATGACGCAGTTTTTTTCCTTGGTCAATTCTCTAAAAATCCATCATACATTGTTTATACCTCAGAGATAATATTTTTCGTATAATATCGATTTTCCGATTCTACCACTTTTTCCTCCCACTGGGGTACCTAATGCAAGCAAGGCGACTTTGTTTTTTTGTTGCTTACAATAACTAGTAAAACAGTTAGATTTAACGGAATTAAGAAAAAAAATCAATTTCTCATTATTAAGTGCATCACATGCCTGAATCGACACATTTTTTTCACCGATCGTAGAGTTATAATGTTTTCCAACTCAGAGTACGCAGACATTATTTTTTGTTACGGTTTTAGAAAATTTTTAGAGAATTGACCAAGGAAAAAAACTGCGTCATAAAAAATAATAAAACATTTGGTTTTTTTCTGAGAAAATTGCCTTGAAAGCCTTGAAAGAAAAAAACCAATTTTTTGACTTCAGGTGCTTATACATTTTTTGTTTATGACTTTATGGAAAAATTTTGCAAAAATAATTTAAAGCAAATTTAATTTTCTTTTCAAAAAGTTATGTTTTTTTTTAATCGTTGCAGAGATATGTTAGCTATGGATTAAAACGTTACGACATCTATTTTTTTGTTTTTCCCTCCTAGCCCCCTAGGGGGGCATTTGCGACCACCCCCACCTATACGATTTTTTGCTCGTCTCATCACGAGGAATCAGCCCCCACATTATAGTACTCTAAGTCTGGGACACCCTGTATAGTAACCTTACCATTTATAAGTGGATTCCCTGATGATATTAATCTTGGATTTTCCCGAGGTATTGCCTTCAAGCAGTGGGCTAGAAACGAAACTCGATTGACAAAAAATCCTGAACTTAAGACGCAGTATGAAGAAGTAGTAAATGATTACTTCAGATTGGGTCACATGAGAAAAGTTTCACCCCCTAAGTTTGAAATGTCGCCATGCCATTATTATTTACCGCATCATGCGGTGATAAAAGCAGAGAGTACTACTACCAAAGTTAGGGTAGTATTCAATGCGTCAAGTCCCACATCAAATGGAGTCAGCTTAAATGATGTCCTGCACGCAGGTCCAGTTCTTCAGGCCAACTTGACGCTTCTGGTACTGAAATGGCGGTTCTTCAAATACGTATTTAATGGTGACATTCAGCAAATGTACCGCCAGATTCTGGTTGATCCAAAACATTTGGTCTTTCAACGAATTCTATTTCGAAGCTCACCTGAAGATGTCATTCAGGATTATGAGCTTAAAACAGTAACCTTTGGCCTAAACAGTGCTCCATACCTAGCCATTAGAACCATGCTGCAATTAGCACATGATGTTCAGCAGCAATATCCTCTTGCTGCACAAATTTTGCGACATTTCACATATGCCGACGATGCTCTTGCGGGAGCTCACGACGTGAAAAGCGCAATAAAAGCTAGAAATGAGCTTATCGCTGCCTTAGACTCTGCAGGTTTTACTATGCGGAAATGGACTGCAAATGCTTCAAGCATTTTAGCAGACCCACCTACAGAACATCTTTTGCATGAAGACTTTTTAAAGTTAGAAGATGCAAGCTGCGCCAAAACTTTAGGAATTCGATGGAATGCAACTTCTGATTTGTTTTTTTACTGCTAAGCGTCTTGAGATTAAATCATCTTATACAAAACGTGAAGTGCTATCAATGATCGCTCAACTATTCGATCCTGCTTGTTGGCTGGCACCTATAGTGGTGACAGCGAAAATTCTCATGCAGCGTATCTGGTTGGATGAAATTGAGTGGGATGAAAAACTCCCATCTCACATTTTTCAATCTTGGCAAACTTTCTTGCTAGATTACGAACATATAAATAATATTCGTATACCACGGTTTGTTGGGTTCTCACCTGATTCCGACGTAGAGTTTCACGCCTTTTGCGATGCTTCTAAAAAAGCATATGCTGCGTCGATATACATTCGTGTGAAACAAAATGATTGTATTGTCAGTCATTTACTTTACGCAAAAAGCAAAGTGGCTCCAGTCAAGACGATCTCACTCCCTCGGCTTGAATTATGTGGTGCAGCCCTTCTCGCGGATATGGTAGACACCGTGCTGTCGCACCTCGAAATAGAAAGGCATAGATTGTATTGTTGGACAGATTCCACAATCGTGCTTGCCTGGATGTGTAAGCCCCCGTGTTCCTGGACAACCTTCGTCGCCAATAGAGTGTCAAAAGTGGCAGAGAAGGTAGGAATTCAAAATTGGTTTCATGTAGATACTCATGAAAACCCAGCAGACTTAGCAACGCGTGGAGTTACACCAAAAGAGCTGATTGACAACACTCTTTGGTGGCATTTGCGTGCGACGTTCTCAAAAAAATCAACCTGTCTTCAAAGTGCAGAAATTAATTTCGTGAAAACTCGATTAGTTCTACTATGCCAAAAATCAGTTTTTTCAAACGAATATCATTATTTGGAAACAAATCAAATGATAGGATCTAAGAGTTCACTTCTTGCTCTTAATCCATTTCTGCACACCGACAATTTACTACGTGTTGGGGGACGACTAGCCTCTTCCCCAATTTTATCATACGATGAAAAGCATCCAATTATATTGCCATATAATTGCCATTTTTCACATCTTTTAGTACGCTTCGTTCATGAGATTTCACTTCATGGGGGGAACTAGTTAGTGCTTCAACTTATTCGAATGCAATATTGGATCCTACGTGCTAAAACCCTTATCAAAACTACTTTACACAATTGCAAAACTTGTGTCGTTCACATGAAACGCGAAAGAACACAAATAATGGCTGCTCTGCCAGCTGAGCGAACGGTTATTTCACGACCATTTGCGTCCACTGGCATCGACTTCGCTGGCCCTTTCGAGATCAAAAGCTACATAGGTAGATCGTGCCGAATAAGTAAGGGCTTACTTACTTTCTTACTTAGGTGGTCGTAACAACCCGTGTCCGGGTTTCAGCCGACCTCATCAGCTCTCGCCAGGCGCCTCTGCTTTGCGCGCGCCTTCTCCAATCGGATACACCAAGTGCGGTTATGGGTTCTTCAGCCTGGTCCATCCATCGGAGGCATGGTCTCCCTCGTCGTCGTTGACCAGCGACCCTCGCCTCGAGCACCTTTTTCGCTGGAGCTTCGTCGTTCATACGATGGACATGACCCAGCCAGCTTAGTCGCTGCACAGTTATACGCCGAACTACGTCAATGTCATCGTAGAGCTCATACAGCTCGTGGTTCATTCGGATGCGATAGTCATCGCCGACTCGAACAGGACCGAAGATTTTGCGAAGAACTTTTCTCTCGAACACCCCCAGAGCGGCTGCGTCAGTTTACGAAACTACCCATGCCTCAGCGCCATAAAGCAGCACAGGTAGAACGAGCGTCTTGTAGAGTGTTAGTTTTGTCGATCGAGAGAGGGCTCTGGAACTTAGTTGCTTACTGAGCCCGTAGTAGCACCTGAAGACAATGGAAAAAATAATGGAACTAGACATCAGGGAGGCTAGCCTAAGGAATATCCCTCTAAATGGGTTTCAGTTTGCCTTTAAGTCTGACAAATCCACTATCACTGCAATGCATAGCCTAACCAACACAATCGAAAGGGCTTTTGAGGCAAAACAAACGGCATTATGTGCCTTTATTGACATTCAAGGGGCTTTTGATAACACTTCATACAAAGCGATGCAGATTAAAAACATCCCTCCCTTAATAATACAAGAGATTTTTAACATGCTCAACAGCAGAATCATAACATTTAAAATTGGTGGAATTTGCAACATCACTACCACCAGAGGATGCCCTCAGGGTGGGGTACTATCGCCTCTTCTATGGATTTTAGTCGTGGATGAACTCTTCGCAAATCTCCACAGCCGCGGTTTTGACACCAGAGGTTATGCGGACGATTTGGTAATCTCAATTCTGAGCTTTCATGAACCGACAATATCGGACAGAATGCAAAGTGCCCTTCGCATAACTTCTCACTGGTGTCAGAATAAAGGGTTAAGCATAAATCCTTACCAGACAACTCTGGTACCTTTTTCTAGGAAAAGGCTTTAAATCTAAAAAGGCCTACGCTCGAGGGTAAAATCATTGAATTTTCAAATGAGATCAAGTACTTAGGGGTGACTTCGACAAGCAACTCTATGGAACACTCACCCAAATTCAACTGTAGGCAGGGCAAATCGTGCTCTTTATGCCTGTCAACGCCTGCATGGTAAAACGTGGGGAATTAATCCAAAAATGATCTATTTGACGTTTACCAATAGGAAGACCTTTAGTCAAGTATTCGGCATTAGCATGGTGGCCCAAGGTCCAGCAACGTACAGCAGATAACATGCTCAAAAAGTTGCAAAGGATAGCGTGGATAGCACATATTTACATGTTTTCTGATAGTCAAGCAGCACCTTAACCATAGTCGGCCTTACAGTCTTATGAGCTCAAATCGAGACTAGTCTCTGATTGCGTTGAAACCCTAAATGCACTGGAACAAAACAACAAAGCAGAATTGTAATGGGTACTAGGGCACGAAGGTTTCGAAGGCAACGAAAGAGCTGACTGCCTTGCCAAAAGAGGGGCATCTCGACCTCTTATCGGCCCCTAACCATTTTGTAGTGTTGCTAAAGGCTACTTTGTGGAAAAGGTTAGGATCTGGGAAGATAATAAATTTCGGTGTCACTGGAGCAAAATTAATGGACAAGGGCAATATAAGAAATTTCAAATTCTCAGTAGAGCGAACTCGAAAAATTTACTCAAGCTAACCAAAGCAGACCTATGAATTCTAACAAGCTATTTCACAGGTCTCTGTTTACTTAGATACCATCTTCAAAAGATGGGACTATCTAACTTAGATGTATGTAGACTCTGCGAGGAGGAGGAGGAAACTCCAGAGCACATTCTATGAGAATGTCCAGCAATCTGCAGCTTAAGACTTTCTCACTTTGGGGGCAACAGACAACCTTCAAAAATATGGAACACCAAGCCAGAAACAGTGCTGAAATTCATAAAAAGTCTAGATCTGGAGAGCTTAGACAAGGGGATGCACAATAGATCCTATGGGACGCGGAGCGCATGGGCCCACTTCAAACAACAACAACCACATTGACGCTCTTAGTTTTAAAATAGGCTTGACTTTAAGAAAACTTTATCGATTAAATTTGTATTTACCATTGCACGTGAAGTATAAAATTGCTCATTCCCATCTTTTGCCATTCCTGCCTTATTGTATTGAAGTCTATTCGGGTTGGTTACAATTTCAAAAAACTCGAAGTTGTATTTAAAAAATTGTTCAATTTGTTTACGGTGTTCGATGGTGTGATCATGTTTCAGCACACGTGTTCAAGTTTTTGAATTGTACGTTTTAGATATCGTTAATATTAGACTAGAACTATTCTTCTATAAATTAATCAGAAAGGGGTCTTCAAACTCCAAGATGCCCACAAATACATTTTCCTAAAATTTCGTCGTCTCTTTTTGATCGTTCTTTTCTCATTCGCTCTGCACGTTGTTGGAACAAACTTCCTGTCTCTTTTAAGAGCTTCTCGGCACAGCCTAACACTTTTAGAGCTAAGCTTACCCAATATGTTCCAAATAATAGGCTATAAATTCGTATTTAATGTGTATGTCCCTCTTTTTTAAGTTTTGCTTATTATTATTATATATAAATATAAGGTTTTGTGTTACATATATGGGCATTTCTTTGCTTACGTACGCGACGTTTGTACGCATATAACAAAAAAAAAACAAAGTGAAAACAAAAAATTTTGTTTATGTTTTGGTTCTTGTGAAGCCATAGAGGAGCACTATATATAGGAGTAAAATCAGGCACGGTCGAGCGTTGAGTTAAATCATATCCGCCTTTGGAATGGCGATTCGACGCGACAAAAAAGTAAGTGATTTTGAGGCGCATGTGAAAATATTTAAAACTACGTAATATGTAAGAAAATTATTTTTTTCTTAAAATTTTAAAACTAATTTAACAATGATATTTTATAATGCAATGACTTTGAATCATAATCATCTTGATTTTTTTATATTTAAATAAAGTGAATAACAGAAGATTTGATACACAAAATTATTCAAGCTATAAATTTTTTATTAAAAACAAAAGTAAAACTTAAATTCTAATTCAGGAAAAAACACGTTTTTATGAAAATGAATTCACCACAATAAATTCACTGACCACTTTTGCTGGCCAAAATTCTAAAATATCTTTCGGTGCCGATTTCGAATTTGATGTAAAAAATTAAAACTACAAAATGGCGGCCGAAATATAAAAACGCCATTGTATCCGTGTGAAACGTAATGTAAGGGGGTTTTCGGAGTCGCTGATTTCAAATTTGATGTCAAAATTTAAAAATTTTACATTAAGACTTCAATGTAGCGTACGGTATTTTGAGTCCATATTCGATAAACTATTTTAAGATTTCGGAATATGATATTAAAATTGATATCAGCGACGACTCCCTTATACGAAGTTTTTTAGACTTTCAAGGTTTTTGCTTTCAAATGGGACTATATTTACTGAAATTTAGATCGAAACAACGCATTTAACGCTTTTAATAAAATAAATAAATTTTTTAAAGAAATTTTTTAATTTATTTTAAATTTAAGTGTATTGTTAATTAAAAATGATTGTATAATATCCAAATTTATACAATCTAACCTTTAAATTTGGATAAAATAAAGAGCTCCAGATCTTGAATACCCCTATTAAGAGCTGTTCATAAATTACGTTAGATGAATTAGATTTTTTTTCTTACGAGTACCTACGCGACAAAGTTTAAGCGCCTATACATTTTTTAATATGTTTTTAAAAATTAATAGATGTATAATAAGCACGATAATAATCTTGTTTAAGAGATTTTTTTATAATTTTTTTTTAATCACTTCATATATGTCTCATGAATATGTAAAAAACTTTTTTCAAAATTCCTTCTCAAACTATTGAGCCTATTTTGCAGATGGCTTTATTATTCTCGCGTCCCTCTTCTTGTTATTACAAATAGTTTATATTGTATATATTATGTATTATATATTATTGATGTATTATATTATTGAATTTGTATACGAATGAACATCGCCAATGGTCGCAGTACTGAATTGGCCAAAAAAAGAAAATCAGACCAGCAAAAAGAAAAAGGTCAGATGCAAGCAGAATATAAACAAGCAGAAGGCTTAATGTATGCACCCGGGATCGCAAACGACTGGTAAATTAAAAAATAATTTTTCATTTTTATCAAAAAAAAAATAAAATAGTTTTTTTAACGTCGTTTTTACTCTTTCTACTTAATATTTCTGCAAAAATACTTGACCGATTTTTATGTTTATGATCTAGATTTTTTTGTTATGAGTTTCCCTAAACGAAAAAGAAAAATAAAGATTAATTTAATCATTAAAAGTACCGAAAAACTTGTTTTGAAACTTTAAACGTGTGTTTCTCGAAACAGGTTTTTTAAAATCGGTGTGCAAGATTGCTCAATAACTATTAAACCGATTTACTTCAAAATTGCTGAATAATTAAAAAAATATATTTTTGAGGGGCTGACTACGTTCTCGTTTAAAGTTCTCAAACAATTTTTACAGCTACTTTTGTCCAAAAATGTTAGGCTCTTTTTTGAGTTTTAACTTTGCGAAGCCGCCATTTTGTTTCTAATTAATTATTTTAAAAAGCTCCTTAGTCGGCCCTTCACATTCCCCTCAGGTAAGGAAAGCTCGAGATATCCAGCACACTGTTTTTGCTATTTTTTGTATTGCTTCGTTTAAACACAAGTGACGTCACGTAAAAATACAAAAAAAAATTTACTATTTAAATATCCTTACTTAAAACACTACTAAAATTTCGAAAAAATTAGGTAAAATGCCCCTTTAAGTACCGACTTTCATTCACTCTCGCTTAAATATAGACTAAAGGCATTAATAAATTATGTTTGCGGTACATGTACGCGACACTGGAACAGAATCAAAAACATATACAAAAATTACTGTTATTTGCGCACCGAATGCTCTCTCTTTGTTTTTATATATTTAGTTGTTGGTAAGTATATTGGAAGCTACAATACAGTATTCATTTTTTTTAATACAGTTAATTACATAAAGAGAAGAACTCATTCAATTTTGGCATTTCCAAACTGGCGTTACGTACCATTGTACAAAAAAATTTTAAAAAAGTGAATGGAAAAGTCAATTTTTTAAAAGGTTTTATTTATATTTGCGTAGTAATTAAGTAGCACTATATTAAGTAAAAGAATTACAACAATCGATCCTAAGGATTAAAAGATATAAGCAAAACTGTGCTCTGGCGTGACGCTACAAAAAACAGAAGTAGTTTTCGTCTTGGATTACAAAATTTGCAAAACTCTGCGAATTGGGAAAGACTTTATGTATAAAACCTTTTTTAAAGGTTTTGAAATAATATACGTATAAGTTTATTTTCCAAGTAATAAAATTTAAAAATCTTTTTCCGTTTTTTTGTTATTAGACTTGGTTATCTAACGTGACGTTACTTAAATTTCCATTGTAATTCAATGGGGTTATTAAATAATTAGGTAATTATGTAATTTAGTAATCAAAAACAAATTTAATATATTCTGCCTCTCCTTGCCTCAACCATTTTTCATTATTTTTAGCCAATACCTTCCATTTTTACTAAAACAAAAACTTTACGAAGCATTTACATAACATTTACAAAAAAAAATTACATTTATGAAACAGTGAAGACGATTTGATCGCGATGGTAGATGAGTTTATGTTAAAATTGCTTAAATCAGTTAAATATAAATGTTTCTCTTAAATAATATAATTAAATAATAAGTTTTTAATAACTTTTGATTTTTCGGTCACGGTAGACTTTTTTCTAGAAATGTCCATTTAGTAAAAACTAAGTTTAAGAAAAATTTATTTTTGTTTCCACTTTTTTTATGCAAATTAGTATCAACTTCCAATACTCTCACATGGTAAAATTTAAATATTTTTTGTTCATTATTGGTGATCAAAACAAATTTTTAGTAACATTTAGGCCCCTATTATGTATTACAACTCAACTAAGTTGACTAGATTCAACTAAATTTTTTTCGTATAACGTATAACATCAATTCAATTTAAACCAAACTACATGGTTAATCTTTTACACATACAACTTAATCTTTTAAGAATTTTCAAATTACATGTTTCAATTGAAATGTAAGTAATACGTTATACGAAAATAATTTAGTTGAATTTAGTTGAATATGAATACACAATAGGGGCCTTAATTTTTCAACCGCGGTTGACCATTTCAAAAAAATGTCCATGTACAGGAAATGATTCAAACTAGGTTAATTCTTGATTTTAGTCATATTTATTAAACGTAATTCAATTAATTAGTTTGAATTACTCTAACGCAATCACCTGTAACATTTGTTTTAGCCATAAGGCTTTTCATATTACATTAATAAAATAAATTAAATGAAAAATTTGTATTCAAAATTGGGGCGATTTTGAACACAAATTTTTCGTCTGCACCGCTTGGTTATTTCATTATATCGCACACTACGGAATGGAGTTTCAAAAGCAATGAGACAAACCAATGAAACAAAACTTTTTTTAAACTATACAGCCTAATTCTAAATGAAAGCTCCCCGGCAATTGTAAGAAGGAGTTTCACTTTTTAAACGGGGATAATGCTTTTAGAGATTTTTTTTCATGTAATCTTTAAAATTGACTATGAATACAAATATTTGCATTAAAATTTTTCAAAAATTCTGTGAACATTGTTTAAAATACGAAAATTCCATTTTTCAATTCCCGGGGAGATTTCATTCAGAATTGGGCTGATAGAGAAAGAAGATGTGTACAAAATGTATTTGATGTGTCGGTCAAAGTATATGATCGCTACGAATAGTTCTACATTAAAAAGTAAAAATATGTAAATTTTGAGTTGTGACTGTTTTGTATTTAGTGTGCGATATGTTTTGTAAAACCAATAGGCCTAATCTAAATAGACGAAACGAGACTATTGCAACTTGCCGAGCGTCTGACGAGTTGAAAAATTCTGACGATTCTGACGGAACAAAACGTATGAACAAGCTTGTAAGGACGAAATTTGCCACCAAATTTAATCCCACATGTTGACCTTATGTTTCTATTACAGCTTCCCTGTAAACCGAAACACATCACCGGCGCCCAGGTGAACGCGATTTGAAATCTCCAAAATCACCAACGACTAGGCAGCGCCTGTCAACTACGAACCCGCATTTGCTACCCTGCCAGCTTTAGGATAGGCGAGAACTCAAGAAATCTTCAAAGTAGACATAATACTGAGAATAAGCCGTAAACTATTTAATGACTGCTTAAAGAATGCATTAAATGAAACATATCTATATCTTTATGGAATGAAATAAATATTTATATATGATAATTTTAAATGAAAATTCAAATAAAATTATTCTCAAAATATTGAATTTTTGAGACAAGATAAAGCATGGGTCTGGTAGGATTAATTCCGTAACAACAGGGAAAATCCACTCAGTGTAGGCTTAATACGCATAAGTTAACCTTCACTTTATTATTTTCTAGATTAGCACCACCGAAGTAACGGGAGAGGCCACTTAGCTAGAAAATAAGGGTTCTAGTTCGCCTACAATACGATTCATGCAGCTCGCATGATCGCAGTACGAAGTAACCAAGCAACCTACATAAGCCATTAGGGGGGTTCAGACGATACAGCATGCTGTCAAACCTTGTCGTATGCAACTTAGCAACTAAAATGTTGGATCGTTCGAACGCTCGATACAGCAGACTGACAACATGTTAACTTACAATCAAAATATTTTGCTATCAAGGTCATCACGGAAGGTTTTACAGCATTCTGTATCATCTGAACCCCTCTATTAAATACACCGGAAGACAACATGACGATTCATGCAACCCGCATGAACGCAGTACTTGTCATACCGCACGAAGTAGCCATGCAACCTGGATGAGCTATTATTATAACTACCAGCTAAAACAACAAACAAAAACCGACCGGAATTACATGATGATTCATGCAACTCGAATGAACGCAGTACTTGTCATACCGCACGAATGAGCCATTAAACCAACCGGGAGTACACAACATGACGATTCATGCAACCCGCATGAACGCAGTACTTACCCCACGACAGTGATATGATTTGATAGGATTTCGGGCTCATTTTGGGATATTTGATCTATTTGAGAACGTGTGAGATCTCGGATGCTTAGGTGGGATTTTCTACTGTGCCATAATTTTTAAAATTTTAAACTCTTTACAAAACTGGTTGGCATCTCTTTTTGTAATCTTTTGCAATTGTTCGTTCAATTAGTGTTCCGTTGATTTTAAATATGTAAGAAACGGATATGTATATAAACATTGTATGTTTTCATTGCTTAAAGTTTACCAATGTACATAACCAAGTTTTTCGGTAAATATAACAATTTTGAATATTATAACAATAATACAACGTGATTTCAGAAAAACATCACAGTTGAACTGTAGAACTGTTCGCTTTGCTTCGAATAATATTTTTTTAGATTCATTCATATTAAATTAAATAAGTCATATTATTGTTTGTGATAGTACAAGTTCCTTGTATATATGTAGGTATACAAAATTTTATTGATCTCAATGAATTGGTGTTAATACTTATATTTCAAAAGTTTTTATTTGAATACATAAAATGTGTTTTGTTTTTCTTGATTTTGTTAATAAATAAACTTTTATACTTTTATATAAAAATTTCTGATAAGTATTTATTTTCATAAATTGGATAAAAAAACTTTATTGATATTAATATTTTGGTGGGATTTTTCTGTGTGTTGTTTATGTTGTTTTGGTGGGATAAACAGGTCTAAATCAGGATGCGATCGGGATTTTTCAATAAACCAGAATCACATCACTGCCCCACAAAGCAGTCATGCAACCTGCATGAGCTATTATCATTAACTACCTGCTAAGACAACTGAATTTCTCTAATTCGTTCGAGATTCTAAACACTTTTTTTTAAATAAATATAAAAGGGTAAATTTGGGGGCGCGCACTAAAAACCTTTTTTGAATAAAAACTCGCGGATGGTTGAACTTTAATAGACCGTGGTCAATTTATTAGTAAAAAACTTAGAGCTAACAACGTTAAAACAAAGGCAGCGAGAAGCGCTGCCCAAAAGAAAAAAGGAAATATATACATATACAAGAGCGGCAGCAACGGGCAACCACCAGTGGCGTTAACATCCCGCCCGCCTTGCAGGAATGCCAAATCCGGATGGGAAGATTCCCGGCTGCATCATACGCGCATACACATCACTCCCAAGCAAAATATGGACCGGCGATGAAACATAAAAGTTTGGATCAGCCAAATTTAAATTTGGGAATCCCTGTCTGATCCGCTCGTCGATACTCTTGATCGGTGTCACGACCTCCAACCGCCGCTCGACCCTAGCTGTCGTTTCAATGCGGACGCTAGACTCATACTGACCCCGGATCATCAGAGCGCACACCTCAGTGCCATCAACCACAGACGTCGGCAGCCTCCACTTCAAAACCAAAGCCTTGGCAATTGTCGTCTGCGGGAGACAGGCATCCAGGATAGCGCGCTCTGAGACGAGGCGACCATTTGCCCAGGCCCGCATCATAACAGTGGAGAGCAGTGAGGTGACGCGTTGGAGGTTTTTTGCTGTCGGTTGCTCTCGGGGAGATCGCCTCGGGAAAGAGTCCCTTACCGAAGACGCTGACGGTGCATTCGACAGCGATCTCTTTTGAGGGGGGCACCGCTGCGGGAGGTGGTCCCTAGCCGGAGACGCTTTCGGTGCTGTCGACTGCGGTGCCTGCCACGACGGACGTGGTGGCCTATAACCCCTTGGCTTTGAGCTGATGGGCTCATCTTGAGCAGTCGCTGTTGCCTTCTTAGCTCTAGAATGCCTACCACGGGGCCTCCTGGAGTGAGCCCGACCAGTTCGGACTCGTAGGCGCGAGTGGAGCAAGCTATGGTGGTCGTCCCCACAGTGACGGCATCTTCCATTGCTCCGACAATCCTTTCTCATATGACCGCTCGAGAGGCAATTGGAGCAGTGAAAGTTAAGTAACACTGCTCGTAACCGCTCCTCAATGTTCATCTCCAGGAACTGCCGGCACGACGGAAGATTATGCTCCAACGAGCACAAGCTACACCTAGCCTTGGCGTCACTGCTGGCTACGACCGTGACCACGCTTGTCACCGAAGCTCGCGGCGGTGCGAGTTTTTCTGCAGGCAACTCGAGCACCGTCTCCGTTTCGCTGGCGCCAAACTCAGATTCTGTCTGGAGAACCATTTCCTCCAGAAGATCGCTGACGATGTTGGTGGTGGACATTCTGAAACGAGACAAAAAGAAACAAAAAAGGAAAAACAAGAAAGGCAGGTGGTTTGGAGAAATAGTGACTTAGCTACGCAGACGGAAGTGCGACAAGCTTAACTTTAGGTCGAGCTATGCAACCTCGCTCGGTTCGGACATCGGCGACGCGAACTCTATTATCGCTACCAGTGTAAGTCTTTAATATTCGACCTAATCGCCACTCATTCGCGGGTAAGTTGTCTTCTTTCACGACAACTAAGTCATTTACTTTTAAATCTAATTGAGGACTTTTCCACTTAACACGCCTATGCATCTCCTTCAAATATTCATTTTTCCACCTGGTGCAGAAATGCTGATGCATTGCCTTGACCTTCTGCCAACGGTTGACGATCGTCAGAGGCTGATCTGGGTTTTCTGGCTCCACTAGTGAGAGAAGTGGGCCTCCGACTAAGAAATGGCCTGGAGTCAGAGATTGACAGTCACCAGGATCTTCGGACATGGGGGTAAGGGGCCTCGAGTTAAGACAAGCTTCGATTCTGTTAAGCAAAGTTGTGAATTCTTCGAAAGTATAGCTCATACTTCCGGCCATTTTCTTAAAATGCGCCTTAAAACTTTTTACACCCGCTTCCCAAAGGCCTCCCATATGGGGAGCACCTGCTGGAATGAAGTGCCATGAAATTTCTTGCTGCATGTACTGAGCTAAAAGACCGTCATGAGATTCCTTTAGAAAATCTCTAAAATCTTTCTTTAGTACTTTGGAAGCGCCAACAAAGTTAGAACCATTGTCAGAATAGACCTTTGCTGGGCAGCCGCGTCTAGCGACAAAACGAGAGAAAGCCGCTAAAAAGGTGGCAGTTGACAAGTCGCTTGTGGCTTCTAGATGAATTGCCTTCGTAGCGAAACAAACAAATAAGCACACATAGCCCTTACTAATTCGACAAGTTCTACCGATGTAGCTTTTTATGTCGAAAGGACCAGCGAAGTCAATGCCAGTGGACGAGAATGGACGCGAAATAACAGTTCTGTCTATTGGTAGAGCAGCCATAATTTGAGTTCTCTGTAGCTTTTTATGGACAACACAAGTCTTACAATTGTGCAGGGTTGTTTTTATCAGGTTTTTAGCACGTGGAATCCAGTATTGCATTCGTAACAGACGAAGCACTAACTGGTTTCCTCCATGAAGGGAAATTTCATGAATAAAACGTACTAAAAGACGTGAAAACTGGCAGTTATATGGCAATATAATCGGATGCCTTTCATCATATGACAAAATTGGCGAAGAGGCTAATCGCCCACCAACACGCATTAGTTCGTCATTATGCAGAAATGGATTCAAGCTAATAATCGAACTCTTGGCGCGGATAATATTTTTAGTTTCTAAACTATAATATTCATCAGGAAAGTTTATTTTTTGACATAACAATACGAGTCGTGTTTTTACGTGTTTAATTTCTGCGTTGTCAAGACATGTTGATTGTTTGACAAATGTAGTACGAAAACGTGGATGCGTGCGATGAAGAAAACGAAAGACATAAGCTAACACTCTTAGACCCCTCGAGAGAGTAGAGAAACGCTCCAAAACGTCTTCGTATTGAGCAAAGTATGCAAGGTTTACCTTCACAGCTTTACGCTCAAGAGACGTGTCTAAAACTGCAGGTTGAGTTTTTCTTTGCCAAGACGAGCGTTCGAGTGAAAGCCATGATGGCTTATGCCACCAAAGATCGTTATCGATTAGCTCTTGGGGTGTAACGCCCCGTGTGGCTAAGTCCGCCGGGTTTTCATGTGATTCTACATGAAACCAGTTTCTTACGCCAACCTTGTCTGCTATTTTAGAGACTCTATTCGCTACAAACGTTGTCCAAGAACAAGGGGGCTTACAAAGCCAGGCAAGTACGATTGTGGAGTCTGTCCAACAATATAATCGATGCCTATCTATTTTTAGGTGTGATAACAGGGTGTCGACCATATCAGCGAGAAGTGTTGCTCCGCAAAGTTCAAGACGAGGTAATGAAATCGTCTTGACTGGGGCCACTTTGCTCTTTGCGTAAAGCAGGTGAGTGACAATGCAATCACCTTGTTGAACACGGATATAAATAGCTGCAGCATATGCCTTTTCAGAGGCATCAGAAAAGGCATGAAATTCTATCTCAGAATTGGGTGAATAACTAACATAACGAGGTATGCGAATGTTATTAATGGTTTCATAATCCATCAGAAAAGTTTGGCAAGTTTGAAAACTGTGGGCAGGAATATTTTCACCCCAATCGATTTCATCCAACCAGATACGCTGCATAAGAATTTTAGCTGTTACCACAATAGGTGCTAGCCAACCTGCAGGATCAAAAAGTTGTGCGATGACAGATAGAACCTCGCGTTTAGTGTAGGATGTTTTAATTTCTAACTGTTTGGCAGTGAAATAAAATAAATCGGAAGTGGCATTCCAACGGACACCTAAAGCCTTGGCGCAACTAGCATCTTCTAGCTTTAAAAAGTTTTCTCGCAGAAGATGCTCTGTCGGTAGGTCTGCTAAAAGGCTAGATACATTTGCAGTCCATTTACGCATTGCAAACCCGGCAGAATCTAGAGCAGCTATAAGCTCATTTCTAGCCTTAATTGCGCTTTGCACGTCATGAGCTCCAGCTAAAGCATCATCGACATAAGTGAAATGCCGTAAAATTTGCACAGCAAGAGGATACTGCTGTTGAACATCATCTGCCAATTGCAGCATGGTTCGAATGGCTAGGTATGGTGCGCAGTTTACGCCGAACGTAACAGTTTTCAGCTCATAATCCTGAATCATATCATCAGGAGAGCTTCTGTATAGGATTCGTTGAAACGCAGACTGCTCTGGATCAACAAGGATCTGGCGGTACATCTGCTGAATGTCGCCATTGAAGACATATTTAAAAAAACGCCATTTTAATACCAGAAGCGTCAAGTCCGCTTGAAGAACTGGGCCTGAGTGCAGGACATCATTCAAGCTAACACCGTTAGAAGTTGAGCTTGACTCATTGAAAACTACCCGAACTTTCGTTGTAGTACTCTCTGGCTTCAATACCGCATGATGCGGTAAATAATAGTGAGATGGTGAAATCTCAAACTTAGGAGGCGAGACCCGTTTCATATGATCCGATTTTAAGTAATCCTTTACCACTTCATCATATTGCAACTTAAATCCTGGATTTTTAGTCAATCGAGCTTCACCACGAAGAAATTGCTTCAAAGCGATGCCTCGAGAAAATCCTAAATTTATTTCCGTAGGGTAGCCACTTTTGAATGGCAAAGTGACTATATATCGACCCTTGTCATCACGTCTTGTGGTTTTCTGATAGTTTTCTTCACAAAACTTATCAGACGCCGATAAATGCTTCTGTTTAGGAAGTTCCTCCAACTCCCAAAAGCGAGCAATCTGTTGATCGATTGCTAGTTCACTAAAGTGTGTCAAGCACGTTGTAAAGCTTGATATTTCGCTACGAGGAAGGGGCCCAGTAAACATCCAGCCGAACACAGTTTCTTGAGCCAAAAGTGATCCCAGAATATTCCTCTTAGTGACATCAAGAATTATGGCATGGTACAAATCGCCACCGATGAGTACATCTATCGGTCCGCTTCTAAAGAAGTGTGGGTCAGCCAATTGTAAATTGGGCAAACTTTCACACAAAGAAGGATCAACGGAACACGACGGCAGGTTTCCAGTTAAGCGTGACAGCACAAAGGCTGTAGCTTCTATTTGGAATTGCCTGTTTTTGGGAGAACTAATGATCAAGTCACAAGCTTTTGTGACTTGCGCCGATACTGCGTTATTTAAACCCGAAACTTGAGCATTCACAGATCTCGTGGGTAACTTCAGAAGCTTCTGCAATTTTTCAGATACAAACGTACCTTCAGAGCCAGAGTCGATAAGAGCTCTGGTCGTATACGCTGATCCTAGATGGCATATGGTCACCATTGCAGTACCAAGCAATACGTTGAAACAACACTGAATGTCGTTGGTAGTGGACTGTAATTGGGTAGCGTGAGATTGTGAGCTATTGTTGGAAGGGTTTGGGCGCGAATTCGGCCTGCTCGAGTCGACACTCTGAGCAGAAGGGGTTGCATTTGAGTCACGATGCAAAAGCGTGTTGTGACGCTGCTTGCACGTCATACACGTGTATTGACTTTTGCAATCGTTTGCTAAATGGGCGTTCGATAAGCAATTGATGCAAAAGTTATTTTTGCGAACAATTGTTAGCCGCTTCTTAGCATTCATTTTTAAAAAACGTGGGCACGAACGTAGCGGGTGCTGCTCTGTAGAACAGAGCTTGCAATTTGTAGGGTTAATTTTAATTTGGTAATTGTTAACCCTTTTACCAGATGAATTGCTCTGGTTTAGTCTGGAGTTGGAAGAAGAGGGCAATGAATTTGATTTCGGTACCGTGCCGGTTGAGCTGCGAATGTCGGACACGGTTTCGAGTGTTTGAAACCGATTTGTCAGAAAATTATCGAGGTCGGTCCACTTTGGAATCTGATTTTTATTCACAATGGACTGCTCCCATAAGGAGAGCGTGACCTCCGGCAATCGCGTAGAGCAAAGGTACACAAAAATTGCATCCCAATTAGAAATATCAATGTTGTGCATTTTGAGTGCAAAAATACAACCATTGATATCTCTTTGAAGCCTTTTGAGATCTGTGCCAGATTCTTTTGGCACATGTGGCAAATTAAACAGTATTTTAAGCTGGCTGTTGACCAAGATACGTTTATTCTCGTATCGGTCAGACAAATTTTGCCATGCTTGCGCAAACCCCTCATTGGTTAAGGGGGATTGTCTAACAATCTCTTTAGCTTCACCCCGAGTTTTATTATTCAGATTAAAAAGTTTTTCCACTGAAGTAAGCCGCGAGTTTGTTATATAGATGGCCGTAAACATGTCCCTAAAGGACGGCCATGAGAGGTAATCCCCACAGAAAACCTCAGTATCGCATGGTGGCACAGGCATACTGTGACCTATTACTGGCGCAGGCTCTGGAGCAGCTGATTGCTTTGGAGTCTTCTGTTGAGAGAGCTCAGATATTTTTCCTGCTACCCGAATGTATGATGGGTAGCAGTTTTTATATTTCTTTTTTAAGGGCTCAATATCTGAATCCTCATCAGAAGCCATCTTCTCCATGCAAGAATCATACTTTGCTTTGACCTTTCTCCACTGGGCTTTAAGCTCATCACTTTCAGCTTCCAGCGAGAAAACGTCATGAGTTTCAACAAAATTAAAATCTGTTTCAAACTCCACTAGCGCTTCGCACAGACGAATAAAAGTCTTTAGTTGCGACATATTTATTTTATTTGTGTTTCTTGTAAACACTTTGCCGAACTAAATTGACGATTAAAAAAAATAAAAAAAAACCAAAAAAACAAAAAAAAATTTGATAAAAAAAACAACCAAAAGTACCTAAAATAAAATTGTCACAAGAAACTTGAGAAAAGCACAATTTATATTAAAACAATTTAAAATTGTTTTATTTTTGTATTTTATTGTGCACCAACAAATAAGAAAAAAAATTTTTATATTGAAACAAGAAAATTTAATAAAAAAAAAATTTTTTTTGTTGTGTCTGTCCCACTGTGCAGCTTATTAACACTCTCCTCTATTTTTCTAAGTCTTTTGCGCTTCGAAATGACTTAGAAAAATTTTCGCCAATATATTTTATTTTGACCGCAAAATTTGTGTCTTCGTCCCACTGTACCACCTGTGCACTCTCTTACTACTAAGACGTGCACTCAATCACAGTCGGTAAAGAGCACGACTGCGAGCGCGGCAAGTTCAATTGCAGGCTCAGCTGCGGACAAAGCACAAAACGAGTGCAAAAAAAATTGCGTTAGCGAGAGCGTAAGCCTGTGTAAAGCACCAAATGGGGGTGACTTCTGCAAGCACAAAGCCTCGCTTTTAGCTTTGAACAATGCGTATATCGCACAAAGCGTAAAAGGAAAATATTGCGCTCCCAATGCAGACACTACAAATTGTTATTGTAGCTGCCTTAAACAAAGAGTCCAAATGGCAGCTCACTAAATGTTTTTGGCAAAGTCACAAATTAAAACACAGCTTAAATATGCACAAAACAAATATGTATTTATATACCAATGAATTTTTCTAAGATCGCGCACTTTTTGTAAATAAAATTGTATATATGTAATTTTTGGCGGCAAAGCAAAAATTGTACTGTATTTATGTACAAAAAAGAAACAAATGCCAAATCAATATATAGGTACAATTTTATAACGACTGAAGATAAAAAATTCACAACTTGATTAAAAAATATCAAAAAAAACCGCGCGAATGAATTTTCCGAACCGAGCTAATGTCACTTTTTTCCAAAATAATTAAATAATTAGAATAAAAAATCCTACCTTATTTTCCCAAAATTTGCTTGGTGTTGATGCTGCAGATGTTGTTGATGCTGCAGATGTTGTTGATGCTGCCGAAGTTGTTGATGCTGCAGATGCTGTTGATGCTGCAGAAGTTGTTGGCACTTTTTTTTTTGTGTTTTTTTTTTTTTAAAAAAGCTAAGGCTTTTATTTTTAATGTTCGCGGGTTTTACGAAAAAAAAAAACGGCTCGCGAAGGACCAATGAATTTCTCTAATTCGTTCGAGATTCTAAACACTTTTTTTTAAATAAATATAAAAGGGTAAATTTGGGGGCGCGCACTAAAAACCTTTTTTGAATAAAAACTCGCGGATGGTTGAACTTTAATAGACCGTGGTCAATTTATTAGTAAAAAATTTAGAACTAACAACGTTAAAACAAAGGCAGCGAGAAGCGCTGCCCAAAAGAAAAAAGGAAATATATACATATACAAGAGCGGCAGCAACGGGCAACCACCAGTGGCGTTAACAACAACCAACTAAAATCAACCGGAAGTACACAACATGAAAAGTCGCGGCTCGAACCGAGAAGAGAAACTATAAAAAGGGAAGAACATGTTCGAGTCAAGACAGTGTTGTCACTTTAAAACAATTGTGGTAGATATCCCACTTTTTTGGACGTTTTTGGCTTCTGCCACTTAACCACCCACTATTTGTATTTTTCCAAAATCTACCATTATTTCAGCCTTTATTTATAATTTATGCATAAAAGTTAATGCATAATAACTCCAATTTTTAAATTTTATTACAATTACACAAGATTGCAAATCAGGGTCAACTTTTGGACCAGAGAAGACGAAAGTGGTTACATATGTATTTATATATATTTTTGTATTTATATATATTTTAATTCAAAGCCGTAGTCCGTTTTTTCTATCAGGTCAAGTTTTAGAGATATAGGCAAAATTGTAAAAAACGCTTCCTTTTCGGTTAATTGGACCATATCTTCTTAAGTCATTGGACGATTTCAATTGCCTTTAAAGAGTTTGAATAAGTTATATGTATTAAGCCTAATCATTGCTGTTTATTTCAGTTCATTATCTTTTGTAGTTTTCAAAATATTGGCCTTCGAAGTTCAAAATATTTAAAAATTTTGCATTATAAGCATATTATATGGTTAAACTTTTGTATATTTCCATGCAATTTTTAATTTATTTTTTTGCGGATGGACAATCCTTGGAATTTAGGTAAGAAGCTTCCTTTTTGCCAATGACATTGATAGTTAAAGTTATATTGAAAAAAATGAATTTTTATTAAATTTACTTTCAGAAAATCTTATACAGTTAGAAAAAACTTAGAAAGAAACTTATTTTTCCGCCTTTGGATTTTCTTGGAATAAATTTCATAAAAATTCGGTTTTTCTAAAATAACTCTTAAACTATCAATGGCATTGGCAAAAAGTAAACTCCTTACTTAAATTCTGGATTGTTCACACGACAAGAAAAATAAAATTAAATTTAAATTCATGGAAAGATAAGTTCCATGGCTGCAAATATGCATATTAGAGTGGAACGAATTTTCAACCTCATGGGCAATATATATTTTTAAAAACTATGCATAAAAATTAAATTTATGCATCTTTAGTTTTTTTTGCGACATAACTTTTGAGTGCGCCCGAGGGTTTATATATTGCATTGACTTTTTTTAAATTTTTTTTCCGAAATCCAAAGAAATTAGGAGCTAATTTTTTTGATACAAACCTCTTCATTAAAGCATAAATAACAATTTGTCTTTGCGCTAGAAGATATTCAAGTTCAAAGATCACTGAAATCGGTCATTCACTTAAATCTCCACTCCTCTTTGTAGGACAGAAAATATGCTGAGGACAAAATTGTAGATAATTCTCTACAAAAATGCCGTTAACAGTTTTAACGTAAAACAAACAGTTTCCACTTTGCGACTATATATGTTTGAATAGCGCAAAGAAGAAATTTCTTACTGTAGTTTTATACATACATCACGGTGCGCTTGAACGAGATTAAATAAAAAGTTCTTTCACTTGGAATTTTCTTTCAGATTCTTAAAATATATTGCTTCTAGATCATATAAAACCAAAAATTAAAATCCTGTATCTAGGGCTTTTTGAGCACGAAATGGATCAAATGAAGTCAGATAGGCTTAGTAATTGTATAAATGTACCTATGTACATATAAATGCATAAATGGTGTCGGTGTACGCGCAATGCAAAGTTTGTCAAATAGCACATAGTAGTGTTGCAACCGGCATTGTGGAAAAATTAACCTCCTAGTAGAATTCAAAAGTTTTTTTCATTTTAAATGCTTTTCTTTTGCACTAATCTTTATTGCAGATTAACCAAAGCAAAGCAGCTCCTGGGCTAAAAATATATCAGATGTAGCATCAAAAGCACAGAGTCAAGTTATTTCATCACTGCTAACACGTAAGCTGAATGAAAATTTGGAGAAATTAAGCGTGTTTAACTAAAACTCCAATATCTTGAAACTGTAACAAATTCGAGGGCAACCTCTTCCAGTACACGGATAAAACAGTTAAGCAAAAACTGCTTTATTTGCTAAGAGATTAAGATACATAAAGTTTTGTTTATTTTCAGAAGAAATCAAGCAGCATTTTGCTATTTTAATTTTTAAAAACGAAGCCACTATTGCTAAAATTTAATATATTTGGATTTTTCCTAAATATATGAGGAGTGATTTGATTTTGCGAAACTTTTTCTAAAAACGTACCGTGATTGAGCCATCATTTGCTGATCTGCGTTTTAGCAAAATAATTGCTTAATTTTAGTCAAATAAATTTCTCCGCGTGGCAGTAGGTAATATTGAGGATTACGTGAAAATTTAAAATTGGCGTGTTGCTAACTATTAAAACTGATTGTAATTTGCTGTTATTAAAATTGCTTCTTCTCTCCGTGCGGTAACAACAAAGGCTGTGGAATTGGTACATTTTGATTTCTTTGAATAAAGTATCACCTTATCACCCATTTGAATAAAGTATCACCTTATCACCCAGATAATGCAGTGTCAGAAAACAGTGCCTTACAATCCAGAGCAAAATGGTTGCACTGAAAGGGATATGCGAACACTTGTTGAGCTGACAAGAACGATGCTGCATGCCAAAAATTTAGATCTAAAATTTTAGGCAGAAGCTGTAAATACGGCTGTCTATGTTCTTAACAAAACAAGCTTTAGTCCACAAAAAGGGAAAACGCCATTTGAATTGTGGTTTGGCAAGAAAGACAATATTGATATGCTGCAAGTTTTTGGTATTGATGCCTATATTCACGTTATAAAACAAAAGAGGCTAAAGTGGGATTAGAAATCTCAGAAGGGAGTATTCGTTGGCTACGTTGAAGGAGTTAAAGGTTGGCGCGTTTACATAACTGATACAAGAAAGGTAGAAATATGAAGGGATGTTGTTTTTCATGCAAATGAACATATTTCTACTAGTACACCTTTTGATGAATCATTTGCGCTAATTCCTTTTCATACTAGTGATCGAAAACCAGAAGAAACGATGCAAGAAATAAATTCAAATGGGCAAGCTGAAGAAAATTAGGACGAAACTTTTTTGGAAGCTACGGAACAGATGGAGATGGCAGCCACAACGCGTGAACAACAAGCACAATCAGATGACGAAAGTTGTATTAGTCACAGGCTACGTAGCAAAAACAAAAACCTGCAAGCAGCTAGCTAACTTAACCACAACAGGAACAGCTGCAGATATCTGTAAGAATCGTACGTCATTAAATGTAGCTGTAGCTGAAGGTCACGTGTACGTTATGAATTGTGGTGTTCCTTTAAGTTTTTTTGAAGCAACAACTAGTTTGCAAGCAGCTAAGTGGAAAAAAAGCCATGGACGAAGAGTCGTTGATAAAAAACAGAACATGGTGTTTAGTCGATCTTCCAAAAAGCAGCAAAGCAATTTCAACGGCGTATCAAATAAAAGGTCCAACTGAAAACGAAGCTGAGCGATTTATAGCAAGGTTAGTCGCTCGTGGATTTAGCCAAGAATATGGCATTGATTATGGTGAGACTTTTAGTTTTACTGCTAAGTTTACCTCAATAAGAGCCATTTGGAATATAGCTGCATCAGAGAAGCTTAAAAGCAAACAATTCGACGTAAAAACCGAATTTTTGAATGGGACGATTGAGGAAAACATATATCGCACACTTAATATAAAACAGTCACAACTCAAAATTTACAAATTTTTACTTTTTATTGTAAAAATACTCGTAGCGATCATATACTTTGACTGTAACACATTAAATAAATTTTGTACACATCTTCTTTCTCTATAGTTTAAAAAAAAGTGTTGTCTCATTGCTCTGTATGGAGTTTCTTCAAAAATAAAATTGTTTTTTGCTTCACCTAGAAATTTAAAAATTTTGAGTTGTGACTGTTTTGTATTTAGTGTGCTATATGTGAAGCTGCCTGAGGGATATTCGGATAATACATTTAAAGTTTGTAAGCTGCAAGAGAGCCTATATGGTCTAAAGCAGGCTTCACGCTGCTGGAACAAAACGTTTACACAATTTTTAAATGATTTTGGATTGCAAGCGAGTGGAGCAGATAATTGCGTTTTTGTTAACAAAACAACTGAAAGTAGGTTGTTACTAGCGATTTATATCAATGATGGATTGGTAGCTGCAAATGATGAAAAACTTATTGGCAAGCTATTACTTTTTTTAAAAACAAAAATTCGATGTTAAAGTCTTTGAAGCAAAATATTTTCTGGGATATCGAAACATTCTGCTATTAATACCACTGTTGCTGAGTGTATTTACTAGTTAACCTACATGTACATATCAGCGGAATATTAACCGTTTTCTTATGCATTTTAATATTATTTCTATATACCAATAAATTAGTTGTACTTGAACATTCGATCGGATCAATTCTTTTTATTCTCATCGTTGGTTTCAACACTAATAAAGAGCAAACAAACAAAACTATTTTTATAAATGTTCTTTTTTTTTTTGTTTTAAATATTTATTAATAAGATAACTGAATTATAGATGACTTATTTTTCTGAGTTCCAACATAGCTCCACGAGTAAAGAATTCGATTTTTTTCAGCATACCATGACTCATATAAAAAATAAAAGCTCATATAAAATGGCTTATATATTAGCTACACAAAAAAAAATGTATGTGTATGTTTTGTTTTTATTAAGTGTTTTTAACATTTAATTTTTAAGTTTTTTTCCAATATAAATATTATTCTGAATCCGAATCTGAATCAATATACAATATATCTGCCTGTAAATTAGAGTATGAAACAAGACTTCCTTACATATTATTTCTTGTCTAACTGCATCTTGCTGTATAACGAATCGAAGATTTTGATCGAGCGAGACACGGTAAGCACTACATTTTTTCATACCAAATTGTATTGTCGCTCGTTTCTTCATTCGTTGTAGGTCTTCGTTTCGTTTTACAGCAAGATGAAGTAAGCTAACTTATTGTATTTCTGCACAGTATTTAAAAATAAAAAAAAATAAACCCCCGGATTTAAATCGTTTGAGTGAACGTGCAGATTTTTATGCTATTTTTTTCTCACTTTGGTCATCTTTTCACAATTTTGCACAATTTTGTGGAACCAAGCATTTTGTATGGGATTTTTGTTTCCTTTCCGTTTGAATATACTAGGGGTATTCTCTATGTCTAGTATATGTCCTTTACAACGTGTAAAGAATAGACAAGAATAGGCAAGAATAGGCAAGAATAGACAAAATGAAATCAGCATTTGTACGGATTGCATATTTTATACTCTTTCACCGTGCAACGGCATATGCTATATATGGAGAGTACCCCTATATTTTTATATTTCTTTTGTACGGAATATTCCGTAGTCCCTAGATGCATAGGAAAGTACTTTTAGACTTATTGGAGCACGATTTTATTTTGAGAGTACGAAATATATATATTTGATGTTTGGAAAATACGATTTATGTAGAGGGAAGTACTATATATTCCTTTTTATCCATAAAGCATTAGGGATTCAGTAAAACCATAAAGCCCACAAGTTACAAGTAGTAAAAAAAAAACTTTGCAGACGTATAGATTGTTATTTTATATTATATGATTTGAAGTATATCTAAATACATTCGTCCATATCTCAACTGTTGAAGTGAAAAAATTAATTTCGTATTAAGGGGCCTATTGTTTGGATATGGTGGATCTCCAGTAATTTTGTTGTTGGAAGACCCTATATGTTTTTATATGCGGTTGATTTTTTGCTAGCACATTATATTTCATTTCCCAATGTTTTGCAGAATATAGCTATGCTAAAATAGTGTTTTTGAAAAATGTAAAAACAATGATGAAAAAGGGGGTGGGGGGATGAAAGTATTTGAGAAAATTTTTCATCAATTTATAACAAACATTCTTCCCTCAGACAAAAATCACGTACCACTTTTAGTTTCGACGCTTCAAGTTGATTTTTCTAAGGAGAATTTTTTGACCTTGAATCACGGTTTTCTCAAAATTCTGACGTGATGGAGAAATTTGGGTGCCAGATTCGTGATTAGGAGCTCGGAAATAATTGAAAACAGTTGTCGGTTTTTTACTCACAAAAAAATGGGGTATTTTTGGTGCACAATGTTATTAGTAAATCAATCATTTCATTACCATTAATTCTATCATTTTATTTCTGGTATTAACATATTTCATCATATTGCATACAATTCCAACCAATTGTGGGCAACCTCCAGTATTCCCAGATAACTAAATGAATTGTAACTATTTGATATTGATTAAAGCCCAATAAAATTTAAAACGTCGATTGAAGTCTTGCGTTTTCATTTGGTGTCCGAAAGTATAAATTTTTGGAACGACCCTGGACAGCCACTTTGCTTCATTTTGGGCAACAACATTGAATTGTATTAAAGCGAACATTTTCGTCTCTACTCGTTACGGAGTAACTCGTCTATCTTGGTTGAGCCTAATAGTATATATGTATTAGTATTAGTATATATGTACGTGGTGACTCAATACCACCACATAGAAACCCTACAACATAAAACAAAATATTACCTCAAATATATACTTTAATTAAATTCACTTTGTTTTGTTTATGTTAAGTTTTCGTTTTACTCAAATATTAATATTTCAAAAATTTTCAAATTTTATTCAGTTGTAAAAAAATATATTGAATATAAATGTTGTTTTAAAATAAAAATATCAAAAATAAAATTTATACAAAAATCAAAAAAAAAAACATCAAAAATATATAATTGTTTGCATCAAATATTGGCGATCATGTCAGGAGCGGCTTTTTATCAATTTTAAAAAAATTTGATTGATCACTACATCTTCAACAATAGCAGCCGCCTATGAGGAGAAGAACATACCCGGCGACAACCAAAGTACCACATCTGCGTGGCCTAACACAGCAGCACTTACATATTAACTCAAGCGGCTACATCCTTCGTGGCCCAGATTAGTGGCGCAACAGCAGTACCAGCAACAGCCCCAGCGATAAAAGCGTCCGTGGCCAAACAACTACGCCACAGCGCACCTCAGCAGCCTGAACAGCATCACCAGCCGCGCAGTTGCACACAGCTTCCGTAGGACCCAAGCGAGCTTCAGGGGCACGCTACTGGACAGCAAGCAAACGCCCATCGTACCGAGCACTAAAACTGCAATAGCAGCCACAATATCGACCAAAAGCGGCAAACATCACAGATGTACCCTAAAGTGGACAAGAGCAACTCAGTAGGGCCAAGCACAGCCAACAACAACACATCCGTGGCCAGCAAAAGCCACAAACGCATCAACAGCACAAGCGCCCACAAGCTACGCCAGCAACTAATATTTTCATAGACAAAAAAAAAACAAAATATTTCAATATATTAAAAAAATTAGAATACTAAAAAAGGTAACATATCTTTCATGTCTCGGCTTTCTGTCACAAATACTTCCTTTTCATTTCATTATATATTATATATATTATATATATTATATTATATATTACATATTACATATTATATATTATATATTATATAATATATATTATATATTATATATTATATATTATATATTATATATTATATATTATATATTATATATTATATATTATATATTATATATTATATATTATATATTATATATTATATATTATATATTATATATTATATATTATATATTATATATTATATATTATATATTATATATTATATATTATATATTATATATTATATATTATATATTATATATTATATATTATATATTATATATTATATATTATATATTATATATTATATATTATATATTATATATTATATATTATATATTATATATTATATATTATATATTATATATTATATATTATATATTATATATTATATATTATATATTATATATTATATATTATATATTATATATTATATATTATATATTATATATTATATATTATATATTATATATTATATATTATATATTATATATTATATATTATATATTATATATTATATATTATATATTATATATTATATATTATATATTATAATTATAATATTATATTATAATATTTCTTTGTGGCATTAACAAAATACGGGCTCCAGATAAAGGAAGCATATTCTAACTTTGACCTAACAAAAGAATTGTATAGCATTTTTAAAGTGTGGGGATCAGAAACTCGCTATTCTGATCATTCATTCATTCGCTATTTCTGCGAATGAAAGCGAGCATAGAATATGCCTTAGGAATAAGAAAGTTTAAATGATCATTAAACGTTAATTTAGAATCAAACACAACTCCAAGATCTTTAAAAGATTTGGTTGATTGAAGTGGGATATTAGTAAGATAATATGAATTGATAATGGTAAGTAAAGTCAGCTTAGAGAAGGTCATATGGTAACACTTAGAAAAGTTCAGAGCTAGACCATTAACTTCACTCCACTTCACAAGCCTGTTCAAATCAGACCGCAAATGAAGAGTATCCGCCACACGAAATTTTCTTAAAAATTTTAAGGTCATCCGCATAAAGTGGAAAACGCTAGTGTTTAAAGCATTTGAAAACGTCATTTATAAAAAGCATAAAGAACATTGGTCCTAAAATACTCCCTTGAGGAACACCCGAGGATGCAGCAAATTCATAAGAATTTACATTGTTAATCCTAAAAAACACATTCTATCCGATACGTAAGAATGCATCCAATTTAACAAAGAAGAGCGAAAGCCCATTTTCGACAATTTCAAAAGCAGCAACTTGTGTGAAACTCTGTCGAAGGCTTTCGAAAAATCGGTATATACTACATCCACTTGATTACCGAGCTCAAAGGATGATATGCAAAGCTCAGAGAACACGGAAAGGTTAGTTACCGTGGAGCGACCTACAAAAAAACCATGCTGCTCAGGGCAAATATGGCGTTTTATTAAAAAATACAGTTTGGATTTAATTATACTTTCAAACAGCTTAGAGACGTTGGATAATTTCGAGATTGGACGGTAATTAGCAATAAGATTTTTTTTAACTGT
Source organism: Coremacera marginata (assembly GCA_914767935.1). Classification (NCBI taxonomy): domain Eukaryota; kingdom Metazoa; phylum Arthropoda; class Insecta; order Diptera; family Sciomyzidae; genus Coremacera; species Coremacera marginata. Next base: position 121,565,982 of record OU612045.1, on the reverse strand, counting down.
TTAAAAGATAATCGTGATAGAAGCAATTTTCCAACTCTTAAGATAAACACCTTCAGATAGGGATTTGTTAAAGATTTCACATAAGGGAGCAGCTAAAGAGTAAGCACAATTTAGAAGGAAAATGGAAGCAAAGCCATCAATATCTGCTTTGAAAGAACTTTTAATTTCAATAAGCTGCTCCAGGACATCATTAACAGATAAGGTCAATGAGCCCAGATCAGTAAATGAATCAACGGACTCCACAATCTCATCAGCGGCAAGATCCTCATCAACAACAAAATTAGACTTGAAAAAATCTGCAAACAGCTTAACCGTATCAAATATGTTAGTAGAGCACCTACTTTCAAAAGACATGAAAGTAGGAATTTGTGAGCCACCTTTTTTGGACTGAATAAAATTCCAAAAACTTTTTGGATTAGTTTTGATATAGGATTCAAAATTCAATATGTATTGCTTGTATAAAAATGTGTTGAGAAAATTGAAATCGCGCATATAGTGCACATAATTTTCATGAGAACGAGGCTCTTTTGTCGCCCTAAACAATTTAAGAAATTTGTTACGCAGGTTTTTAAGCTTTTTAAGTCCCTTTGTATACCACGGCAACTTAAAATTCTTTTTATTATGACGCAGTATATTATTTTCGCAGATAGGAGCTAAATTTGGTTTGAATAAATCATAGCAGAGTTCAGTATTTTTACCTTCGAACAAGGCACTTCAATTTTGAGTGAAAATAAGATTATTTACACTTTCAAAATTGCACAAATTATAGTTGTATGATTTGTTTTCTAAAAAACTATTGAAGAATTCATTAAATTCAAAATTTATTATAAGCGGCTTGTGATGCATATCCGATTTTAAGATCGGACAGAAACATTCAGACAACTCATATTTAATATTTGAAGATACAAACACTAAATCAAGCACTTGCATAAATTGTTAAATACATTATTAATTTGATACAAATCAAGATCAAGACTTGCAAGACTGTCGATATAATAAATTTCATGCGTAGTATTTATACTAGCTTATACCCGGCGCGCTTCGCTGCGTTCAGCGCTTATTCCCTAACCCAGCGTCTACACCAGACAATATGTCTTAACAATCCCAATACACTCACACATTTTTTACTAACACACTAACATTTCCTCAGTCGGCAGCTCAATTGTCTCAATTGTCAGGCAGACAATTGAGCTGACAACGATTTGACGTATGCTGACAATTTTTGACGTTTCCTTGGAAAAAATGCTGAGAAATGTTAAAAAACTAGAAAAAAGCATTTCGAGACAGAAACGCAGTGAGAAAATTGAAAGTTAAGTTTTCCGCACAAAATTTAATTTTTTCTTTGGCCAACGATCTCTCGGTGCATTAGTTAAATTTTTCTTAAACATTTTTGTTAACATCCTCCAAGTGCCACCACCAGCAACAGAAGCAAGTGCAACGCAAATTTCTTGCTTCTTTCGCTGGCCAACGTCCTCCAAGTGCCATCACCAGCAGCATAAGTAAGTTATGCTAATAAGTGTTTGATTAAGTAACAATTTAATAAGTGTTTAACAATTTAATAGTGCAGTGTAATTTTTGTAAACATCCTCGAAGTGCCACCACCAGCAACAGGAGCAAGAAAAATGCGTTGCACATCCTGTGTTGTTGGTAGTGGCACTTGGAGGATGTTAACAAAAATTAACGTTGCACTTGCTGTGTTGCTAGTGGTGGCACACTTGGAGGACGTTGGCCTGCGAAAGGAACAATAAATTTGCGTTGCACTTCCTGTGTTGCTGGTGGTGGCACTTGAAGGATGTTAACAAAAATTAACGATGAATTTACTTGTGCTACTTGTGGTGGCACTTGGAGATCGTTGGCCATTGACAAAAAATTAAATTTTGTGCGTAAAGCCATACTTTTTGATCTCACAAGTTTCACATCGAAAAACATATATGTAAACCAAAAACAGCGCTTTTATATTCTTTTTCGTTTTTCTATTCGCTTTCAAAGAAAACGTCCAATAACGAAACAAATGTCATTTATTGTCTTGCAGTTGTCTTGCCCACCTACGTCATAATCAGACAATTTCCTTGCAGCTGACAATAATATGACAACTAATACAGATTATGAAATATTTATGACAATTGTCTGGTGTAGACGCAGCGTAAGAGACGGTGTAGCTTTAGTGAAGCCATACTTTTATAGTAAGTTCGTACCGAGTTTTATTGATGTGTGACTTATTTCGAAAGCTATATAGAATATTTGGGGTACTGAAAAAGTACCACGCCCCTCGTTCAACGGCCATAAAATGTTACCAGTGGAACAGCATGTGTAAGTTGAGGTCGAATACTGAATTCCGAGGCTGTGCGACCTACAAAAAAAAAACCAAAACTGTTCGATATCGAAAATTTTAGGTGTATTTAAGGTGCCTTTTACGATCGGCACCAGACTTCATAGGAACCCTCTCAAGGTTTTGGTATAAAAAAAAGTTGCTTAGTCCGGTTCTTCAAAATAATCCATGGCTTATGTTACGATGATCCCCCAAAAGATTTCCTGGTTCCTATAAAAATATTGCCTGGTATGGAAGTTAAAAAAAAAACAAACGGTCAGAAAGAAGAGTAATGAGAAAGTTCTTTTGCATGAAAAATCTTAAATTTTTTTCCGTTGGACCAAAGATAATGCGGGTTTTTATGGATTGTTTTAACTTTTTTCATATTATTTTCACTAAAATTCAAATGAAGTTGTTCGCATACTACTTTTAGTCAAATAAATTGTAAAATGTAAAAAATGTGTAAATTTTTTTGTAATTTCATTCAATTCAATTCTTTACTTTACACTATATTTTATCAATAGATAATTTATTTGACCAAAAGTAACTTGGCAAGACAAAAAAAAAATTTAATTTGAATTTTAGTGAAAATAATATAAAAAAAAGTTAATGAATTCGCATTACCTCTGATCCGACTGAAAAAATTAAAAACTGATTGGTGCAGATAAGTCTGACCGTTTGTAATTAAGAACATAAGAAGATTGGTCAATGTCCTTTCAAGAACTGAAAGGGCCATTTCGTTTGATTTTTTTTTTTTTTTTATTTCAAACTATTCCAGCTCACAGACGGCTATCGCTACTGTCGAAATATTTGGGGAATCATCATAACATAAAGCGTTATTTTGAGCAACCGACCCAAGCACCTTTTTTTTGTGAGGAGCCTTAGCATACAAACATCCATTTTTACTGATAGATGAGCAGAAAAAGTAGGCATGGCAACTTTTATATATATAGTGACCGCCACTTGGTCCCATTGCACCTACATATCAAGTTTCACTATCAAAACATTTTATATGATTAATATATAGCATTTTTTTTTTTTTGATTTTGGGCGATAGAGCCAATTTGGGTTGTATGGGAGGTACCACGCCTTTGGTTGCGAACAAATATATTTTTTAAGTTTTTTTATTCTTATATATTTTTAGAACTATTCTATTGAACAAATTTTTATAACTCAAAATTAAATTGAAAATTTTTGACAATCATTTTTTTTTTTTGAACAAACAAATAATTATAATTGAATTTAAATATAAATGAACAAGTATTTTTAGATAAAGGTGTATGAGGATTTGAGGTGTTGTATTTGTGTGGGGTCACCACACTATTCCCCCCTCATGAAAACAATTTGACTGTGTTATTAAGTAAATTAAAATGTACTTTTTTTGTGTTTGTTTTTGGTAAAGAAAGTGATTGTGTACTGTCTGTGTCTAATATTGCTGGTTTTACTCTGTTAATGTTTACTGTAATTACTGAATTGTTTTTACGAATTTTGAAATACGTGGGAGTCTTTTCAACTACTTCAAAAGGACCATCGTATGGTTCCTGAAGCTTTTTATGAATTGTGTCACTCCTGACGAAAACGAATTTACATGTTCTTAGTAATTTAGGTATGAAATTTTGAAATTTTGTATCGTGATGTACTATGTTCGACTGTTTGTCAGAAATGACTTGTTTAATTTTGTTAAGGGTATCAGAAGGACTAATAGTTTGATCCACATGCGCAACTAACTGTTTCGGAAATCTGAGGGTCTGACCAAAAACCATCTCAGCTGGTGATGCTTTCATATCTCTTTGACCGAAGATCTAAAACCCAAAAGAAGTAGTGGTAACTGAGTATACCAATTGACCTGATTGTTAGTAGCTATAAGAGAAGCTTTAAGCTGACGGTGAAAACGCTCTACCATTCCATTTGCTTGAGGATGATAAGCTGAAGTGGTAATATGTTGACAACCGAGAGTCTTGATAAAGTTCCTGAATGTCAATGAAGTAAATTGTGCTCCTCGATCAGAAGTGATTTTTAACGGAACTCCGAAACGTGAAATGAACTCTCTCTGAAATAAGTCAACTATTGTTTCAGTGCTCGTGTCTTTCAACGGATACACTTCAGGCCAGCGTGTGTTTTGGTCAATTGCAGTTAGTAAATATCTGTATCCATGTGATGTCGGTAGAGGTCCTACTAAGTCAATGTGAACGTGTTCAAAACGACCATGGGGAATTTTAATTGTTTGTGGAGAGGTTTTGGTGTGTCTGTGTACTTTCGAACGTTGACATCTGATACATTCCTGTGACCATTTATTTATTTGTGTATTCATTTTTGGCCAGAAATATCTTTGTGATGCGCGTGTTCCTGGATGTGAAATATTGTGTGGTTGTTCAAAAATTTGTTTGCGTAGTGTTTGTGGTATATATGGTCGTGTAACCGAATCTGTTTGTTCGCACCAAATTTTAATGTTTAGGAAAGGTATGTGAATCTGTTCTAATCTGTACATGTGTTTGTCTATGATATCCTGCAATTCTGAATCTGTGTCTTGTTCCCGATGAAGAATTTTGAAGTTAATTTCTGTAGGTGTGAATGCGTTAATTTCTGCACGTGACAGTGCGTCTGCTACAACGTTATCTGTTCCTTTAATGTATCTGATGTTATTTGTAAATTGTGAAATATATTCCAAATGTCTGGTCTGTCTTGGGCTGCGTTCAGTTTTTGAATGAAGTGCAAATGTAAGGGGCTTGTGATCAGTGTAAATTGTAAAGTGATTCCCTTCAAGGTAGTGTTTGAAATGTTTAACTGTGAGATATATAGCTAGTAATTCACGATCGAATGTGCTGTACTTGGTTTGAGCTGGCGAAAGTTTTTTTGAAAAGAATGCTAATGGTTCCAGTATATCATTATTCTGTTGTTGTAACACACCGCCAACTGCTATGTTTGATGCATCTACAGCAATCGATAGATCTGCATTACTGTTAACATGATTAAGCAGTGTTTCTTTTGCAAAACTATCTTTGATTACTGTGAAAGCGTGTAGTGAAGTGTCTGTCCAGTGTAACTGTTTGTGTTTAGTTTTGGATGCTACGGTGACCATGTCATAAATTGGACCTAGCATGTGTGCGAGTTTTGGAATGCATCTGTGGTAGTAATTGGTTATACCAATAAATTTTTGCATCTGTTTGACCGTAACTGGTTGGGGAAAATTTTGTATGCAGTGAATGCGTTCTTGTGTAGGTCGTATACCTTTACTGGAAATATTGTAAATTAGAAAATTTATATCTGTCGCTCCGAAAATACATTTACTAGGTTTAACGTTTAAACCGTAATTTGAAAGTCTCTCAAAAACTTGTGTCAAATGTTCGATGTGTTGTGTTTCAGATTCACTAGCGATCAGTATGTCATCTAAGTATACAAAAAGGAAATCAAGTCCATGTAATACCTCATGAATGAATCTTTGGAATGTTTGTGCTGAGTTTCGTAAACCGAAGGGCATTCGTAGAAACTCGAACATCCCGAAAGGTGTTGTGATTGCTGTCTTGTGTATGTCACTAGGAGCCATCGGTATCTGATGGTATGCTTTTACTAGGTCAAGTTTAGAATAGATATTTGTGTTGTGTAAATTAATCGAGAAATCGTGTATGTGTGGTAATGGGTACCGGTCAGGTATCGTAACAGCATTGATTAATCTGTTATCGCCACAAGGTCTCCAATCATTTGGTTCACTTTTTGGTACAAGATGAAGTGGAGAAGAAGTATGTGAGTCAGATGGTCTACAGATTCCTGTTTTGATAAGGAAATCAAATTCTTGTTTTGCGATCTTTAATTTATGTGAGTCTAAACGTCTTGGTCTTGAAAATGGAAGTTGTCCTTCGGTGGTGATGTAATGTTCAGTTTTATGTTTGACGGGAATAGTGTAGTCTGGTTCGGTGAGAAGTGATGGAAATTGTTTTAGAAGTTGCGTGTATTTGTTGTCAAGTGAAAATAATTTGGGTAGTGGAGTTTCAGAAAATGCGGAAATAGCGTTAACAGATAATTTAGTGAGTGGATCAATTAACTTTTTGTGTTTCATGTCAATAAGTAGTCCATATTTCGTTAGGAAATCTGCTCCAATAATGGGTCTAGCTATGTCTGCTAAAATAAAAATAAAAGGGAATTCTCGTCTGAGTTTGATGTTTACGTTAAGTAATTTTTTCCCGTAGGTCGAAATTGTGCTACCATTAGCTGCTGTCAAAATTAAGTCTGAATTCTTTTTGTTATTTTTGAATTTGGAGGCAGGAAGAACTGATACTTCTGCACCACTGTCGATTAAAAAGTTTAAATGGTTGTCATTGTCGTAAATGAATAAACGTCGTGTAGATGTTCCTCCATTATTTGCCGTTGTCATGATGGAGGTTTTTAGTTTGACGAATTCTGTGTGTTAAGTGAGTCGTTGTGTTTGAATGCACATGGTTGTTCACATCGTCTGGCCGACCTTCCAAATTTATAGTGATATCTACATAACCAATTGGCTGGTCTCTGACGTGACTTATTTCGAGAGGGAGACCGGTGTCTCGAAAAATCTCGGAAACTGTTGTCTCTGGAGTTTGATCGTAAAGAATTGTGCCGTTCGGTTCTGAGTTCTTGAACTTCAAATGACAGTTTATTAAAACATTCAAGAAGTTTGTTAGTTGTTTCTGAGAAACTTCGTGCGATTGTCGTTAAATCATCAGCTTTCGTCATTTGGGATGAATTTTTGTTTATGGCCGAGACTTCACCATTAGCCATAACTTCCCAAATGTTATCAGCTAGTTTAAGTAAGTCCTCTAGCTCTTTGTGACCTGAACCGGTCAAAGCGATATTGAGACTTTTGGGAAGTTTTCGTAACCATAATTTATAAATTAGGTCATTACTAACTGAGGAACCGGCAAGAAGAAGTAGTGCACGATAGAACTGAGATGGCTTTTGGTCACTCATCTCAGAGTTCGAAAGGATTTTGTCTAAACGCTTATTTTCACTGAGTGAAAGTCTGTCGATCAATACTTGTTTAAGTCCATTGTATAAGTTTGCAGATGGAGGATGCTGAATGAAGTCTAGTACTGTTACTATGACCTCTTGTGGTAGTGCAGTAACTAAGTATTCGAACTTAGTTCTGTCAACTGATATATTTTTCGCTTGGAATTGAACTTCTGCGTGTGCGAACCACGCTTCTGGACAGTTTGTCCAAAAAGAAGGAAGTTTAATAGATGTAGCATGAATTTCATGCGAAACATTAAATGGATTCGTAGTATCCAAGTTGGTGATGGGTTCGTTGGATTCATCTCCACCACCAGTGATAGAAATACGCGGAGGTGTACGTTGCATATTGGAAAGAATAGAATTGTGTACCTAATCAACCCTAGTGTAGTGGAGTGCCTGAGCCATATAACGATAAACTTCTTACGTTTTTATCGTTCTATGAACTCTAAAAACTAAGTGTGTGCCTCGTGTTAAGCTAAGAAATAATAAAGCAACCTGTAAAAAGAATTTTATAAAGATAAAAGAAAAGGAAAACTTAAAACTAACAATAAAGTTTTACAAAAATTTATCAAAATGTCAAAAAAAATTTTTAAATTATTTGTATCTTCTTGTTGCTCTGGTCATTGTTGATGTTGTTGTTGTCGCTGCTACTAATGTTGGTGTTGTTAAGCAGCGACCGTGTCTACTGCTGATATGTTGTTGTTGTTGCTGTTGTTGTCGTTGTTGTTAGGCAGCGACCGTGTCTACTGCTGATGTGTTGTTGTCGCTGCTGTTTTTGTGAGATTGACTATTGTATTTGCCTTTTGTTAGCTGTTGCTGCTCTAACTGATGTTGATGACGCTGGTGATGATTTATTATTGTAGACTGTAGTTGGTACGTTTTGATAACGTCGCTTCTTAAATGGTGAACTCAAGTCAGTTGGATGATCGACAAATGATTTTGACTTTTGACTTTCTACAGTTATAATTGAATGTTGTCGTTTCCGGTCACTGCGAACGACACTAGCTGGTGTTGCAGGCGCTAAAAACGTGTTGTTGGGAACGTTGTTGTTTGATATGCTACTGTTTACGTTATGCGTTAATGTTTTCCGATTTTTGTTAGATGAGTTTTTGTAGTTGTTGGTTTTTGTAGATGTTAAACTGTTGTAACTTTGATTATTTGTTGTTGCGTTTTTACGATATGCGCGTAATTTTTCAAAACGTGAAGAGTAGGTTGATCTTCCTGCTGTTAATGCTGATGCTGCTGTTGAAGTTGATGAAGTCGAAGAAATGCTTGTGGCTGCTGCAACTTTGTTGTGGCTGGCAGGCGCTGTTGTGGCTGTTGACGACGTTAAATTTGTTCTTGTATTAAGTTTGGCTTTATTACCAACAAGTGATAATGAGTGTCTCGAACTGTTTGCTTGTTGCTGTGCCCGTTTGTTGCAATTGCTGCTGTTGGCCACGTGGTTGGGTTTTGATGTTCCGCTGGAGTTCGCTGGTAGGATCGCCAATATTTGGTTGCGAACAAATATATTTTTTAAGTTTTTTTATTCTTACATATTTTTAGAACTATTCTATTGAACAAATTTTTATAACTCAAAATTAAATTGAAAATTTTTGACAATCATTTTTTTTTTGAACAAACAAATAATTATAATTGAATTTAAATATAAATGAACAAGTATTTTTAGATAAAGGTGTATGAGGATTTGAGGTGTTGTATTTGTGTGGGGTCACCACACGCCCCCTTGTCCAATCAACACCAAACTTCACAGGAACACTTCCAGAATGTTGCTTCAGTATCCCTAAAAATTTCATAAAGCTTGGTTCGGTGGTTTTGGAGTCTATACGTGATATACACACATATCATCATACCCACATACCCACACACATACATTCATTTTTATATACAGGGTGTCCCGCAATTGAGTGCAACTATTTACGGAGCTGAAAGGTTATGTCGAGCTGAGCAAAAAATCGTATGGCAGGGGGGGGGTCTATTTTGACATTCTTAGGAGCTACAGGGTTAATTAATATTTCACGACTTTTATTTACGTTATTGTTTCTAGCAGAAAAACTAACTACCATAAAACTTATTTTGAAAGCTCATTTTAAAGGCAATGAAATCACCTTTCTAACGGAATATCAACAAACCCCACTTACTTAACCGTTACCAAGCTGTGCTCGTGTGAACATGAAATCAATTGATTGAAACTACCAAATTTCAATTTTGAGTGCAAATTTCTCAGAATTTCGCGTAATAAATTAAATGTTTTTTTTTTCAATCAATTTTGTAATTTATTCAATTTCCTTTTCAATGGCACCAAAAACATAAACATATCTTAAAAAATAAAAAAGTTGGCTGTGATAAAAAAACTATACATATTAGAAAACAATGATATTATCTACTGCATAACTAATTGTAATGGCATTATTTATCATTATTTTCTAATAGGCATCATTTTTTTAGTACGGCCAACTTTTATATTTTTAAAGATATGTTTATGTTTTTGGTGCCATTGAAAATAAAATTGAATAAATTACAAAATTAATCTAAAAAAAAATTTTATTTATTAGGCAAAATTCTGACAAATTTGCACTCAAAGTTGAAATTTGATAATTTCAACCAATTGATTTCTTCTTCATACGATCACAGCTCGGTAATGGTTAAGTTGGCGGAATTTGTTGATATACCGTTAAAAAGGTGATTTCATTGCCTTTAAAATGAGTTATCAAAATTAGTTTTATGCAAGTTAGTTTTTTTGCTAGGAACAATAACGTGAATCAAAGTTCTGAAATGTTAATTAACCCTGTAGCTCCTAAGAATGTGAAAATATACCCCCCCCCCCCCCTCCAATACGATTTTTTGCTCAGCTTGACATGACCTTTCAGCTCCATAAATAATTGCACTCAATTGCGGGACACCCTGTATATAGATGACCGCCACTAAGAGCACCTGCATATGAAGTGTTACTATCAAAACGCGTACAACGCAGGAATAAAATGATTTCGAAAAAGTGGGCGTATATATGGTGCGACCACGCCAATTTTTTAACAGTTGCCGACAGTGACCTTATGTACAAAATTACCGATTCTTAGTCTTCTACGGTAAAAGCCGTCTAATATAAAGCATTTCTACTGATTTATGGGCGACGTGACAACATTTGTATATACATACTGACTGTCACTTGGATCCATAGCACCTGCATACTAAGATTCCCTATCAAAACATGTACAACTCAGGAATAAGCATGATTTCTAGAAAGTTGGCGTAGATATAGTGCGGCCATGCCCATTTTTTGTACACTTGGCTGACCATAATCATTTAAACTAAATTACCAAATCTTAGTCTTCTAGGGCAAAAGCCGTCTGATATAAAGCATTTTTACTGATTTTTGGGCGGTAAAAGTGGGCGTGACATTGTTTATATCTACACAGTGACTGCCACTTGGACCCATAGCACCTGCATACCAAGATTGACTATCAAAAGGTGTACAACTCAGGAATAAGCAAGATTTCGGTAAAGTGGGCGTAGATATAGTGCTGCCATGCCCATTTTTTGTACATTGGCCGAGAGTAATCATATAAACTAAACTTTCAAATCTTAATATTCTACGGCAAAAGCCGTCTGATATAAAGAATTTTTACAAATTTGTGGGCGGTAAAAGTGGGCGTGGCAGTATTTATATTTACATAGTGACTGCCACTTGGATCTATAGCACCTGCTTACCAAGATTCAGTATGAAAACGTGTACAACTCAGAAATAAGCATGATTTCGATAAAGTGGGCGTAGATATAGTGCGGCCATGCCCATTTTTTGTACATTGGCCGAGAGTAATCATATAAAGTAAATTATCAAATCTTAGTCTTCTACGGCAAAAGCCGTCTGATATAAAAGGATTTTTACTGATTTGTGGCGGTAAAAGTGGGCGTGACAACGTTTATATTTACATAGTGACTGCCACTTATATCCATAGCACCTTCGTACCAAGATTCATTATCAAAACTTGAGCATCTCAGGAATTAAAATGGTTGCTGAAAAGTGGGCGTAGATATAGTGTGACCACGCCAATTTTTTGTACAGTCACCGAAAGTAACTATCTGAACAAAATTACCAAATCTTAGTTTTATATGATTAAAACCGTCTGATATATAGCATTTTTTTTGGTTTGTGGGCGATAGAGCCAATTTGGGTTGTATGGGAGGTACCACGCCCCCTTGTCCAATCAACACCAAACTTCCTAAAAATGTAAGTTCTTACTGTTTAAAGACAATGTGTAAAATAGTGTGTTACAAATGTTTATTTTTAGTTCTGTCCTGATGATGATTCTCGGTGAGAATCGAAATATTGACAACTAACAACAGTGTTTATAATAATAAAAAATTTTATAACACTAATAAGAGTTTTTGCAATTGGACCTTAAGCCCGAATACAACAATAAACAATAAACAAGAGGTCGACTAAAATAAATAAAAATTATACAACGGAGGGCACGCCGTAACATAGCAACATAACAACAAAATGAAGCTGTACCAAGAACTTAAGGTAAACTATAACAACGAAACCAACAACACTATTAGAAAATACAAGAACAACAGGAGAAAGAACGTCAACTTAAAAACAGCAATTACATTTTTAATCAAATGTCGGAAGATGGGAATCATACCGAACTTCATTAAAAATACAACAACAACGGTTGCCACCATTTTTGAAATCAACGGAATAGTACCCAAAAAGACCAAACACATACTGACAAAATGCATGCAGACATTCCATGCCAAAATACTTAATTTACTTGTACAACATAAACACGAAACATAAAAAATCAACGAACGAAGTGCTAAAAATATAACAAAAATTATCAACAAAAGGTTGAGCGACGTACACAAAACAGCTTTTTTCTCAAACGAAACCAAGACTTATAACAATTTACTCACTCACTCAAAGAACATTCACATGAATAAATACAAAGCACTCCAAAGAGAATCAGATGATACAATTAGGAGAAAACACAACACTGATTGGTTTGTCAACAAGTCCGACGTTACAATACCAACAAATATAGAATGGCTTCTCTCGCTAGGACCAAAATACGCGTTACCATCAACAACAAGACAGTTCCCCTTATTTAATTGCATAGCGGAAGGTGAAGAGTGCATTCAAACCATAGCAGGAAAAGAAGAACAGGACGTAGCACGATCGAAGTTTACAACACTCATTGATGGACACATGAAAAACAACAAGATGAACAACAGAGACCAAGCAGAGATTGAGACATTAAAAGCGACGAAAATATTTCTAAAGGAACATAAAAATATCTTAATATTAAACTCGGACAAGGGTAATGTGACAGTTACAATGAACAAAAAAGATTACAACGAAAAAATGAAAACGCTTATAAGAGACACTGGAATTTTTAAAAGAATTAATAAGGACCCTACACAAAAACTACAGCAGATAAACAACGATTTCGCGGAATTCCTATACAACAAGAACGAGATCTCAACAAAAGAAAAAAGAAACAAAAACGTACACAGCAACTGCACCGAGGATATATGGATTGCCTAAAATTCACAAAGAAAACACACCTTTAAGGCCAATTTGTTCATCAATAGGATCACCATCATACGGACTATGTAGATACGCCATCAACATTCTTAAAAACTTGACTATAGACTCCAAATACAATATCAACAATGCAATAGATTTCAAAAAACGAATAAATAACACATACATTTATGACGACGAATCCATAGTTTCATTTGACGTGATATCCCTTTTTCCTAGTATACCGGTTGACTATGCACTAAAAATTATTGAAACGAAATGGAACAGAATCAAAACATATACCAAACTAAACAAAGACAAATTCATGGACATATTAAAATTGTGCATTAAAGACAATAGATATTTTAAGTATGAAGACAAAATATACACACAAATCAGAGGAATGCCGATGGGATCACCAGCGTCTCCAGTCATTGTGACACAGACATAGTGATGGAAGAGCTACTAGACAAGTCATTGGAAACACTTAACAACAACATAAGACTAGTTACAAAATATGTTGACGACCTTTTCGCTATAGTTAAAACGGACCAAATTGAAGAAACACTGAGAACATTGAACAATTTTCATGGAAACATAAAATTTACGAAGGAGGAAGCAGTCGACGGATTTTTACCACATTTGGACACTGTAATAATAATAAAAAACAACAAACTGACTACAAACTGGTATCAAAAACCTTTGGCATCTGGACGCCTAATCAACTTTTACTCCAAACATCCTAAAAAAATAATTTTTAATACAGCGAACAATTTCATACGGAGAGTGCTCGACATCAGCAACAAAGAATATCACAAGGAAAATCTACAAAAAATAAGGACAATATTACATAACAATGAGTTTCCAAAGAAAACAATCAATGAACTTATTCGCAAATATTTTAGAGAGACAGAAAGAACGACAACTAAAAAACCAGATAAAATCTACAAATCGATGACGTATATACCGGGCCTATCTGAAAGACTCTCAAATTCTAACATATATGACAAGGATAAATATAAAATCGCGTTTAAGTCAGCTAACGCATTACAACAAATTTACAGTAATACAAAAACAAAAATTGACAAATTAGATCAAACGAATGTGGTTTACAAAATAAAATGTAATGGTGACGGGTCCCACGTATGTGACCAGACATATGTGGGGACAACGAAAAATAAATTACGAACTAGACTTTCTTCACATAAATCTGACTTGAAACTAAAAGACAAACCCATAGAACAAAAAACAGCACTAGCGGCCCACTGTGCCAAGCACAAACACACACCTGACTTTACTAACGTTGAGATTTTACAGCAAGAGAACAAATACACACGTCGATACACTCTGGAAATGCTCCACATTATTAACGTTCACCCACATAAACGACTCAACTTTAAAACTGATACCGACAATTATGCTCACATATACAGACGCTGCATCGAGAAGCAGAGGGAGAAAAACAAACGCAGTTGAAGTTTTATGCAGAATTGATGGACGCGGTTTGTTTTTAGCTGTTTGTAATTTTAATTTTAAATGGTTTAATGTTAAATGTTTCAATGTAGATTCAGTGTATAAAGTTTTTGTTTTTATGTAAGTTCTTACTGTTTAAAGACAATGTGTAAAATAGTGTGTTACAAATGTTTATTTTTAGTTCTGTCCTGAAATCTATTTTTGTATGAAATTTTCTCAGCTTTTTGAAAAAAATATTTATTCCCTTCTCGAAATTGCCGAAAGCTATAAAAATTTAGGTTAAAAGTGAAAAAGCTGTTTTTATGGCAATGCGCATGGATTCACATTTTTTTAAATATTTTATTCAGAAAGCTGAGAATCAACATATCTTCAATCAACTTCAATCAACATATCTAAAATTCAGATTGGGATCTCCGTAAAAACGGCGAGAATCAATTAAAATGCAAAAATTTAATGAAACCGAATGCACGCAAATCAAGTTGCTTTGTTGAATGCGTGACCTTTCTAACATATGTGTGAAAGCACAAAAGCTCCTGTTGCCCCAAGTGCTTTGGAGCACTCTTCGTTGATTTAAATTATCGCACTTGAACACATTATTTTACATGTAGATTGCGCACTTGCCAACCCTCAAACAAGTCGTTGTAATCTGAGAAAATTTTATTAAACATTTCTTAAATTCAGATTGAGATCTATATAAAAACGGCAAGAATCAATAAAAATGCAACAATTTAATATGTGGAGTTTTTATTTTGCGGGAATTTTTTTATATTAATTTTTATTTTAATTTGCGGGAATTGACGCACGTTAATGACACTTCTGTTTTCTAAATTGAGACAAAAATATAAATTTTGGTTTTCTTATAAGAATAGTTCCAACTAAAATATTAACAAAGAAACTTACGGCATGGTTTAGTTTCCTTAAATGGATCAAAACATTTCCGCGAAAGTCTCTTGCGCTTCATTATGATGGAAATTTCAAATATCTAAGAATTTTACTTATAAATACACAACTACACAACTCACACGGTAGGCTAATATAACAAATGTTAGAAAGCTAACAAAACTAACTAACGGATGTAACGGATAATTACAACGACTCGTGTGACAGTTGACAAGTGCGCATTCTACATGTAAAATAATGTGTTCAAGTGTGATAATTTAAATCAGCGAAAAGTGTTCCAAAGCACCTGGTGCAACAGAGTGTTTTCACACGTATGTAAGAAAGCTCACGCATTTATCAAAGCAACTTGATTTGCGTGCATTCGGTTTCATTAAATTTTTGCATTTTAATTGATTCTCGTCGTTTTTACGGAGATCCCAATCTGAATTTTAGATATATTTAATAAAATTTTCTCAGCTTTCTGAATAAAATATTTAAAAAATTGTGAATCCATGCGCAATGCCATAAAAACAGCTTTTTCACTTTTAACCAAAATGTTTATAGCTTTCGGCAATTTCGAGAAAAGAATAAATATTTTTTTCAAAAAGCTGAGAAAATTTCATATGAAAATAGATTTCTAATAAAATTTTTATTTTGCTATAAAGTACTAAAAACTTATATTGAAAAAAACGAAAAAATTTTTTTTTAAGAAATGAAATCCACCCTGTAATTACAGCTAAAATAACGGACCCAAAAAAAAAAAAATGCAAATACATATTAAATATCGAGGACTACATCCTGGAAAAATTTGAAAACAAATCCATGATGCGTTATCCAAAACGTCGTCTCGAATTGGTAGAATAGCTCATATATAGAAGATTAGTCGGAGTAAGCTCATCACTAATATATGTCCAGATGATTCTCGTTAAATTAAAATCACCGAAGATCGCTAAGTGACTGTTGCTTTCCATTAAAGAATGCATGTGTAAGATATTATCAACATGGGCTACATAGAGAGCCTCATTGCTATTAGGAGGAATGTAAGAAGCGCAGACCAGAATAGAATCAGTTGCACCCGTTATTTTTACGCATATTTGGTCCAGCAAAGAGTATGAATTACTTAATGACATGATACTCGAGCACAGCACACGCTTAACTGCTATGAGAACGCCACCACCACGCAAATGACCCGTCGCAATAGGGTCTCTATCCTTGCGACAAACGTTGAAATACTCCATATTAAAATATTCGCCGTCAAAAAACTACGCATTAAGCCAGGTTTCAATGAAATTAAACACATCATAATCTTCATGTGATGAGTAATTATAAATAAGGTCTGCTTTGGTTCTTATACCAGACATGTTCTGGAAGTAACATTTCAATTTCTTAGTAGGTTTAGAAGCGTAACGCTCACAGGATTCTATTTCACATGAATTCTTCCCGGTTCTCTCCGAAAATTTTTAAACATCGATACTTTAATACTTTCTTGCCAAAGCGATGGACTAAGGATAGTATCAAGAACTTGTTCACTAACACCGAGCTTGAAAGTAATTTTTTTAACATTTTCCATAGCAATGCCTTTTTTTAAAAGTTTATAACACGTAAGATTTATTTCATCAATTTTTCTGTGCTAAACTATATAATTGATGATATCCTGCTCAGAGACAGTAGGCCCAAAAGCAGATAAATGAACATACCTCATTCTAGGCACAACATCAAGCCCATTTTTTGTTAAGCCCAACAACAGCAAATTCGGGAGAACGCTGTTTTTTATTTTCCTTATTCTTATTCTTATTGACTGCTACAATCCACTCATCATTCATACGTTCATTTGGCAGAACATCAGTAGAAGATATAGGCATCGAAATTTCAGAAGAAGCACAAGAAAAATCGGACGTAGCAACAACAACAGCATTAGCAACACCAGAAGCAGCAGAAACACATTGAGGAATAGAAGATAAATCAGCTGTTTTCTCAACAGCGGGAACAACAACAGCACGAGCAGCAACCTCAACAATAGGTGCGCCAGAAGATAAAACAGCTGTTTTCTTGAGAGCAGGAACAACAACAGCATTTAAAACACCAATATCAGCGTCAACATTGTGCTCAATAGAAGTTAAATCGACTGTATTCTCAGAGCCAGGAACAACAACAGCGCTAGAGACAGCAATATCACTCATTTCGGTGTTGTTTACAACAACCACAGGTAAGTCGTTCGACGCAGCATCAATAGTGGGAGTGCTACCACCAGAAACCATTTTTGGAGAGCACACGCAAGATTGTGTGGCTCCACGAGACGTTTTATTTGCTTCGCCAGCATTTTTGCGCGCACGCAGGCGGGGGAGTTCCAGAGAAGCAGTGCAAAAATTCTCAGCAATCGCAGTAGCGGCCTTTTTCATGTTGACATAAGAGGGAGGCGTTGGTTTAGCAGCAGCAGCACATGCAGCAGACTTATTTATGTTCTCATTAGAGAGATTTGTCGGGTCAATGCCCTTGCAGTAAACAGAATTATTATATATGGTTTTAAGCTCATTAACATCAATAACTAATACAAAAACAATAATAACTAAGTCACCAGGATGAATTAAACATTTATCACAATGAAATTGTATATTAGAGTGATTAGAAATCAGCTCGCAATGTTTATCAGTCAAGCCAAAGCAATGATTATGGCAAACAACTTAAACTTAAAAACAACTTAATAAAATCACTGGTTTTTAGGCACGTGTTGCACTTAGTACACAGCATGATTACATCTGATTAGAATCACGACTAAACAGAGACTTTTAATAAGTCTTTTTTATTTTCTTCTCTTTTGTTAATTTTTTTTAGAAGGTCATAACAATTCTCAATTACGAACACATTTTATTATTTCTACAGCACTTTTTTGTTTTTCTTTTCACTTCTATAATTCAATAACTTTCAGTTTGATCACAAATTCCACTGAAACTGTGATAACAGCAAATAAAACATAAACAATAAAAAAATGAGTGTCGGCCGTGGCGTAGTGGGTAGAGTGTGTGGCCCATACGCCAGAGAACCCTGGTTCGATTCCCACCTGACACAGAAAGTTTTTTCAATTGAATTAATTTTTATGTTCGTCGTCACCTCTCTGCAGACAATGACAAGCATCAGAGAGTAAAAAACTGCCATGAAAAGCTTCTTGAGAACATAAGTCGTTCGAAGTCAGCATAAAACTTATAGGTCCAATTCTCGATCATTTGTGTTCAAACCTTTCACAACACAATTGGCCATAAGAAGCTCGGTCAAAATCCTTTCGAGGGCTGAAATGGCCATTTCGTTTTTTTTTTTTTTTTTTTTTTTTTAAAAAAATGAAAGCCAGCTGTACTCTAAAAAAAAATAATAAAATACTTAGTTTTTTCTTTAGCATGAGTGATGATACGTTATTTTGTTTAAGAAAATCATACACTTGATGATACGTTATTTTGATATTTGGCTACAATTTGGTTATTTCTGATAGCAGAACTTTAAAAGTTCGTACACATATTTAATATGATGATCGTAATCAATAAAGAACTCAATTTCGAATTTTTTGATAATACGTTTTTTTGCATTTTAGGTGACGTTTCCTCTTCTGGATACGTGCACAAGTTCACAAATTCCGGTAAATGGGTTTCTTCCTTCTTCATTATACCATAAATTTTCATAAGAGACCCAACATGTCACCACGTAAAGCAACCCCATACCATCAAGATGCCACCACCATGTCTTGCGGTTTGCTTCACATGGTGTTTTTTTATTCTTTCATGTTCACGTGCCCAGTAATACTGTTTACCTTCCGAATGTAAACGGTTCATTTTTGTTTCATCAGACCGAATGACACGTTTCCAGTCCTCCACTGTCCAATTCCTACAGGTTCTGCTGAACTTCAACCGTGCCTTTACATTTTTGTCAGACAATGCAGGCTTTTACTTTTTTATTGCCGACTGAAAGCCTAATTCTGTGCAAAGCCCTGCAGGCGGTTGATGCACTTATATCTTTGTTTAGTGATTTAGCTGCTAAATATGGTGTTCATTCTTTGAATCATTTTTCATTCTTTGTGCCATAAGACGTGCGTCTGCATTCAACAGTAGTTTTGGCCGACCACCAAGGTTAGGTGTAGAAGCAATTTGCTTTCTTTTTTCACAGCAATAACAGTACTTTGACTAATTTTGAGTTCTGTTCAAATTTACCGAGATGAAAACTCATTCTTTTTCATAGCAACAACACTGTTTTCGATATCACTTGAAACTTTTTTCGATTTTCGCAAAAATTGAGTTTACTCCTCACAGAATTTTTTTACATAAATAAAAGTTGACTCAATATGTTAAAACCGATAACTGAATAGATCAGAAGCGACTACTCATAAAAATAACCGTTATAACGAACACAAACAAGTGTTCTTTTGATGCTGACCGAAAACTGCAAAACTGAGTGAATGCCGCATTTTTAAGTTTCGTTGTTGTAATTTTCGATTTTGTTTTACATGAATTGTTCTGAAAAGAGAGTTTAGTTGTAAGCTTACTTACTTACTTAGGTGGCCGTAAAAACATCAGCTCTCGCCAGGCGCCTCTGCTTTGAGCGCGCCTTCTCCAATTGGATACATCAAGTGCGGTTAGAGATTCCTTAGCCTGGTCCATCCATCGGAGGCATGGTCTCCCTCGTCGTCGTTGACCAGCGACCTTCGCCTCGAGCACCTTTTTCGCTGAAACTTCGTCGTCCATACCATGGACATGACCCAGCCAGCGTAGTCGCTGCACAGTTATATGCCGAACTACGTCAATGTCTTCGTAGAGCTCATACAGCTCGTGGTTCATTCGGATGCGATAGTCATCGCCGTCTCGAACAGCACCGAAGATTTTGCGAAGAACTTTTCTCTCGAACACCCCCAGAACGGCTGCGTCAGTTTGCGAAACTACCCATGCCTCAGCGCCATAAAGCAGCACAGGTAGAACGAGCTACTTGTAGAGTGTTAGTTTTGTCGATCGGGAGAGAGCTCTGGAACTTAGTTGCTTACTGAGCCCGTAGTAGCACCTATTAGCAATTATTGTTCTTCGCTTTATCTCCAGGCTGATTTCGTTTTTGGTATTAATGGCGGTACCAAGGTAAACGAACTCCTAGACTACTTCAAAGTTATAGCTGCCGGATGAAACGTGGGAGTCTAAACGCCGCGCTCCCTTGTTTGTAGACAGCATATACTTTGTTTTACCCTCATTTATCGTCAAACCCACTTTGGCTGATTCCTTTTCGATAGCGGCGAAAGCAGCGGTAACATCGGTCTTGGTTCTGCCAACAATATCATCAGCGTACGCAAGGAGCTGGACACCTTTATAGAAAATAGTGCAATTACGATGTACACCTGCCTTTCGTACGATCCCCTCCATGATAATGTTGAAGAGATCGCATGACAGTGGATCGCCTTGCCTGAAACCTCTTTCGGTATTGAAGGTTTCAGAGCTCAACGTCATTCTGCAAAGTCTAATCCACTTTGCAGGTATACCGAACTCCGACATTGTTGCGTATAGGCAATCCTTTCTCGGGCTATCGAACGCAGCTTTAAAATCGACAAAGAGATGGTGTGTGTCATTTTCGTGGGTTTTCTCCAGGATTTGTCGTAGCGTGAAAATCTGGTCTATGGTGGACTTATCAGGTCGAAAGCCACACTGATAAGGTCCAATCAGTGTTTTTGTAATTGGCTTTAATCTTTCACATAGTACGCTTGAGAGAACCTTATATGCGATGGAAATAAGACTGATACCTCTATAACTGGCGCAGATTGTTGGGTCTCCTTTCTTAAGTATAGGGCACAGTACACTGAGGTTCCAATCGTCGGGCATGCTTTCTACTAGCCATATTTTGCTGATGAGCTGATGCATGCGCCTTATCAATTCATCGCCGCCGGTTTTAAACAATTCAGCTGACAGGCCATCAGCACCCGCTGCTTTATGGTTTTTGAGGCGTTGGATAGCAACTCGAACCTCTTCATGGCTAGGTGGTGATACTTCCACTCCGTCATCGTTGACTGGTGGCACTGAACTGCGCTCTCCATAGGCGGCATTGGTGGAAACGTCGCCAGTAAATAAATTGGAGAAGTGCCGTCTCCACAATCTCAGCACACACTGTGTATCCGTATTCAGATCTCCATTTTAGTGTCTACATGGAGATCTCTACATTCTCTGTTGATAGAATTTTTGTGCATCCTTCTTGCACTGGTATACCTCAAGTTCCTCACGCTCACGCTTTACTCGCTCTCTTTTCTTGCGTCTGAAAAGGCGCCTCTCTTTCCTCCTCTTTTCGCGGTAGTTTTCTCGCACGGCTCGCGTTGCAGCTGACTGCAGCGTTTTTCTATAGGCGTTTTTTACTGCTGTCGCGATGCGACACTCCTGATCGTACCATTGGTTCCGAGGTTGCGAGCGCCGGAAACCAATGTCTTCTTCAGCGGCAGCGCGCATGGAGTGGGATATATGCGCCCAAAGTCCGCCAGCGTCGTCGGGTCCAGAGGTTGGTTGGTTGAGCTTAACCGAGAGTTGAGCGGAGTAGGCTTCGGCAGTCAGTTGTAATTGCAGCTTGGTTACATCTAGCTTTCGTTGCATTCCTGTGCGTATGTTCTTCGCATTGCATAATCGCATGTGGATCTTGGCTGCAACAAGATAATGGTCGGAGTCAATGTTGACCCCCCGAAATGTACGCACGTCTAGAACACTAGAGGCATGGCTTCCGTCGATTACAACATGATCAATTTGGTTTCGCGTTTTTTGATCCGGGGACAGCCAGGTGGTCTTGTGGATGTCGAGGTGCTTAAATCTGGTGCTACTAACTACCATGCTTCGCGCCACGGCGGAGTCGATCAGTCTTAGACCGTTGCTCGTGGAGGTCTCATGAAGACTTAACTGACCGACAGTGGGGCCAAAGATGCCTTCCCTTCCGACTTTCGCATTAAAATCGCCGAGGACTATTTTCACGTCATAGACCGGAAGGTGGTCGTATACATCCTCAAGACTAGCGTAAAAAGCGCCTTTGACGGCTTTGTCCTTTTCCTCCGTCGGGGCGTGTGCGCAAATTTGGCTGATGAAGAAAAATTTTGCCAAAATCGTGGCCAATCTTTCGTTCACAGGTGTGAACCAGGAAACAAGGTGGTGTAGTTTCCGGCTAACGACGAATCCACATCCGAATTCGCGCTTCTCCGCATGTCAGCTGTAGTAGATATCGCAGTGTGCTTGTTTAGAGCAGCCTTGCCATTTCCATCGCATTTCCTGGATGGCGGTGATGTCAGATTTTATTGTTTTGAGGGCTTCCGCCAGTTGGATAATGGCACTTTCCCTATAAAGGGTCCGGACATTCCAGGTGCATATCCGTAAATCATTGTCCGTTTTTCGTTTGCGGTGGTCGTCAACGTAATTGGAGTTCTTATCCGAGGCTGGTTTAGTTTTTATTGGGCAGTAGTAATGTGGCGGGACCCAAACCCTGCACACATTCCATGTTTAAGGTCTATGGAGCGACCCGCCGATCAAATTAGCCGTCAAACTGACGGATGCCAGTTTGCCGTTGCCCAGGGAACACCACGTGGAGGTTTGAGTCGACTTGGGACGATGTCGACATGGATAACGCTTGCCATGTGAAGGTTCGCCCCCTGTTCCCTGTTTTGTTGTAAACACTTTAAGGAAAAAATGGCGAAATTTTTATTAAGTTTTGATAAATAATAAAGAATTGGCAGGCTGATGAATGCCGAATTATGAAACATACACTCAGTTTTGATCGCCAGTATACAACCAAAGCAGCCACTTGCACATCAGTGACGCACAAAAACAACATCGGAGCTATCAACCGCCTAAACAGGCGTCCACTCATATGCAGCAACTCAAGCGGCACCATCCTCTTCTCCACCCCACTTCAACTCAACGACACAGTAGTGCTCAAAACAACAATCAACAACAGCATTGCAACAACAACGACGAGAAATATCAACTATTATAAATAATTTGAAGTTTTTGATATTTTTTCTATAAAATTTTAGTAAACATTTCTTTTTATTCTTTTCATAAAATAATTTCGACAGGTTTTGTTATAATTTAATTGCTTTCACACGAGGTTCACACCGTAGCTTTATTTAACGAACTTAGTACAATTGGGTGCAGCCTGGAGATAAAGCGAAGAACAATAATTGCTAATAGGTGCTACTACGGGCTCAGTAAGCAACTAAGTTCCAGAGCCCTCTCTCGATCGACAAAACTAACACTCTACAAGACGCTCGTTCTACCTGTGCTGCTTTATGACGCAGCCGCTCTGGGGGTGTTCGAGAGAAAAGTTCTTCGCAAAATCTTCGGTCCTGTTCGAGTCGGCGATGACTATCGCATCCAAATGAACAACGAGCTGTATGAGCTCTACAATGACATTGACGTAGTTCGGCGTATAACTGTGCAGCGACTACGCTGGCTGGGTCATGTCCATCGTATGAACGACGAAGCTCCAGCGAAAAAGGTGCTCGAGGCGAGGGTCGCTGGTCAACGACGACGAGGGAGACCATGCCTCCGATGGATGGACCAGGCTAAGGAAGCCCTAACCGCACTTGGTGTATCCGATTGGAGAAGGCGTGCGCAAAGCAGAAGCGCCTGGCGAGAGCTGATGAGGTCGGCTGAAACCCGGACACGGGTTGTTACGACCACCTAAGTAAGTAAGTAAGTACAATTGGGTCGGAAGAAACAAACCCGCCTCTAATTAATCTGAATCGATGTAGGTAATGCATCACGAGATACTTGTGGCAGCCGTCAAGGGTTCGCCCATGCAGAAATACAATTTCAAGCGAAGGGAATTTCAGCTGGCAAGACAAAGTATGAATATCTCGTAACCGCTCTACCTCAAGACGTAATAATAACAGTGTTTGATTTCAACCAACCTATATGATGAGTTAAAAAGAATTTTGATTGACCGACACTCTTTGAGCGAGACCAAGAGGATCGATAAAATTTTTTTCTGGAACCAAGATGGGTGACAAAAACCCCTCTTAATTTTACAGGTCACTACTGTTATTAACGGGATCGTCAGTCGATAGCGACTTAATACATAAAATTTGGCTTCGTAAACTTGCAAAAAGTCTAAATATAGCTTTGACCAGCTCGAGTCACAGAGAACTAGACGAGCAACTAAAACTCGCTGACAAATTCACAAATTTCAGAAGTTTTTCAAGACAAAGATCACCGTCATGAAGTGTACCTCGACAACGTCCAACTTCAACTAACGAGACTTTAAGCCACCATTGCAACTTGCAAGAAATTATTAAACATTAACTTAAAACAGAGACGCGATTTTCCTTTTACATTTATACTAGCAGACATTACAAGACCCATCATAGAAGCAGATTTCTTCACAAAATATGGTCTCTTGATAGATTTAAAACATTAAAAACTAATCGATCCACTTACACAATTATCAGTTAACGCAACTACAGCATTCACAGAAGACTTAACGCTATTACAGTTCCAAACCGCTATCCTTTACCACACATACATGACTTAGATATTAACACAACAAGAACATTTTTTCTAAATTAGACTTAGAGCATACCATCAAATTCCTATGGCCACTACAGACATACACAAGACCGCAATCACTACACTACATTCGGACACTACATTACATAATACATTCGGGATGTTTGAGTTCTTGAGAATGCCGTTTGAATTAAGAAACGCAGCTCAAACATTCCAATGTTTCATAAACGAAGTGTTGAAAGTACTCTATTTCGTTTTCATATACCTTGACACACAATCACAATAAGTCATATTTGCGTGAAGTAATTTTGAAAAATTGATAAATCTAATCATACAACCATCAAGTTCAGGTAGTAATACAAATGTTTTGCTAAAATTTGTGACATAAATTATTTGTGGAAGCGCTTTCGTGTGTAATGTTTATATTGGATATGCAAAAAAAAAAACATTGATTCCCTTAGTTAAAGTGGACATAAAGTTATTAATTGTGCGCAATTAAGCTGAGATTCCCAGATAATTTTAAAGGTGTAACATATAAGTGTTATCTTAGAAAAACTTACGCTGGGCATCGTTGAGCCTCAAAAGTTATGCATAATTTAATAATAGTTGCACGTGTTCAATTTACCAACAAAGATCGCTTTGAACCATGCCTATTTCGGTCAACACTGTTGTTGTTATTATTGTTGTTGTTTTTTGTCGTTGTTGTTATTGTACACTAAGGGAAATAAAGGTGAATTTACACATTTACATAAAACGATGACATTGAACGTTGAATGACAGTGAATCAATTTTTAATTTACACTATTCAAAGTGTTAATTAAACATTTGATGGATGATTGGATGTTGAATGTCAAAATTTATTCGTTACTTGATTTATTTTATTGACATTTAAAAAATAATAGCAATGTCGTCAAAAATTATAAAAAACTAAAGCAATATAATAGTTCTAGAATTGTTGCAAGAACTACAAAAAGAAATGGAGAATAATATAAGTAGGAATTGCTTTCACTGTCAACAAAAGTAGGGAATAGTTATTCTACATATTGCTTACAGAAAGAATTTGAAGGTATGGCGAGTTGCTGGGTCAGAAAATTAAATAATCTATAAGTCAACAAAAACGACCATACGGGGAGCCATAAACAATACAATGGGTTTGATTGTTGACATGCCGAATCCGGGTATCGGTAATTCAAATAATGGCAACTGTGCACGGCGTTTTTTTAATCAGTATTCTTTGGCAGTCAATAAAGCAATAAAGATTTGAGGAGATTCCGCGAACATAACACCAGAAAAACAAGCTGTGCAAATACAATGTGTGGCCTTTTCAACACTCTTTTGTTTTCATCAGATTCATTAATTTCTACATTATCTAGAAGCATAGAACATAATAGAACATAATAATTTTCATGGCTTTAGTGAAGAAATAATATCTTCGCTTAAAATTGAAGATCAATTTTAATTTCGTTATTTGTTTAATTTGAATTGATTTTAAGTTTTGCTAGTTTCTTCATTACGAACTTTTTTAATGACCAAATGAATTGTTAAATTATTTTACATTTTTGTTGAGGCATAATGGTTTAGGTGCTTGTCTTGTAAGCGAGATGTCCGAGTTCAAACCTGGCTGGCGCATTGTTGTTTTTTTCTTTTTTAAATTTTAAATATTTACGAATTTGTGCAAATGCGTTAATTGTTAAAACATCGACCTGGTTTTTCGATATATTAAAAACTTTTTGGATAAACTTAACATATATAATGAAATTGAAGCTAATATGATAGATTTCTTTGGTCAGTACGATCTAGTTCAAATGAATAACCTATCGAACGACCTAAACCGTATTCTCGATTTAGTTTATATCGATAAAGATCTCCAGTTCCTCCTTGACTTACCACCCTGTTCAATATTTAATGAATCTCAACATCATCTACTCCTGCAAGTCGACTTTTCTTTTTATCATTTTCAAAAACTATATTGTACTAGCACGACTTGTAGATATTACAATCATGCCAATTTTAATGCAATGAATAGCTACCTGTCCTTAGACCACTGGGACTCCATATTAAATAATATGGATCTGTTGTCGATGGATGATCTTTTTTTTTTTTAATTTTCTTGGACACCACTCTCTGTTTTGTTCCAATTAAACAAACTCGTCTTAATGGAAACTCCCCATTGTTTAATAGGAGATTGTCTAACTTGAAAAACAAGAAGATTAAGGCTTTCAAACGTTTAAGAGACAACTCTGCTAGCCCGATCCTAAGATCTATTTATCTATCCTGCAAATACGAATTTCATATGCTAAACAAGTTCCTTTATCGTAACTATATAATTTCTACAGAGTCGAGCCTCAAACTGAATAGTACATACTTTTGGACCATCAATATTAAGAGAAAATCTAACGGCCATCCAATTAGAATGTCGTATCTTAATAAATCATCTGATGATTGCCGCACTATATATAATTTATTTGCGGAGTACTTTAAATCGGTGTATACCTCGGGTTTCCAAGTATTAGGCTCTCCTGCTCTCAGCCCTACTTTGGACTTAAGCTCCGTTCACCTTAACGAATCGGATGTCGTTTCTGCTCTCGCTAACCTTTAAAGTAATGCGAAGGATGGTCCTGACGAAATTGCTCCTATCGCACTAAAAATTGTGCTTTATCAATCTTACTACCCTTATCCATTATTTTAAAAAAATCTTTAGCATCTGGAGTATTCCTAGACAGTTGGAAACTATCACATATAGTGTAATGCACTCCAAACTACATTTTCCTATAATATAATCCTAAGCACATTAATGCAAATTTATTTACTATTCTAAAAGTGCATTGAACTCAACTAGCGTGTTAACTACTTATGTTACACTCACGCACAATATATATATGCATGCAATATAAACTAAACAACAACACAAACTTGAACATGTTGACATGAACTTGTTTTTTATGCGCAAGAGCATTGAACTCAATTGCATTATTGCTATTTTGTCTCACCCACGCACAAAGTATATGTTAAAGCAAAAAGGGGAAATTAAGCATATGCATGCACTTTTTCTTGTCGCACATATTATATTATGTGACGCATTTCTTTTGCACTTATTAGTGTTGATATGATTCACATATGTTATTATTTATATTTATTTTTTTTATATTAATATTTAATGAAATTCACACATGTTATTATTTATATTTATTTTTAATGTTAATATTTAAGTTATATGAAAATATTAATGTTAGTTATGTTTTAAGTTGTTTTAAAAAAAAGTACTGCTGTTCGACTGTAAAAGTCGAACATTTTTGAAAATAAAATTAATCTAGTTCTGCTTCTAAACAGCATAACTTTTATTAAAAAACCTAAGTGCTTCTAATCCGCACTAGGCGAACTTTTTGAACCTGTGGCGTTTTTAAGCGCCGGTGAAAAATTAAGTAGGAAGAGCTAACAAATTTAACACGGTAGAGCGAAAGTGTACCGCGTACACAGTCCAAACTTTACAATAGTTCCAATATATAAATCTGGTCCCAAACACGAGGTAATAAATTATAGACCTATATGCATACTTGCCGCAATCCCTAAACTGTTCGAAAAAATCGCCAACATAAAACTAATGTTCGCTGTGAAAAATATTACGTCTCCTTACCAACACGGTTTCCTGTGTGGCAAATCCACTACTTTCAATCTTACTCTTTTCGTAAACAATATTATACTTAATATGGAAAACCACCTGCAAACTGATGTTGTTTTTACAGATTTTGCCAAAGCCTCCGATAAGGTCAATCACATTTCTTTATTATCTAAACTTTCAGTTATGGGGTTTCACTCCAATCTGCTAAATTGGATTAACAGCTCTATTCTGCTTGTTAACTTAACAAGGAATTGTTAAGGAGCTCTTGTTGATATTCTTGTTATGTAAAGTAAATATTCGTATTCTTAAAAATCATTAACAACTTGAAAGCTTTAAAAGTTCACCACGCATGGTGAAAATGTAAAACTCACAACATTCAAACGCCAGCTGTTTTTTCGATGAAATTGCATTGTTTATTATATCAACAAGCAAAATTAAAAATGCAAAGATGTAAATAATCTTACGAATCTTTTGTATTTGAAACTCTAATTAACATTTTTTTTTATAAGCCAAACAAAGTTCGAGTGAACCACGCAGGTGCAGCTGCTATTTTATATTTAATTTTTGTCGGCAGCACCGCATGCTCTCTCATGTCAAGTCATCATGTCATATCAAGTATTATTTATTTTAATTCAATATAATATTATAAGTTATATTATTTCTCTTATTTGCACAACAATTCTCTAGCTAGACACTCGTTGTTAATATACTTTCTGTAATTAACAAAATTGTAATGAAAAGAGCTTTTATATCACTAGAATACGGAACATTAACAAACTTGTTAATATTAACTATTTTGTTAATGTGGTGAGCTTAGTTAAGCTGGTAGAATAGGGCTGTAAATCCTATCTAACAAGTCGGTATAAGCGTGTCCAAATTAAAGACTGCACTTCCGATCCAATTAGGGTAACCTCAGGTGTCCCACAGGGGAGTCACCTAGGCCCTTGCTGTTCCTTCTATTCATCAACGATCTCCCTCAAGTAGTCAAATAATCTAAGTGTCTCCTATTTGCGGCCGACCTGAAACTTTTTCGTGAAATCAAGTCAGTCGATGACTGCCTCCTTCTTCAAGAGAATTTAAATTCCATCTTCGCCTGATGTAAAGCAAATCAATGCCTCTCAACATATCCAAATGCCACCTTCTAATTTTAACCAGGTTAACTTCTCCTATTGTGGGCAACTACCAATTAAATTCTCAACCGCTGAAGCGAATCCTCTCTAAAAAAGATTTAGGAATCATTCTAGACCCCCAACTTAACTTTAGAGACCATATCGACTTCATAGTAAATAAAGGTAATGCTATGCTCGGCTTCCTAAAGAGAAATAGCAAGGAATTCAGTATATAGGAAACAATATAGACGACATGATCGAAAGACCAGTGAATGCAGAAAACTTGAAATTCGGCCTATAGATTGTACATGGGTGGATTAGGTTTTTTGAAAGCCTCTTGCATAATGCATACATAAAAAGTGCATAAAAAGTGGCAAGCTAGAACTGAGTCTGGAAAAAGAATAATTTCTGAAACCAAACTAAGAATTTAAAAACAATTTAAAGAAACTTTGGGATTTAAAGTTGATCAACCTTAGCCTGGTTTGGAATCGGCTAAAGTGATAATTGATAATCAAAATCATCGCTTTTGCTCCAAGTCAGGTGATTATCAAATTTACAATCACGCTTTTCCTATTCATTTCATGCGACAGCTACTTAGATGTCGTTTTCAAAAACGACAATTAAAACAACGGCTTTCAACCATCACCTTAGGCGATTTCACCCCTAGTTTTGGAAACACAAACGATGTTTATACAGCGAGACGTTTTTTTCAAAATGCAGAAAAATCTGCTGATATAACAGGATTGAATTTGAATTCAGTAAAGCAAATGACATTTGATCACCAACTTTTAGCAATTTAACTCACAATTAAACACTTTAGGCATTATTTAGAAGGACGAACATTCACCATATACAAAGATAACAAACCACTCATTTCAGTATTACACTCAAAGGCAGAGAGACGCCCAAGACAAACACGACACCTAGAGTTTATTGCACAATTTTCCAATGACATCAGAAACATCAAAGACAAAGTCGTAGCAGACACACTTTCACGAGATGAGAAAGAGTCTTTGACAACCTCAGATATCAATCTGATTTTAATCAATATCTTGTCCCAACTAAGATCTGTACACGTCTGTGCGCTGCAAAGAATGCGCGCAATCCTACACAGAGAAAGCTAGACGTCGACAAGCTGCAGTCAAAACGGACAGCCGAAGCCTTCGCCACTCCACTCTCACTCCTGCTTCAAGAAAGCACTCCTCCGATCGTCGATATATGCGCGCAGTGGGCACACATCTCCCACTCTATGCGTGCAGCTGCCGAAGAGGTTATTGGCTACCACCGTCCACGTCGAAACCAGTGGCACGACCAAGAGTGTCGCAGCGCCACTGCAGAGAAAAACGCCGCCTACAAAGCCACCCTGCAGTCGGTTGCAACGCGTGCTG
The DNA here is from genome assembly GCA_914767935.1 of Coremacera marginata. Classification (NCBI taxonomy): domain Eukaryota; kingdom Metazoa; phylum Arthropoda; class Insecta; order Diptera; family Sciomyzidae; genus Coremacera; species Coremacera marginata. The sequence goes on along the minus strand of OU612045.1, from coordinate 121,535,211 downwards.
CTAAGGAGCGATACAGAGAAGAGGAGGGACCAGAGACGTATTTTCAGGGGGGAAAAAGAGAGGCAGAAAAGCGCGAGTGTGAGAAGAATGATATGTATGGTGACAGAAACGAGGCCCGAAAATATTTCGAAAAGAAAAGACGCCTGGCCGATGGCTCTAAAACTAGTGCCTCTTTCTGCAAGGATGAAAACGAGAATCTAGTGACAGATATCCAGAGTATACTGACGTTATGGAGGGAACACTTCTCTAGTCTTGAAGTGTCTGAATCGTCTGAATGGCGATGATGGCAACAATCCCGCCAATAGAGATGATATCCCGGAAGCCCAAATTATGGATGACAGCGTTGAAGTTCCGCTACCCGACTATAATGAAGTCTTGACAGCAATAACACGGCTTAAGAACAACAAAGCCGCGGGAGCCGATGGTCTATCCGCTGAGCTGTTTAAGAACGCAGGCGAAGCTTTGTTTAAGTGCATTCACCAGCTTCTATGCAGAATATGGTCGGAAGAATGCATTCCAAACGATTGGAACCTCAGTGCACTCTGCCCAATCCACAAGAAAGGTGATCCCACTATTTGTGCCAACTACCTTGGGATAAGTCCCCTAAATATCGCCTTTAAGGTCCTTTCGTGCGTATTATGTGAAAGACTGAAGCCCAGCGTAAACCAACTGATTGGGCCTTATCAGTGTGGCTTCAGACCTGGAAATTCTACCACCGACCAGATATTCACGCTACGACAAATCTTGGAGAAGACCATAGAGACGGTAATCGACACCCATCATCTTTTTGTCGACTACAAAGCCGCTTTCGATAGTCCAATAAAAAATCACCTATACTCCACCATGTCTGTTTTTGGTATACCTGCAAAATTAATCCGTCTACGCAGGATGACACTGAGCAACACCAGCAGCGCAGTTAAAATCGGGAAGGATCTCTCCCCACCATTTGTTACCAAACGAGGTTTCAGAAAAGGTGATTCTTTATCGTGCGACTTTTTTAATCTAATTATGGAGAAGATCATTCGAGCTACTGATCTGAGGCAAAATGGCACAATATTCTTTAAGAATGTTATGCTGCTAGCGTATGCTGATGATATTGATATCATTGGCCATAACACACGCAAAGTCAGTGCAGTATTCTCCAAATTAAAAGAAGAGTCGAGTCGCATGGGTCTTGCAGTAAACGCAGATAAGACGAAATATCTGGTGTCAACAAACAGTCCCAGCGTATTGGTACCCACGTCACTGTTGACAACACCTCATTCGAGGTCGTGAAGGACTTCGTCTACCTCGGATCCAGCATTAGCTCCACCAACGATATCAGTAGAGATAAAACGAAGGATAACTCTTGCCAACAGGTGTTACTTTGGGCTCAGTAGGCAATTGAGAAGCAGAGCCCTCTCTCGACGAACAAAAGTCACGCTCTATAAATCACTAATCATGCCCGTCCTGTTATATGCAGCACAAACCTTGACGTTGAGCAGCTCTGATGAAAAGACTTTGGGAGCGTTCGAAAGAAAGATCCTTCGTAAAATCTAAGGACCAATCTGCGTCAATGGCGAGTACCAAATACGATGGAACGATGAGCTGTATGAGCTATACGCGAAGAAAATACTCGATTCGGTACCCAGCGGCGGTCAACGCAGAAGAGGTAGACCAAGTAGAGGGCAACCGGATGAAACTTGGAGCTTCCAACTGGCGCCGGCAAGCGCAAAAAAGAAATGGCTGGCGGAAACCGACTAACGGTTGTAGACGCCACCTAAGTAAGTACTCGAAAAAACTCGACATCGATGCCGAAAAGGACTCGATACTTTTTGCTTTATTTTTTGTTTTCTAACGACTTGTCGACGGAGTAGTTGTATTGTTTTGTTGTGCAAATATGATGTGCTGCGTTGTTGCTTTCCTACAAGTAAGTAAAAGCTAAACTTATTAAAATAACTGAATTAACATTATAGCAAATTAATTTCAAAGAAGAGATATGGGTAAAAATAGGAACGATCTTTGGCTTTATTTCACAGCTATGGACGGGGTTTCTGCGAAATGCGATGCTTGTAAAGCAGTAATATGTTTCAAAGGTGAGAATGTTAAATAAATCCTTTTCTTAAGTAACATGTTTTATGGGAATCGGTGGAGTTTCCAATTTAGGTAAACACCTAAAGAAAAGGCATGCGTATATAGATCTTAATGCTCCAACAAAGAAGGTACGAGGTAAGTAAATTGCATTTGAAGGAATCGGAGCACAGCTTTTACATTTCTTACTATTATAACCTTAGATTTAAAGAGGGTCTTTCAATAATATTCCTTGCATATGAAGAAACATGAAATCATTTTTTAGCAAGTTTTGCCAACTAAATATAGATATAATCCTACATTCTATGTGTTAGCAACCTATTATTCAAGGCCATAATTCTGTGGCAAAATGGAATAACAGCATATCTACATTTTTTTATCTTTTCAGGAGAGCATTTTAAGGTTTGAATCAGTATAGCGCCGAATCCAAACGATAGATTTTCATGCTGATTTCTAAAATGTTTTACGAATTGATAACTTTATCTTTTAGCTTCAAAATTGTATAAAATTTTCTTAAACTTATTATGTTATGACGAAAACAAGAAGATATGCTTTTATTTCAAAACAAAACTTCAGAAATATTAGTGCACAACTGGAGTTATACTGTTATTCAAAAATGCATTTTTGGTAAACAAAAAGCATAGCTCGACTTATGCTGTTAGTGCAAAACAAATTTTTGAAAATTTGTAAGTGTTAACTCGAGTTATGCTCCAAATCTAATATAATAACAATCAAAACTTTATGTGAACGAAATAAATGGTGAACGCAAAGGAACGGAAGGTATTGCTATCAAAGCGGCTCAATGGAGTCAATTGGATACTGCCCGTAAATGTATCACCACTCTAACCAACAATAATGAGGAGGATCTTTCCGGTGCGAAAGTAATGCATATATTTTTAAATTTTAATAAAATTTTGCAAGGTTAAAATATGTATAATATATAAGAAATTAACATTATTGCCACTTAAAAATTCACTTAAATGCAAATTTTACTTGGATTATTAACTACAATTTATATGGGAAAACCTCGTAAACTTGTTTTAAATATATTTGAATTGGACCATTTCGCTCTTGAGCTGTTCGCTTGCACGATAACACTGTTTTTATAAAAGTATCGAGTAAAAAGTATCGAATATCAAGAAATAGTCGATAACAAAAAACCTCGTTACCAAAAATAATCGATTTTACCCATCACTAGTTGACACACTTAATATGGAAGAATACATTTCACGTTTTGGAGTTCCTCTGGAAATTATTTCTGATCGAGGTCCTCAATTCACGTCCGCATCATTTAAAAACTTTGTGAAAAATCTAGGAAGCAAACATATTACCACCTCTGCTTATCATTCACAAGCTAACGGAATGCTAGAACGATTTCATAGACAGCTCAAGAGTTATTTAATAGCGAGCAATAATCAAACTGGTATACAGACTTGCCACTAAGTTATTTGGGACTCAGGTCCACGGTCAAAGAAGATATTAAGGCTTCACCTGCTGAGATGGTATTTGGGCAAGCTCGTAGGGGACCACAACAAATACTAATACCACAACTGTCAGAATTTTAATTCATCGGACACCTTGTCCAAGCTTTAAGAGGTCGTGGAAAGCAAACAATCAAACATTCCACATCATAACTCTAACTTCCACTCTTATATACCTCAAGCACTCAGGACTTGCAAATTTGTCTTTGTCCGCTCTCAAAGAGCATTACGATGGTCCCTTCGAAGTTATTGAGAGAAGACCAAACTTTTTAAGAATACGCAAAAATAATACTAACATTACAGTCAACAAAGACAGGTTCAAACCCGCCTCATTAGACACTGAAACAGCACAAACACATACAACCAAAATTAAAAACACCAAGTACACTTTAACCTATTAGCCAACATGACAAAAAATTTTTCAAAAGGGAGGGGGAACAATGTGGGGACTCAATGCCACCACATAGAAACTACAACATAGAAGCACTATTTTACCTCAATTATATACTTTAATTAAATTCTTTAATTTAATACAAGAATTAAATTTAATGCTTTTCTAATTTCTTTTATTATCATAAATATATTAATTTCTTTATGAACACAAACGCTTTTAAGGTCGGCGCTAATATAATCAGACTTTTAATCAGACGCCCAACTTAAAAGCTTTTGTATTCATAAAGAATTTAATATATTTATGACAATAAAACAAATTATAAAAAAATTTAAATAACATGTTTTCCAATGTAATAATATGTTTAAACAAATTACCAAATATGACCAAGAAATTAAAAGGAAAAGTTATTTTAAATTATTTTTTACTTTGTAGTGATTTTATAGTCAGTTTTTTTTAATAGCTTTTATTTCTTTTTTTTAGAGAATATGATACATTTTCGAAAAAGTGTGTAAGCTACATAAATAAAATTGTTCTTAAAAAATTTGTTCTATTCAAATCTGAAAGTTTGTTGGTTATTTCAAATATCTGTTTCTTAAATTTAAATGAGATGTCATGTGTTTTAAACTAATTATACCCATTCTTGTAACGAATTTTATTACCCTAGTGTCAATATTATTTGAGATAGTGTTTTTCTATTATTGCCACGCCCATTTGTCGAATAACGCGCACTTTCTTGAATATAATTTTTAATAATTATGCCTGCTCCTATACTAAATTGCAGTACGCTAGTCTCAAAATTATTCAAGAAGCACTGTTTTCTAATATTGCCACGCCCATTTGTCGAATAACGCCCATTTTCTTGACCTTCATTTGTAATAATAATGCCTAACCCCATACTAAATTGCGGTATCATAGTATGAATATTATTCGAGATACACTCTATTTCTATTATTATCACGCATATTTCATTGACCGTAATTTGTAATAACTGTGTCTACCACTACACTAAATTGCAGTACCCTAATGTCAATATTATTCGAGCTACAGTGTTTTCTAGTATTTCCACGCCCATTTCTCGAATACCTCCCACTTTTTTAGATGGGCACCTCCGTGTTTATGATATCTATCTGTTCACCAAAAATTATGACAATCAGGCATATGGTTTAGGAGTTATCGATGTACATACATTTAAAAAAAAAACAGAAACCGACGAACTTGAGAACCTCCTCCTTTTAGAAGTCGGTTAAAAAAGCGCTCATATCCGCTTAACATTTTTCGTCAATATTTGGCAGCACTAAGAGACATTTGTCACTTTTTTTTACTAAACATGTGCATGCTTAATGTGACCGTTTCGAAAAATCGGAATCGTTCCGAAATTAAAAGGCAAGTTTCGGTGTTGCAAAGCAAAGCTTCAGAATCCTGAAATTTCTCTCATTCCAAAATTTCTCTCATATCACCAAAAAATAGTTATTAAGTTAAACATAAAATACCGCCCAACTGGCGATAAATCAACTAATCTGGCGAGAGTGGCAATCGCATACTTTTAGATAAGTCAATTGATTTTTGAACGCAAATTGTAATTTTTGTTTTCTTACTTACTTACTTAGGTGGCCGTAACAACCCGTGTCCGGATTTCAGCTGACCTCATCAGCTCTCGCCAAGCGCCTCTGCTTTGCGCGCGCCTTCTCCAATCGGATACATCAAGTGCGGTTAGAGATTCCTCAGTCTGGTCCATCCATCGGAGGCATGGTCAACCTCGTCGTCGTTGACCAGCGACCTTCGCCTCGAGCACCTGTTTCGCTGGAGCTTCGTCGTCCATACGATGGACATGACCCAGCCAGCGTAGTCGCTGCACAGTTATACGCCGAATTACGTCAATGTCTTCGTAGAGCTCATACAGCTCGTGGTTCATTCGGATGCGATATTCATCGCCGACTCGAACAGGACCGAAGATTTTGCGAAGAACTTTTCTCTCGAACACCCCCAGAGCGGCTGCGCCAGTTTTCGAAACTACCCATGCCTCAGCGCCATAAAGCAGCACAGGTAGAACGATCGTCTTGTAGAGTGTTAGTTTTGTCGATCGAGAGAGGGCTCTGGAACTTAGTTGCTTACTGAGCCCGTAGTAGCACCTATTAGCAATTATTGTTCTCCGCTTTATCTCCAGGCTAATTTCGTTGTTGGTATTAATGGTGGTGCCAAAGTATACGAACTCCTTGACTACTTCAAAGTCTTAGCTGCCGGATGAAACGTGGGAGTCTCAACGCTGCGCTCCCTTGTTTGTAGACACCATATACTTTGTTTTACCCTCATTTATCGTCAAACCCACTTTGGCTGATTCCTTACAATATCAATATCAATATCATCAGCGTACGCAAGGAGCTGGGCACCTTTATAGAAAATGGTGCCATTACGATGCACACCGGCCTTTCGTACGATCCCCTCCATGATGATGTTGAAGAGATCGCATGACAGTGGATCGCCTTGCCTGAAACCTCTTTCGGTATTGAAGGTTTCGGAGAGGTCATTGACAGAGCTGCGTGTGTTGCTCAACGTCATTCTGCAAAGTCTAATCAACTTTGGAGGTATACCGAACTCAGACATTGTTGCGTATAGGCAATCCCTTCTCGGGCTATCGAACGCAGCTTTAAAATCGACAAAGAGATGACAAAGACAAAGAGGTGTGTGTCAATTTGATTTTTGTGGGTTTTCTCCAGGATTTGTCATAGCGTGAAAATCTGGTCTATGGTGTACTTTCTAGATCGAAAGCCACACTGATAAGGTCCAATCAGTGTTTTTGTAATCGGCTTTAATCTTTCACACAGTACGCTTGAGAGAACCTTATATGCGATGGAAATAAGACTGATACCTCTATAACTAGCGCAGATTGTAGGGTCTCCTTTCTTAAGTATAGGGCACAGTACACTGAGGTTCCAATCGTCGGGCATGCTTTCTGCTAGTCATATTTTGCTGATGAGCTGATGATATCAATTCATCGCCGCCGGTTTTAAACAATTCAGTTGACAGGCCGTCAGCACCCGCTGCTTTATTGTTTTTGAGTCGTTGGATAGCAACTCAAACCTCTTCATGGCTAGGTGATGATACTTCGTCGATTGGTGGCATTGAACTGCGCTCTCGATGGGCGGCATTGGTGGAATCGTCGCCAGTAAGTAAATTGGAAAAGTGCTGTCTCCACAATCTAAGCACACACTGTGTATCCGTATTCAGATCTCCATTTTCGTCTCTGCAAGTGGATGCTCCGTGCTTGAAACCTTGGGTTAGACGCTTAACCTGTTGATAGAATTTTTGTGCATCCTTCTTGCACTGGTATACCTCTAGTTCCTCACGCTCACGCTTTTCCTGCTCTCTTTTCTTGCATCTGAAAAGGCGCCTCTCTTCCTTCCTCTTTTCACGGTAGTTTTCTCGCACGGCTCGCGTTGCAGCTGACTGCAGCGTTTTTCTGTATGCGGCATTTTTTACTGCTGTCGCGATGCGACACTCCTGATCGTACCATTGGTTCCGAGTTTGCGGGCGCCGGAAACCAATGACTTCTTCAGCGGCAGCGCGCATGGAGTGGGATATATGCGCCCAAAGTCCGCCGGCGTCGTCGGATCCAGAGGTTGGTTGGTTGAGCTTAACCGAGAGTTGAGCGGAGTAGGCTTCGGCAGTCCGTTGTAATTGCAGCTTGGTTACATCTAGCTTTCGTTGCATTCCTGTGCGTATGTTCTTTGCATTGCATAATCGCATGTGGATCTTGGCTGCAACAAGATAATGGTCGAGTCAATGTTGACCCCCCGAAATGTACGCACATCTAGAACACTAGAGGGATGCCTCCCGTCGATTACATGATGAATTTGGTTTCGCGTTTTTTGATCCGGGGACAGCCAGGTGGCCTTGTGGATGTCGAGGTGCTTAAATCTGGTGCTACTAACTACCATGTTTCGTGCCGCGGCGAAGTCGATCAGTCTTAGACCGTTGTTCGTAGAGGTCTTATGAAGACTGAACCGACCGACAGTGGGGCCAAGATGCCTTCCCTTCCGACTTTCGCATTAAAATCGCCGAGGACTATTTTCACGTCATGGACCGGAAGGTGGTCGTATACGTCCTCAAGAATAGTGTAGAAAGCGTCCTTGACGGCTTCGTCCTTTTCCTCCGTCGGGGCGTGCGCGAAAATGAGGATGATGAAGAAAAATTTTGCCTTGATGCGGATCGTGGTCAATCTTTCGTTCATAGGAGTGAACTGGGAAACTAGGTGGCGTAGTTTCCGGCTAACGACGAATCCACATCCAAATTCGCGCCTCTGGGCATGACAGCTGTAGTAGATATCAGTGTGCTTGTTTAGAGCAGCCTTGCCCTTTCCATCGCATTCCCTGGATGGCGGTGATGTCAGATTTTATTGCTCTGAGGGCTTCCGCCAGTTGGATAATGGCACCTTCCCTATAAATGGTCCGGACATTCCAGGTACATATCCGTAAATCATTGTCCGTTTTTCGTTTGCGGTGGTAGTTCAACGTATTTGGGGTTCTTATCCGAGGCTGGTTTCGTTTTCATTAGGCAGTAGTAATGTGGCGGGACCCAAACCCTGCGCACATTCTATGTTTAAGGTCTATGGAGCGACCCGCCGCTCAAATTAGCCGTCAAACTGACGGCTCGGAGAAGTTGACTTAATATACAACGTGTGTTTTTTTTATTTCTTACACCATTGATTAAAGCGCACCGCAGAGTTCCATACAAAAAAGTGTTTGCCGCATCTAAAGTAAAAGTAAGTACATTTTTTTATTTCATTAAAAAATAATTCGGTGGTAACCCTTCTTCTCTTCTAGCAGCGACAAGAACAAAACGTAAGTTCAGAAACAACTACTGCATTTCCATCCCAAAAATATGCAAGTAGTCGCAATGATCTATGGGACTTTTGCTTGAGCTATGAGTATTTATTTATTTATTTATTTATTTATTTATTTATTTATTTATTTATTTATTTATTTATTTATTTATTTATTTATTTATTTATTTATTTATTTATTTATTTATTTATTTATTTATTTATTTATTTATTTATTTATTTATTTATTTATTTATTTATTTATTTATTTATTTATTTATTTATTTATTTATTTATTTATTTATTTTTTTAATAAATAAATTATTATAGATAAATAAATAAATAAATAAAAAAATCGCTTAAATTACCTCGAGTGTGTCAATTATATGACTTTCTAAAATTTATAATATAAAATCATTCTTAAAAATAGTTAGTTATATTTTTTACCCATATGTAGTCTTAACATCCCTCCTCCGTGTTTTTCCATCGAATTTCCCTGCATGATTATTTACTGATATATAGCGTTTCATTAAATTTGAAATACCCTATCTTCAATCTCCCTATCCTTATCTTGTCCAATTGCAACCATCATTACATTACTCTAGCATTAATTATAATCTATTTTTCACAATCAAAACGATACCCCATATATATATGAAAAAAAGCACAACGCATTTACAATGTAGATTCTAAATACATAAAACTTTTATATTTAAAAGTCTCTTCTTTAAAAAGTTTATACGTAAAAGAACTGCAAGAAGTTTAAATAAAATTAAAAAAAGGAGTTAACTTTTACTTCTAAGAATAAAAGTTATTCCTCAGTTTTGACTTTTATTCAAAAAAGTTAAAATATACGAGTAATCAGAGACTTTCATTCTTAAAAATTAATATGTTTTTAAATACTTTTTTTTTCGAAAAGTCAATAATAAAAGTTGTTTGAGACTTTTATATTTAGAAGTCGCGCTAAGTCTTTATATAAAAAAACTGCGAAAAATTTAAATAAAATTAAAGATTTTTTATTGAAAACTTTGAAAATGTAAAAGTCTCCAACGACTCTTGACTGATTATTTTTTTAATGAAAGTCTTTGTAAACTCTGTTCATAAAAGTTGAAAAATAACTCTTATTAATAAAAATTATCCAATAAGTTAACATTAAAAGTTATAAATAAAGACATTAAAAGTCTCTAAAGACACTTGACTGATTATTTTTTTTAATGAAAGTGAAATAAACTCTGTTCACAAAAGTTAAAAAATAACCCTTATTTATAAAAATTATCCAATAAGTTAACATTAAAAGTTATAAATAACTCTTATGCAATAATTTTTATTTTTTATCATAAATAGTAACTTTTTCATAATAAAAGTTTTTGAACACTCTTATTTCACAGACTTTTGCAAAAAAGTCATAAAAGTCCGAACCTCAGCTAAAAACTTTCACTTTGCCTTATTTTATTTTAGAGACACATATTAAGCACATGTAATGACATTTACTGTTATTTTTCATAACATAAATAAGTTAATTAAAAAATTACACACAAAATAATTACGCTTATATTTTAAACTTATCGAAAATTAAATGTAAGCTATGGCATAAAAGTGTGTGCTTAGATTGTGGAGACAGCACTTCTCCAATTCACTTACTGGCGACGATTTCACCAATGCCGCCCCTGGAGAGCGCAGTTCAGTGCCACCAATCGACGATGACGGAGTGGAAGTATCACCACCTAGCCATGAAGAGGTTCGAGTTGCTATCCAACGCCTCAAAAACAATAAAGCAGCGGGTGCTGACGGCCTGTCAGCTGAATTGTTTAAAACCGGCGGCGATGAATTGATAAGGCGCATGCATCAGCTCATCAGCAAAATATGGCTAGTAGAAAGCATGCCCGACGATTGGAACCTCAGGGTACTGTGCCCTATACTTAAGAAAGGAGACCCAACAATCTGCGCCAGTTATAGAGGTATCAGTCTTATTTCCATCGCATATAAGGTTCTCTCAAGCGTACTATGTGAAATATTAAAGCCAATTACAAAAACACTGATTGGACCTTATCAGTGTGGCTTTCGACCTGGTAAGTCCACCATAGACCAGATTTTCACGCTACGACAAATCCTGGAGAAAACCCACGAAAATGACACACACCATCTCTTTGTCGATTTTAAAGCTGCGTTCGATAGCCCGAGAAGGGATTGCCTATACGCAACAATTTCTGAGTTCGGTATACCTGCAAAGTTGATAAGACTTTGCAGAATGACGTTGAGCTCTAAAACCTTCAATACCGAAAGAGGTTTCAGGCAAGGCGATCCACTGTCATGCGATCTCTTCAACATTATCATGGAGGGGATCGTACGAAAGGCAGGTGTGTATCGTAATATGCATCGTAATTGCACTATTTTCTATAAAGGTGTCCAGCTCCTTGCGTACGCTGATGATATTGTTGGCAGAACCAAGACAGATGTTACCGCTGCTTTCGCCAATATCGAAAAGGAATCAGCCAAAGTGGGTTTGACGATAAATGAGGGTAAAACAAAGTATATGCTGTCTACAAACAAGAGAGCGCTGCGATTAGACACCAACGTTTCATCCGGCAGCTATAACTTTGAAGTAGTCAAGGAGTTTGTATACCTTGGCACCGCCATTAATTCAACAACGAAATCAGCTTGGAGATAAAACGAAGAACAATAATTGCTAATAGGTGCTACTACGAGCTCAGTAAGCAACTAAGTTCCAGAGCCCTCTCTCGATCGACAAACTAACACTCTACAAGACGCTCGTTCTACCTGTGCTGTTTTATGGCGCTGAGGCATGGGTAGTTTCGCAAACTGACGCAGCTGCTCTGGGGGTGTTCGAGAGAAAAGTTCTTCGCAAAATCTTCGGTGCTGTTCGAGTCGGCGATGACTATCGCATCCGAATGAACCACGAGCTGTATGAGCTCTACGAAGACATTGACATAGTTTGACGTATAGCTGTGCAGCGACTACGCTGGCTGAGTCATGTCCATCGTATGGACGACGAAGCTCCAGCGAAAAAGGTGCTCGAGACGAGGGTCGCTGGTCAACGACGACGACGGAGACCTTGCCTCCGATGGATGGACCAGGCCCAGGAAGCCCTAACCTCACTTGGTGTATCCGATCGCAGAAGGCGCGCGCAAAGCAGAGGGCCTGGCGAAAGCTGATGAGGTCGTCCGAAACCCGAACACGGGTTATTACGGCCACCTAAGTAGAATCTTCAAACTTCCGTGAATTATATCTTCAAAACCATTCACGAACTACAATTTTGTTTGCATTTTTGGGCTTAGAAGACTCAAAAACATCTAAAAAATAATAAAACAAATATTCGGGTCCGGCCCTTAAGTAAAATTATGCCAATTCCCACTAACTCGTCAAAACAATTTGCGTTTCACACAAAATACTTACAGTATTAATGAAATCATCTTTATAACACTTAAAGGCAGGCTTGGTGCTTTACGGCCCATGCTTTTTGTCCACTAATTAATCATAATGACGCAAATTTAATTGAGACAGTGGCTTATACTAAATGTTACAATAAGACACCAGCGCTAAATTGGCAACGTTGCTGAAACTGTCAAAAAATTCGGAGAGGAAATTCACAGGGTGAAATTATGTATTAAAAACAATCTATTAATGTAGATAATTATCAGTACGAACGTATTTATACCATGTTCACACTGAGCTAAATTACGTAATTTCGAGCTTTTGTGTAAATTCGTCTGATATAACATAATAAAGTTGGTAATTTCCTATACAATTGGTTAAATTCGAAATTATCTCAAATAAGGTAATTTCGTTTAAATTACTCACGAACTTAAGGGCCCTATAGAAGAGCAACTAATCGCAAAACTGGTTGATAAACTGGTTGCTGGTTGTTGAAAACAAGTCGTGTATAGATCAGTTGAGGTGTTATTTTCAGTTTTTCAACCAGTTTATCAATCAGTTGGCAAAAATGAAAAAATTTTGATTTTTTGCGATTTCACATCAACCAGTTCTTCAACTGGTGATGTGTTTGTAGCAAAATCAACAACTAATCATCAGATTCATAATAACAAAAATTATTTGCATTTATTTTCAATATAATATGCGTGATGATTTCAAGAAGAAAAACTTTTTGTACTGGAATTGAAAAATTGGTCCATGCGTCTATAGATAAAATCATCGATGAGTTTTTAAATCAGTTTTGCAATTAGGTGCTCGTCTATAAGGGCCTTTACGCCTTTTAAATCAGTTTTGCAATTAGGTGCTCGTCTATAAGGGCCTTTACGTCACAAATTCGCTTGCAACTCCGAAATCTGAAAATTTTGTATATTAAACATATCCTATTTTTGACATAATGAGAAACTTGTTATCTTATTTACCATTATCCATTTTTTTTATATGCTTTATATCATTTATGAGAGAATCTGCACATTTTCTGCATCTTCTAGCTCATTTAAATATAATAAAACAACTCTTCAAAGTTTTTCTGGATTCATGTTGGTTGCATGTTGGGGTATTCAGTTCAGAAACTATACATGAGAATAATAAGGGAAAAAAAGTCAAACGTCAAACGAAATTATCAAACCCCAGTGTGAACACTTTTGTGTGATTTCGAAACTATCTGTAGAAATTACTTAATTTTAACTCAGTGTGAACATAGTATTAAGAGGATTTCAGCGTTTCACGGCCATACCCATAATAGTGTGTGAAATCAAAGTATGCCATAGAAAATATTTTCCCCGACATTTTGGTATGAATGTCATTTCTGGGAATTATTTAGTATAGCAGCTATGAAAGATCTTTGATTCCATCCTCTGATAAATAGTGTGCAAAATGGAAGTATGCCAAACAAAAGGTAATATTTTTGCCAATTTTTTGGTATATGTACTCTTTCCGGGAATTATTTAGTATAGAAGTTATAAAAGAAACTTGTAATTCATCATTGTTTCTTTAGAGAATTATATATCATATTAGTCAAACCATTTGAACAACTTCGAGTATGCGAAACAAATTCTACATTTTTGTTCGATTTTTTTATGTAACTTCTCTGGGTTGTAAATAATTTTTAATACGGATTTTTTGTTGGATTCGAGCTTGTTCGAAATCGTACACGCCCAGCGCAGCATTCGCAATTAAAAAATACTGTATTAAACGAATTTCCCATATGCTTGATATAATAAAGATTTATTGTTTAAACATTAAAAACTAGCATTTTTATTAAAAAAAAAAATTCTTCATAAAAAAAATTATCTGCACTGAGCAATCGAATCCTCGACCCTTGGGTTACGAGTATTTGTCTTATACTCTACTCCACGGAGCCCTCCTGTATGCGATGTTCAAAGCTTACATATATATTTTTAAGATTAATATATTTATATATATGGTATATATTAATAAAATTAATTACAGAAATCTTTAAATAATTTAATTGTATTTACAGGTCAAAAGATGTTGACCACCAAGTTTGCATACCAAAAAGTCATAACTTTTCGTGCTTTGTAGCACGAATTTTTAAAAAGTTTCGTTAATTTTTTAGAAGACAGGGCTGCAGAAAAAAGTAATAGGGAACATACAATCTTAATGATTATCTTATTTGTAGTCTTTCTGTTTTTTAGTAGGCAATTATATCAAGAAAGTAGTTAACTATAAGCAAAGGTAATTTTTTGAAGAGAAAAAGAGGTGTAGTTTCTTCAGTTCCTGCAGAAAAGTAACAAATTCCTGCGTCGAAGCTTCAATCAAAAAATTGTGTGTGAGCAAGCGTCAATCAAAATTTGCAATGAGTAAAAAGGCGCGAAATACTTCAATCCTTTGACTGATATGTGAACACCTACATTCTTGCAGTAGAAATTTCAGTGGAAGTCCGATTGATATTGCCACCTGCTTCTCTTAATTTAAAAATAACCCAATGAAGACGATTGTACTTCTGCAAAAACTGTTTATCCTTGGTTGTCACACCTCGCTTTAGCAACTAAACTGCAAATGACAAACACAAGTGCGTCGTTGGACACCCGGGAGATGCGAAGCTTTTTCGGAGTTTCATAGATTTGATAATGTAATGTTTTTTTTTTTAATAAAATGGGAGAAATTTAAATTTAATAAACGGGAGATGCGAAGCTTTTTCGGAGTTTCATAGATTTGATAATGTAATGTTTTTTTTTTTAATAAAATAACTTTTCAATTCAAAACTTTAAAATAACACAAAGTAAATTGAAAAACCACACGTTAGTATTCACACTAATACATTTTATTAAATTTCAATATAATTTTATTACATGTTACATTCATTGCTATTTCAACGTACTTGTAGGCAATTGTTAATTTTTCCATCTCGCTATACAAAAACTAAAAAACATGTACCAATAACAAGACAAACGCATTCACACCAACAATTAAAAAAAAAAAAAACACCGATGCTGATGACATCGGCTAGGAAGTAGAAGTAACATTATTGTTCTTGGGATAGTTGATAAATATGTTTGATATGTAGGATACCCTACTTGTAGATTGTGATCTGCTGCAACATAGCTTCCAGTAATCCTAACCTAAAGTATTTATTCCAAAAAAAGAAAAAAAGCCTAAAAATTTAAACAGTTCAGAGACAAGTCTGGGGTAACGAATTATCCTATGTTGCAACAAAGGGTTAAAATATCGCGTGTCTTCTTCTATAATATCATAATTCTGAAGTCGTAAAATTTGAGTTAATTGCGTAGAAATGTTTGTCATACCATGTCCTATATTGTGTGTAATTTTTGTAACTATATTTTCTTTACTCTGCTGGAGAACATAAAAAATATACAGAAAAAAATTTTTCACTTACCTTATTAGATTATTAATAAAAGCTACGTTTTCCATATTCATTTGGAAACTTTTTATTTATGAATGCATATGTTTTGGGACCACGGTGAAATATATTGAGCGTTTTAAATATATTAAGCTATTTTTTACATATTGATGTCACAAGTTATTAAATTTAGCTGGCCCACTTTTTTCGACATAGATTTTTGCAATTTTCACTTAGAGCCAGTTTTTAAGTGCTGGCCGCCGTGTGGCACACGAGATCGCAGATGTGTAACCCGCATAAGTTAATAATTTTTTGGGAATAAAAATTTCCTATGATAGAAACATATCTTCCAAGTCTGACAGCTCTTCAGTTACAAGTACTTTGGCACTGTTTACACGTCATTCAAATTGAAGGATCATTCAAAATTTGTTGTTGTTTTCCCAGCGAAAAAAAGATTAACTCTCTGCGAGAGCGAAAATGAACTTTCAACACTTCATTGCATCAATCAAAATTTTGATGGAGCTCAAGACCTGCATCAATCAATCACAGGGTTGCATGACAACTTTTCTGGTACTTACAACAACACTCTTAGTCGGCATCGGCCATTCAATCAAAAAATCACGTGTGAACAGCTATTGAATCAAATATCTCGAAGAGAGTAAAAGAGAACAAAATATGCGATATTCTTCATTCAATTTGAATGACGTATAAGCTCTGCCTTTCCCAGCGAGTTCCATAAAATAAGAAAATTCTAGTTGGTTACAGTGGTGCAACATGGACTTATTTTCTCAATACTGTTTTATCAATACAAAGAAAAAAATCCCGAATAGGGCAGTAAGTACTATTTGGGGTATATAATTGAACTTATGTTGGTTTCGTTTAGAACTCATCATATAATAAGATAAGCATACATGTATATAAATGTGCGATAGTCTTAAAAATTTCAATATTGACTTTGATATATCTAATAATAAAAAAAATTCTTATACTTTTTTAAATTCATAATGGTTGCCTAGTATATTTCGCAATACGTTCACATGATTCAAGGAAGATATTTGAAAACGTACAGTAATTTAAAATTTTTTAATGAATGTCTTGCATGCTAAAGCTCAGTATGCTGTAAAAACGAAAAGAAAATTTCCATAAGAAGTACATTGAGTTTTTGACAGCGAACAGGAAGCGGAAATTTTTTAGCTAGGTAGTACGATGTTGAAGGAACAAATTTGTTCAGTTCTGCCAAGTTCACAATCATGTGAGGAGAATTTAAATGTCAAAATTTTGCTGACAATAATATGCCCGTACATTAAATTGGCATTGGAAAGTTGACATTCAACATTAAAAAATAAGCAGTAAGTATGTGTTGGTGTTGAATTTGTTATTAAACAAATATTTTTAATTTATTAATGTGTAGTCTTGTCTTTTATAGAATATAAAAATACAGCAATAAAAATATGAATCTGTCTACCAGGACCGCTAGTCCTTTTCTCCACACAAAAATTTTGATTCTACACCAAAATGTTCTCATGTAGAATTATATGCCCAAAAATTTTAGTTCCAACAGCATACTCAGCTTAAAAAAGGCAAACATAATTTATTTTCTAAAATAGAATTTCAATTACTGTAAATGACGACCGTAAAATGTTTTTAGTTTAAAAACTAATATTTTACATGAATTACTATCAGGTATAAATGTAATAGTGGCGGCCGTGATATAGCGGGCAGATTTCGTGGCCCATACGCCAGAGAACCCTGGTTCAATTCCCACCTGACACAGAAAGTTTTTTCAATTGAACTAATTTTTCTTTTCGGCCGTCACCTCCCTGCAGACAATGGCAAACCTCAGAGAGTAAAAAACATAGCCGTTCGGAGTCGGCATAAAACTTGTAAGTCCAGCTTTTGATCATTTGTGATCAAACATTTTACAACACGCACAACATAATTGAACATAAGAAGATCGGTCAAAGTCCTTTCAAGGGCATTAATTAAGAAGCTCGGCCAAAGTCCTTTCTAGGGCTGAAATGGCTATTTCGCTTTTTTTTATATATCTAATAAAATACTGATTTAAAAAAGGCTTAATGTTATATTATGCCATTATCAGATATTTTCCTGGTAAGCCAAAAAGAATGATATAAAAACAAATATAAAAAAATAATAATTTTAAGTTGGTTATTATATTATTTTCAAAGTACTCAAAAACATGCAAATTTTAATTTATACATAATTAAAAATTAATATAAAAAAAAAATAAAATCAATAGCGATAAGAATTAAGTTTTTATTTTTATCTGGATGATTTTAGTTGCTAATATTTAAAAAAATGCGTTGCTCAAAAATATCTTGTATAACTCCTATTGGTTAATTTCATTAAGATTGTATGTTCCCTATTACTTTTTTCTGCAACCCTGTCTTCTAAAAAATTGACGAAACTTTTTCAAGGTTACGCATTGTGTACATAGCTACAAAGCACGAAATGTTATGACTTATTGGAATGCAAACTTGAAGGTCAACATCTTTTGACCTGTAAATACAATTAAATTATTTAAAGATTTCTGAAATTAATTTTATTAATTACATATTTATTTTAGGTAGAATTTATTTATGTTTCTTTTTCATAGTATAGCTAGGTTAATACCATATATATAAATATATTAATCTTAAGAATATATAAGTAAACTTTGAACATCGCATACAGGAGGGCTCCGTGGAGTAGAGTATAAGGCAAATACTAGCAACCCAAGGGTCGAGGGTTCGATTGCTCAGTGCAGAAAATTTTTTTAATAAAGAATTTTTTTTTAATAAAAATTCTAGTTTTTAATGTTTAAACAATAAATCTTTATTATATCAAGCATTTGGAAAATTCGTTTAATACAGGATTTTTTAATTGCGAATGCTGCGCTGGGCGTGTACGATTTCGAACAAGCTCGAATCCAACAAGAAATCCTTTCGAAGTTGTTCAAATGGTTTGACTAATATGATATATAATGCTCTAAAGAAACAATGATGAATTACAAGTTACTTTTATAACTTCTATACTAAATAATTCCCGGAAAGAGTACATATACCAAAAAATCGGCAAAAATATCTCCTTTTGTTTGACATACTTTGATCTTGCACACTATTTATGGTTTCACCAGGCAATGCTGAAATCCTTTCTAGAAATCACAGGATAAGATCGCATACTTTGATATTACACACTATTATGGGTTTGGCAGAGTAACGTTGGAATCTTGTTCAGTTCTACTTGTAATAATCAATATGTACCATAATATATAGTTTTTAATAGATCAGTTCATCCTCTGAATTTCTCCTACGAGCATTGTAAAACATCCGTGAAGATTGCAACGATTTTTTCGTCGACCCCCAGCAACGAATTTTTTTTTCAGATTTAGCGCTATGCACACAGGGTGTTTATTTGCAGCAATAATGATCATTAATGAAGGCATTTGTAAATTAAACGTGAATTTTAAACAAAAGACGAATTAATTTAAAAAAAAACTATATTAGACATTACAACTTAACATTTAAGAAACATTTTAAGACAACAACATATATAACAAATACTCTACTTCTTACGCTATATGCAAGAAGATATAAAAAAACTCTTCAAATTTTCGGGTATCTAAAAGTTTTCTGCACATATACCACCTATGTACCTCGAAAACAGGTATTTTTCCAAAACTTTTGACACCAAAACCAACTCTCTAGCTGCATTGGAACAGATTCCCTACCAGTAGCGGGATTCCCAAACATCTTAACTTCGATTACGTTAACGTTAACTGGTCTTAGCTACAAAAATTGTTAACTCGTATTCCCAAACTCAACCTTAGATATTTTTGTAGATAGCTTTGACAGTTCGTTAACAATATCTTAACGTATCTGTAGCTAGCTTAACAACGTATTTTAAGACGTTGTTAACCATACAAATATCAACGTTAAGCGTAAAATAAGGTTTTTTTTGTGAAGTTGTGAAGAATACAAATATTTTAAAAATGGCATTTCAATATTTGGCAATGGATGCAGTAGTGTTGGAAAGCGAAATTGAAATGCACGAAAGCGCAGTGGAGTGGGCTGCTCTTCGCCAAGTTGACAGCCCCTTTGATTTGGAGCAATCCAAATTTATGAAGCTGTACCACTTGACCCCCGAGACAGCTCAAAACCTGATAGAGTCGCTTGGAGACTGTTTAGAGCGCAGAACAATATCAGCTTTATCAGTGGAAAACCAAGTAGGTAAAAAAGTAAATTATTTAAATATTTTGTCATTAAATTCCTTGGTTAGGTGCTTTCAGCGATTCGTTTTTATGCGACTGGGTGCTACCAGAGGCCAGTAGGGCAGCAGAAGGGCATAACGATGAGTCAGTCATCTGTGAGCCGCTGTATCCATCGGGTAACAGATGCCATCAACGAACGTATTTTTCGGTTGAATGTGCGTTTCCCGATGACAGAAATTGAGCGGCAGGCAGCGCTTACCGTGTTTAGGACAGCGCGTGAACCTTTCGATGGTGCCATTGGGGCGATTGACTGCTCTCACGTTGCTATCGTTGGGCCAACACAGCATGAAGAAGCATACGTTAACCATCACGGTAACCATTCAATAAATATCCAGATGGTAAAATTAAAATTTTAACAATAATTTAAAATTGTACTTATCAAAGTATTATTTCCTTAAAGATTAGCGATCCGAACCTGAAAATTTTACAAGTAAATGCAAGGTATCCCGGTGCTCGCCATGATGCTTACATTTGGAACGCTTGTGCTGCTCGGCAGGTCATGCAACGAGCATATCAGCGTGATAACCGACGCACTTTCCTTATCGGTGCGTTTTTAAAATTAAAATTCTGTTGTTTTTATTATTTATTTTTATCTTGCAGGTGACTCTGGCTACCCTTTGGAACCGTGGCTCATGACACCTCTGCCGAACCAACCAGAAAACACTCCAAAATTTCGGTACAACGAGGCACTTTGCAAAGCCCGAAATTGTGTGGAAAGGTTGTTCGGAGTACTCAAGAGTAGGTGGCGGTGCCTCTCTCGGCAAAGAGTGCTCATGTACGAGCCTGGTTTTGCTGGCAAAATTGTCAACGCTTGTGCAGTTCTGCACAACATGAGCCTCTCCTCCATAAATGCTACCGAACTGGAGGTAGATGACTTCCAAAATGTAGCTGCAGTGTCTGCAGAACTTAATGTAGAAGACAATGGGGTTCGTTTATCGATTGCGAAACGCATACAAGATAGGTTGATTACCCAGAAATATACCAAAAAAATGTACCTAAAAAATAAATAATAAATAAATTAAAAAAAAATAAATAATAATAAATAAAAATCAGCTTTTTATTAAATAAATAATAAATATTATTTTCTTAAGTTAACAGTCTTCATATTTTTGTACTTTTAGTTTCAGCTTTAAAACAAAAATAAATAAATAATAAATAGAAAACAAAAAAATACAATAGTAGTGGAAAATATAGTAGTAAAGTTGTTGAAAAAGTAGTAGAAAACGTAGTGTATAGAAATGAGAAAAAAATTGGAATAAATAAGTTATGAAAAGTAAAAAAATAGTATTTATAAAGGGGTAGTTAAAATAGATGTAGTAAAAGTAGGAGAATAAGTTGTAGTGAAAAGAGTAGTCTAAAAGTATAAGTTAGAATTAAATTAGAAAAAAGTGTCGAGTAGTAGGAGAAAGTTACATAAAAATAATGTATAAAAAAAGAAAAAATTTATTAGACACCATTTGAGGTGTCAAGGTACGAAGGTGCCATAGCTTGCGCCAATATTTCCAATGCGGAAGCTATGCGATCCAACGCCCTCGATTGCAAAGTCGCCGCTTCAGCATGTTCCTTCACTGATTCGGCTAGTTGTTTCGCTGCTTCGGCTTGCAGCTTTGCTGCTTCGGCTTGCATCTTTAAGCATAAAAAACATTAAAACACATCTTGTTGCAAACAACTGTGTACTCACCGATATAGCATTCGCTTGTTGCGTTGCTATAGTTGCAAACTGCACCCTGGCGGCATCGAAAACGGTACGCTTCGAAGTAGTTCGCTTCGTTTCAGTCCGCCTCTTTTTTGCTGGCACTTCCACCACCTTCTCCAACACAACCACATCTTCCACCTCATCAACGTCAAACATGTTGGGCACCGTTGGATTGGAGAGCAAAACGTTGGGCACCGTTGGAGTGGAGAGCAAAACGTCATTTTCGCCTGACTCCAAGGCGATTTGAAAATGCTATACCAAAAATAACTTATGAAGAATACTTCTTATAAATTGTTATACAGGGTGTCCCGCAATTGAGTGCAACTATTTACCGAGCAAATTTCTCAGAATTTCGCGTAATAAATGAAATTTTTTTTATTATCAATTTTGTAATTTATTTATTTTCCTTTTTAATGACACCAAAAACATAAACATATCTTTAAAAATAAAAAAGTTGGCTGCACTAAAAAAATTTTACTTATTAGAAAATAGTGATAAATAATGACATTACAATTAGTTATGCAGCAGATAATATCATTGTTTTCTGATAAGTATACTTTTTTAGTACAGCCAACTTTTTTATTTTTTAAGATATGTTTATGTTTTTGGTGTCATTGAAAAGAAAATTGAACAAATTACAAAACTGATCTTAAAAAAAAATGTCATTTATTTCGCGAAATTCTGAGAAATTTGCACTCAAAGTTGAAATTTGGTAGTTTCAATCGATTGATTTCATCTTCACACGAGCACAACTCGGTAACGGTTAAGTTGGTGGGGTTTATTGACATGCCATTAGAAAGGTGTTTTATTGCCTTTATAAAGAGCTATCAAAATAAGTTTAATGTAAGTTAGTTTTTCAACTAGAAACAATAACGTAAACCAAAGTCGTGAAATATTAATTAATCCTGTAGCTCCTAAGAATGTGAAAATAGACCCCCCATCCCATATGATTTTTTGCTCAGCTCGATATAACCTTTCAGCTCCGTAAATAGTTGCACTCAATTGCGGGACACCCTGTATATTAACGAAAAACAATTTATTAATTGATATATATAAAGAAAATTCCACTCTCTCGACTCCAAGGCGATTTGCAAATGCTATACCAAAAATAACTTATGAAGAATTCTTCAAATAAATTGTTATATAATATAGCTACCTCTTCTTCCGGAATGCTGTCAGCGCAGGTGCTGCTCCCTTCTACATATTGCGGTCCAAGGATGCCCAACACCCGCATATCCAACTCTGTGAGCGCAGATAGGGACAAGGGCTTCCCACCCGTCGAGGCCATTTGCTTTCTGCGCTCTCGCGCCTTTACCGACGTCCGGCATTTGAGATCACGCCATGCCTATAATGAAAAAATTACATTTTAAAATAGATATTAGACTTTCATACTATTTTGCTTACCACTTGCCACTGGGTCCCGGACTTTTCAGCTCCACCGACGCTGTTGAGTTGGCCAGCCAGTTCTTCCCACTTATTGGCGGCTTCTTGCCGACCATGCAGTGCCACAAACCTCCCTTCTGCCAAACCAGTATTGGCCACAAAAAAGTCCAGCATCAGCTTGTATTGTTCAGCTGTTGCACGGCTGCTTATTTTTTTTGCTGCTTGCATTTTTATTTTTGATTCTTTTTTATTTTTTCTATTCTTCTGTAATCTTTCACAAATTTAAGCTGTCAAATGCCAATCCTGCTATATTTTCAATATTTGTTAACAATGATTACGCTAACTTTATTAATGCAACTCGTAGCAAATATTGCAGATAAGCATAGGTTTGGGAATACGGCAGTTGTTACTGCAAGCTATAATCGTTGTTAGTTAACGTTAACGTAATCGAAGTTAAGATGTTTGGGAATCCCGCTACAGGTCGAAATCCATTTTATAAAAAATCGTTGCTGGCTTCTCAAGCGTTCCAAAAGTTTTCTGCACATATGACACCTATGCACCTCGAAAGTGGGTATTTTTCCCTACCAGATTCCCTACCAGGTCGCCATCCATTTTATAAAAAATCGTTGCTGGCTTCTCAGGCGTTCCAAAAGTTTTCTGCAACTATGACAGCTATGCACCTCGAAAACAGGTATTTTTTCAAAACTATTGACACCAAAATCACCTCTCTAGCTGCATTGGAACAGGTTCTATACCAGGTCATAACCCATTTCAACAAAATCGTTGCTGGCTTCTCAGGTGTTCCAAGAGTTTTCTGCAGATATGACACCTACGCACATCGAAAGCGGGTATTTTTAACCGACTTCAAAAAGGAGGAGGTTCTCAAGTTCCTCGGTTTCTCTGTTTTTTTTTTTTTTTTTTTTTTTTTTTAAATGTATGCACATCGATAACTCCTAAGCCATATGCCTGATTGCCATAATTTTTGGGGAACAGATAGATATCATTAGCATGGAGGTGCCCATACAAAAGTGGGCGGTATTCGAGAACTGGGTGTGGCAATAATAGATCTCGCAATACTGGATACTACTGTATCTCGAATAATATTGACACTAGGGTACTGCAATTTAGTGTAGGGGTAGGCACAATTATTACAAACTACGGGCAAGAAAATGGGCGTAATTCGACAAATGGGCGTGGCAATATAAGAAAAACAGTGTATCTTAAATAATTTGGAGGCTAGAGTACTGCAATTTAGTATAGGGGTAGGTATTATTATTACAAATTATCGTCAATAAAGTGGGCGTTATTCGACAAATGGGCGTGGCAGTATTATAAAAACACTGTATCTCGAATAATATGGACACTAGGGTACTGAAATGTAGTGTAGGGGTAGACACAGTTAATACAAATTACGGTCAAGAAAATGGGCGTTATTTGACAAATGGGCGTGGCAATATTAGAAAAGAGTATATCTCGAATAATATTGATACTATAATACTGCAATTTAGTATAAGGGTAGGCATTACTATTACAAATTATGGCCAATAAAGTGGGCGTTATTCGACAAATGGGCGTGGCAATATTATAAAAACACTGTATCTCGAATAATATAGACACTAGGGTACTGAAATTTAGTGTAGTGGTAGGCACAATTATTACAAATTGCCGTCAACAAAATGGGCGTCATTCGACAAATGGGCGTGGCAATATTAGAAAAATAGTATATCTCGAATAATATTGATACTATGGTACTGCAATTTGGTATAGGGGTAGGCATTTTAAGTAAAAATTACATTACAACATTAGAAAAACAGTGTATCTCGAATAATATTGACACTAGGGCACTGAAATTTATTGTAGTACAGGGATAGGCAGAATTATTTAAAATTATGGTCAATAAAGTAGGCGCTTTTCGATAAATGGGGGTGGCAATACTAGATAAACACTATCGCAGTTAATATTGACGCTGGGGTACTGCAATAAAGTACAGGGGTAGGCACAATTATTGGAAATAACGCTCCAGAAAGTGGGCGATTATTTAACAAAGGGGAGTGGCAATATTTGAAAAACACTATATCTCGAATAATATTGACACTAGGGTTATAAAACTCGTTACAAGAATGGGTATAATAATTTCAAAACAGGTGACATCTAATTTAAATTTAAGAGGCAGATATTTGAAATAACCAACAAACTTGCAGATTTTAATACAACAAATTTTTTCGGAACAATTTTATTTATGTTGTTTATACACTTTTTTCGAAAATTTATCATATTCTCTAAAAAGGAAAACATAAAAATTTAAAAAAAAAAACAACCGACTACAAAATCACTACAAAGTAAAAAATAATTTAAAAAATACTTTTCCTTTTAATTTCTTTGTCATATTTGATAATTTATTTAAACATATTATTATATATGAAATCTTATTATCTTAATTTTTTTCTTATTTGTTTTATTATCATAAATATATTAATTTCTTGATAAATACAAATGCTTTGAAGTTGACGCTTCTGATTAAAAGTCTGATTATATTAGCGCCGACCTTAAAAGCTTTTGTAATCATGAAGAAATTAATATATTTATTATAATAAAACAAATAAGAAAAGAATTAGGATAATAAGATTTCATATATAATAATATGTTTAAATAAATTATCAAATATGACCAAGAAATTAAAAGGAAAAGTATTTTTAAAATTATTTTTTACTTTGTAGTGATTTTGTAGTCGGTTGTTTTTTTTTAAAAAAAAATTTTTTCCAAAACTTTTGACATCCAAACCAACTCTCTAGCTGCATTGGAACAGGTTCTATACTAGGTCATAACCCATTTCAACAAAATTGTTGCTAGCTTCTCAGGTGTTCCAAGAGTTTTCTGCACATATGACAACTATTCACCCCGAAAGCGGCTATTTTTCCAAAACTTTTGACACCAATACCAACTCTCTAGCTGCATTGGAACAGGTTCTATACCAGGTCATAACCCATTTCAACAAAATCGTTGCTGGCTTCTCAGGCGTTCCAAAAGTTTTCTGCACACATGACAACTGTGCACCTCGAAAGTGGGTATTTTTTCAAAACTTTTGACACCAAAACCATCTCTCTAGCTGCACTGGAACAGATTCCCTACCAGGTCGTCACAAATTTTTTTTTAAATCGTGGATAGCCTCTCAGGTGTTCCAAGAGTTTTCTTCACATATCGCACTCTATCTACTATGCAGGCTCAACTCAAAATTTACAAATTTTTACTTTTTAGTGTTAAACTATTCGTAGTGATTACCTCAATTCAATTCTAAAATTTTGTGCTCATCTTCTCGTTAATTAAAAAAAAAAAAATAGTTTTGTCTTTGTTTTGTATGAAGTCCTTTCCAACTCTCTAACTGAATTGGAACAGATTGGAACAGGTCAGAACAACAACAGTTGTTGATGACCAATAGTTTTAGATAAAAAAACAGTTTTATGCGAAAAGCATTTCTTGGCGAAAAGCAGTTGTCAAATAAATTCTACTGATGAAAACAAGTTTACGAAGCATAGAACTTCTGTGCATAAATTAGTGGAATTTTAAATAAGTATGAAGAATAATATAAGAATTTATCCAACTCTTAGACATTACAGGATTAATCTCATCTTTGTCTATGGCACTATTTTCATTAAATTATTCTTTAAAAATCAAAACAATGCATTGAACTTATTTTTTATATTATGCACATTTATTATTATTATTCTTAAACTGTATCAATAACATTTTATCGAAATTTATATTTCTTTGAAATTAAAATAAATAAAATCAAAAATAATAAATCTTACGTTATTTAAATCTTTGTTAGACAGAATTGGATATAAAATATCAACAATACATTTTTTTAATAACTCTTAAGATTGTGTCAGTACAGGTTATTTATTTCTAACTACAAAAATCATAAATGTAGTTAGAAAGAAGATAGATGATTTTAAATGAAATCAAAATCATAAAACCAATACAAATTGTTCTGTTATACTATTTTTTAAAGTTCAATCAATTTAAATTTATATAAGTTCTAAACAGCTATTGACGAGTGATTTTGCACATCAGCATTTGTCTTTTATACGTATATTTTACTTAAGAAAAAAGTGATTAATTAAAGTATACATAAAATAATTATACTGAGTTAATCACCTATTCCTTAAAAAATAAAGTCCATAGCTGAGATTTATAAAGGATAAATTTTGCATCGTCACATATCAGTCATATGGGTTATTTCAATGGGCGGATTTGTATGTATGAATTTAGGACTTCATTCCGTCATACTTCACTCCGTTAATAGCTTGCGCGCCGATTGATGCTGCTCTGGAATTTGTGGTTATAATCTATATAAAACATATAAAAGAATTTTCTGACTATAATTAAAACTGAACTTTTTACCTCAATTACAAATTTTTTTTAATTTCACCCGTAATCTCACTCTTCCTATACGCCACATGCACCGCTTCCTCCAATTCAGCATCGTCTGTAACCAAAAATTGAAGTTATTGTGGTTCGTTCACCAGAGTGCGCGTATTTATTAATTTTGTTCTTAGCTTGTTTTGGTTATTGAAGAAAACGGCAGAATTCGTTTCACTAGCGGAAATTGTAGACTTCGAACATTGTAGTGCGGAAAAGAAACTGGAGTGCATAACATCATACTTGAGGAAACCAATTCGTGGTGCAACATAAGTATCATGCGGACGTAGAGCTCCTGGTCTTTGGTGCAGGGTATTAGGCAGTAAACTTTCTTATAGTCAATTATGAACGGGAAAGTTCTGCATATGGCTGGTTGAATTTGCCAAATTTCTTAATACGCACAATGTTCTGGTACTAGGCTGGAAAATTATAATACTATAGCAGAAACAAAATATATAATAACCATGTCACCCACTATCATCATGTAAAGCTCCATGTACAATGTGCTCCAAAACACGCTCACGCACATCCATGCGTTTGTGCACACAGACGAGTAGAATACAACCAAGTTTTGCTTAAGCTATTGAATCTTTGATCGCAAGAAATTTGTTGACCACTTAATCAGGTAGCAGCAACGCTTCAAGGTGACCGCCGTAACTGTTGCTTTCCCCGTTTGGCAGAGACACCACCCATTGCGCACTGGCATTTCGCGTAAAGTATGCGTTTAGCAGGACGTGTAGTATCACTTCTTGGTAACTTTTTTGAGCTGCTGTTCTCAATCAACTGGTATGAGGGCTGATTCGCTCTAAATACAAATTGGTTAAAGAAATGTTAGTTTTTTTTAAATTAACTCACTCCAATGTCCGGTCCTTTGGGTGCCTCTTAGACAAAGACTGCAGCTCCATATCCAAGTTTCTTTTCAGTCATTTCATCTCATCCATTTAAATAAATTGTCGCAAACTCAAAAAAGGAATTTCTTCTGCATAATTCCACAGAAAATTGCATTACTTCCTACAAACCAAAGATAACAAGATAGGAAACTTCTGTGGGGAATCTTTGTTCACCTAAAGTTAAACACACGTACACGAAAAATTCGTTCACCACGAATATCTTAACACTCATCTGACTTTGATTTTGCTCAACTGTCAATTTGCAAAAATAGTGAGGTGAATATGTCAGTTGCTAATTATGCTACTTAAGAGTTATCTGTAAAGTGCATTAATTATTATCAAATAGGCTAAATATATTTATTGTTGTACTGTAGCTTCATATTAAATGTAATTTTATACATAAAAAACACATTATTTTGTTCCAAAAAGTAAACAACTTTTACATGGAAGGTTCGGGTTAAAAATATCAGATGTTCAAATTGATGAATGAAATAAATTTGTTTCCATTTCATTGGCACTGTTTACACGTCATTCAAATTGAAGGATCATTCAAAATTTGTTGTTGTTTTCCCAGCGAAAAAAAAGATGAACTCTCTACGAGAGCGGAAATGAACTTTCTACACTTCATCGCATCAATCAAAATTTTGATGGAGCTCAAGACCTGCATCAATCAATCACAGGGTTGCATGATCAACTTTTCTGGTACTTACAACAACACTTTTAGTCAGCATCGGCCATTCAATCAAAAAATCACATGTGAACAGCTATTCAATCAAATATCTCGAAGAGAGTAAGAGAACAAAAAATGCGATATTCTTCATTCAATTTGAATGACGTATAAACTCAGCCATTGTCAGTAGTAGAGTTGCCAATTTCACTTTTTTCAGGCTAGCTTTTAATATAAAAAAAAAACAACTTAAGATATCGATAAGGTGTTATAGCGGTCTGTTTAGCCACTAAATTATAATTGCTGTGTTTTTTACCAAGCGAGTAGTCAAAAAACGACTGCTAAGTTGCTTAAGAATGTTTCTTAAAACTTGGAAGCATTGTCTGATTTGTCAAAAATGTAAACAAAACATATAAACAAAACAAATCCGAAGTCACAGTTGCCACCCTCATAGAAAAAGTACACAATAATTGAGAAATGACTTGGAAGCACTTTTTTTCGTTTGCTCGCTAAACTTTAAGCCACTATTAGTTTCCTGTGTTATTTAAGCGAGTATTTCTATGATAAGCGGGCGTTTTTTTACAGCTCGCTTGGTAAAAAACACAGCAATTGTTGGATATCTTTTATTAATCCTCAACGATGATCATAGAAGATCAGTTGGGTCTACGGGACGTCAAAAAACATGCTGAAATTATAAAATCACGTAGAAAAAAATATTTTGTTATTACTTGCCCAAGTATATATTCATTATTGCTCATATGTTCTAATTCTCTATGAGACAAAATAGTGTTCGAAATATATTTATATATGTAACAGTTATTCCCGTAAAATTCAGAAATGAAGTACGTAATGTTGGAAATTGCAGTTAAAAGGTTTGCTGACTAACCGTATTATATTTCACCTGAAAATTATACAATAAAATACTTAGGGCCAGTTTTTAAGTTCGAGTTTAAACTTTAGTCAAATTAAACAGAGCTTATCTCACCAAAATTGGACGTTTAAGCTCGGTTTGACTAGATATTTTAGCATTCGTATAAGTTAAGTTTACTTAAACTATCATGGATGTGTTTCTTTTGTGCCTAAATTGAGTTTAAACTATGTCGCTAATATTTCCATTTTTATTTTTAATAGTTTCTTAACATTTTTTTCTCACATTATAATTTAAAAAATTTTATATTTTTCAGATGAGCTATTTTGAAGCAGTTTCTATGAAACATTATGTGAAAAAAATTAATTTAAAATTCTTATGTTGTTTTTCAAGTGGTACCTTGACACCACTACACAATAAACTATATTTAACTAATCATATAAAAACTATGCTTGCGCTTTGCACAAATTAAAAAAAAATTGCTTTCAAATTTACTTTAAGAAATTTAAAAGTCTCTTGATTTTGTACTTCTAAAAACCAAGCAGAAATGTAAAATCTATGTAAAAAAAATTTAAAATAATGATAAAACTGTATTTTTTACGAAAAGTATACCCTTTTACCCAATAGCACATTGCTAAACTAAAAATAGATACATGGAAAATAAATTGTGGCATTTTTAATTTATATTTAGTTTTTAGCAATTCTTAAAAAAATTAATTTTCAAGAATTACATTTGAGCTTTATGTCAAGTAATTTCATGAAGCAACATGTTGCCACAACAACAATGTTCTTTACAGAACAACCACCAGCAGACTAGACAGCTGTTTCGTTGGTCGCTACACCAACTCATCAGTAATCTTCTGTGGGTTATGCAGTCCATTAACTTTGAAAATCTTATAAGCACACCTTCTGCTAAAACCAAAGCGAAATTGCAGTTGTGTGCTTTCCAATTTAAAAAGCAATGTTTTTCTACTTCTTAGCACAAAGCAAAGGTTCAAAAAATTGACTACATTAATTCTGCAAAGACTTGTTGTTGCGCTCTTTGTTTACTTCTTTTCACGATTCCATTCTTTGGCACCAACAATTCGTTGATATTAAACCATAGAAGGCGTGAGAAGTTTTTTTGAAAAAAAGATGACTCATCTTATTTTCTGAGGTCGGGCTCGTACCAGTTTTTACATGAAAAATAAATTGTGGCATTTTTAATTTATATTTAGTTTTAAGCAATTCTTAAAAAAATTAATTTTCAAGAATTACATTTGAGCTTTATGCCAAGTAATTTCATGAAGGAACAGGTTGCCACAACAACAATGTTCTTTACAGAACAACCACCAGCAGACTAGACAGCTGTTTCGTTGGTCGCTACACCAACTCATCAGTAATCTTCTGTGGGTTATGCAGTCCATTAACTTTGAAAATCTTATATCTTTTCTTAAGAATTGCTAAAAACCAGGGCAAGAAGGATGCACGAAAAGTCTATCAACAGATTAAGCGTCTAACCCAAGGTTTCAAGCCCGGAGCATCCACTTGTAGAGACGAAAATGGAGATCTGAATACGGATACGCAGTGTGTGCTGAGATTGTGGAGACGGCACTTCTCCAATTTACTTACTGGCGACGATTTCACCAATGCCGCCCATGGAGAGCACAGTGCAGAGCTACCAATCAACAATGACGGAGTGGAAGTACCACCACCTAGCCATGATGAGGTTCGAGTTGCTATCCAACGACTCAAAAACAATAAAGCAGCGGGTGCTGACGGCCTGTCAGCTGAATTGTTTAAAACCGGAGGCGATGAATTGATAAGGAGCATGCATCAGCTCATCAGCAAAATATGGCTAGAAGAAAGCATGCCCGACGATTGGAACCTTAGCGTACTGTGCCCTATACTTAAGAAAGGAGACCCAACAATCTGCGCAAGTTATAGAGGTATCAGTCTTATTTCCATCGCATATAAGGTTCTCTCAAGCGTACTGTGTGAAAGATTAAAGCCGATTACAAAAACACTGATTGGACCTTATCAGTGTGGCTTTCGACCTGGTAAGTCCACCATAGACCAGATTTTCACGCTACGACAAATCCTGGAGAAAACCCACGAAAACCAAATTGACACACACCATCTCTTTGTCGATTTTAAAGCTGCGTTCGATAGCCCGAGAAGGGATTGCCTATACGCAACAATGTCTGAGTTCGGTATACCTGCAAAGTTGATCAGACTTTGCAGAATGACGTTGAGCAACACACGCAGCTCCGTCAAGGTAGGAAATGACCTCTCCGAAACCTTCAATACCGAAAGAGGTTTCAGGCAAGGCGATCCACTGTCTTGCGATCTCTTTAACATCATCATGGAGGGGATCGTACGAAAGGCCGGTGTGCATCGTAATGGCACCATTTTCTACAAAGGCGTCCAGCTCCTTGCGTACGCTGATGATATTGATATTGTCGGCAGAACCAAGAGAGATGTTACCGCTGCTTTCGCCGCTATCGAAAAGGAATCAGCCAAAGTGGGTTTGACGATAAATGAGGGCAAAACAAAATATATGCTGTCTACAAACAAGGGAGCTCGGCGTTTAGACTCCCACGTTTCATCCGGCAGCTATAACTTTGAAGTAGTCAAGGAGTTCGTTTACCTTGGCACCGCCATTTATACCAAAAACGAAATCAGCCTGGAGATAAAGCGAAGAACAATAATTGCTAATAGGTGCTACTACGGGCTCAGTAAGCAACTAAGTTCTAGAGCCCTCTCTCGATCGACAAAACTAACACTCTACAAGACGCTCGTTCTACCTGTGCTGCTTTATGGCGCTGAGGCATGGGTAGTTTCACAAACTGACGCAGCCGCTCTGCGGGTGTTCGAGAGAAAAGTTCTTCGAAAAATCTTCGGTCCTGTTCGAGTCGGCGATGACTATCGCATCCGAATGAACCACGAGCTGTATGAGCTCTACGATGACATTGACGTAGTTCTGCGTATAACTGTGCAGCGACTACGCTGGCTGGGTCATGTCCATCGTATGAACGACGAAGCTCCAGCGAAAAAGGTGCTCGAGGCGAGGGTCGCTGGTCAACGACGACGAGGGAGACCATGCCTCCGATGGATGGACCAGGCTGAGGAAGCCCTAACCGCACTTGGTGTATCCGATTGGAGAAGGCGCGCGCAAAGCAGAGGCGCCTGGCGAGAGCTGATGAGGTCGGTTGAAACCCGGACACGGGTTGTTACGATCAACTAAGTAAGTAAGTAAGATACTTTTGAAGTGGCTTAATTTTTGCACTGCATAAAAATAGACTTCAAATATCCAAAAAGGGGTAAGTTGCAACCACTGTATTTACTGAACGGAAAATCTGATCCGTTTAGTAATATCGTCTTTATTACAAATGCACCAACATTTTTTTTAAATATCCTTTTTTTTTAAAATCAATTTGGCGAAGCCTCCCATACAAGCGGCCCCTATGTGCGATGTGCTGGATTTATTATCGCTCGTGAATTTTTAAATCACTTGTTTTTATTTGATGCAAAATTTAAGTTGATCTATAAGCACACAATGGGTGGCAGATAGGGGGTAGGTATGTTCAAAAGAAATATTGTGGACCAAAAAATAACAGGACCAGCTAAAACATTTGACCAGTCTAGGGGTTCAGTTACGGACGATATAAGCCATTTTCGACATTTATCTCTTTTGTGTTTTAGTAGGAGGACCCCCAAGAAGGTGACAGAGAAAGGTGGGGACGTTGAGAAGAAATATTGGTGGTGAAAATATAATAGGACCTGGCCATACATTTTACCCCTCTATGGTGCACCCCGGGGAGCTATAAATCTTTTTCGTTAATTTTTTTCCTATTTAGGACCTTTTTTGAGGTAGTGCAAAAATTGTAATAAATTGTATTTGGAATTACCAAAACTTGCGAACGAGAAACATTAAATGAATGAAATGCAGAGAGCGCTCTTCAAGGCAGTTTTTTTTAAGGAGCGCAATTTATGAACGAAAACTGTTAAAGAGAAATGAATCAACATATAATGAGAGAGCGTACATGTTTTTTTTTCTTCACGAATAAAGAAAGCAAAGTGAGCCGTTCCTAACCCTCACTTCAAGGCATTGAAATGTCTTAAATTTTTTGTGTGTATGTATGTTAAGCAGCGGGGCAATAAAAATACAATACCAAAGCATTCTGTGATTATGCGGTTACTTCTACAGTTCATGAACAAAAGAATGTAGTCAGCTCTTCACGAAAATAAATATAAGTTTTTAAACTAAAAGGTTGTTCGGAGTACTCAAGAGTAGGTGGCGGTGCCTCTCTCGGCAAAGAGTGCTCATGTACGAGCCTGGTTTTGCTGGCAAAATTGTCAACGCTTGTGCAGTTCTGCACAACATGAGCCTCTCCTCCATAAATGCTACCGAACTGGAGGTAGATGACTTCCAAAATGTAGCTGCAGTGTCTGCAGAACTTAATGTAGAAGACAATGGGGTTCGTTTATCGATTGCGAAACGCATACAAGATAGGTTGATTACCCAGAAATATACCAAAAAAATGTACCTAAAAAATAAATAATAAATAAATTAAAAAAAAATAAATAATAATAAATAAAAATCAGCTTTTTATTAAATAAATAATAAATATTATTTTCTTAAGTTAACAGTCTTCATATTTTTGTACTTTTAGTTTCAGCTTTAAAACAAAAATAAATAAATAATAAATAGAAAACAAAAAAATACAATAGTAGTGGAAAATATAGTAGTAAAGTTGTTGAAAAAGTAGTAGAAAACGTAGTGTATAGAAATGAGAAAAAAATTGGAATAAATAAGTTATGAAAAGTAAAAAAATAGTATTTATAAAGGGGTAGTTAAAATAGATGTAGTAAAAGTAGGAGAATAAGTTGTAGTGAAAAGAGTAGTCTAAAAGTATAAGTTAGAATTAAATTAGAAAAAAGTGTCGAGTAGTAGGAGAAAGTTACATAAAAATAATGTATAAAAAAAGAAAAAATTTATTAGACACCATTTGAGGTGTCAAGGTACGAAGGTGCCATAGCTTGCGCCAATATTTCCAATGCGGAAGCTATGCGATCCAACGCCCTCGATTGCAAAGTCGCCGCTTCAGCATGTTCCTTCACTGATTCGGCTAGTTGTTTCGCTGCTTCGGCTTGCAGCTTTGCTGCTTCGGCTTGCATCTTTAAGCATAAAAAACATTAAAACACATCTTGTTGCAAACAACTGTGTACTCACCGATATAGCATTCGCTTGTTGCGTTGCTATAGTTGCAAACTGCACCCTGGCGGCATCGAAAACGGTACGCTTCGAAGTAGTTCGCTTCGTTTCAGTCCGCCTCTTTTTTGCTGGCACTTCCACCACCTTCTCCAACACAACCACATCTTCCACCTCATCAACGTCAAACATGTTGGGCACCGTTGGATTGGAGAGCAAAACGTTGGGCACCGTTGGAGTGGAGAGCAAAACGTCATTTTCGCCTGACTCCAAGGCGATTTGAAAATGCTATACCAAAAATAACTTATGAAGAATACTTCTTATAAATTGTTATACAGGGTGTCCCGCAATTGAGTGCAACTATTTACCGAGCAAATTTCTCAGAATTTCGCGTAATAAATGAAATTTTTTTTATTATCAATTTTGTAATTTATTTATTTTCCTTTTTAATGACACCAAAAACATAAACATATCTTTAAAAATAAAAAAGTTGGCTGCACTAAAAAAATTTTACTTATTAGAAAATAGTGATAAATAATGACATTACAATTAGTTATGCAGCAGATAATATCATTGTTTTCTGATAAGTATACTTTTTTAGTACAGCCAACTTTTTTATTTTTTAAGATATGTTTATGTTTTTGGTGTCATTGAAAAGAAAATTGAACAAATTACAAAACTGATCTTAAAAAAAAATGTCATTTATTTCGCGAAATTCTGAGAAATTTGCACTCAAAGTTGAAATTTGGTAGTTTCAATCGATTGATTTCATCTTCACACGAGCACAACTCGGTAACGGTTAAGTTGGTGGGGTTTATTGACATGCCATTAGAAAGGTGTTTTATTGCCTTTATAAAGAGCTATCAAAATAAGTTTAATGTAAGTTAGTTTTTCAACTAGAAACAATAACGTAAACCAAAGTCGTGAAATATTAATTAATCCTGTAGCTCCTAAGAATGTGAAAATAGACCCCCCATCCCATATGATTTTTTGCTCAGCTCGATATAACCTTTCAGCTCCGTAAATAGTTGCACTCAATTGCGGGACACCCTGTATATTAACGAAAAACAATTTATTAATTGATATATATAAAGAAAATTCCACTCTCTCGACTCCAAGGCGATTTGCAAATGCTATACCAAAAATAACTTATGAAGAATTCTTCAAATAAATTGTTATATAATATAGCTACCTCTTCTTCCGGAATGCTGTCAGCGCAGGTGCTGCTCCCTTCTACATATTGCGGTCCAAGGATGCCCAACACCCGCATATCCAACTCTGTGAGCGCAGATAGGGACAAGGGCTTCCCACCCGTCGAGGCCATTTGCTTTCTGCGCTCTCGCGCCTTTACCGACGTCCGGCATTTGAGATCACGCCATGCCTATAATGAAAAAATTACATTTTAAAATAGATATTAGACTTTCATACTATTTTGCTTACCACTTGCCACTGGGTCCCGGACTTTTCAGCTCCACCGACGCTGTTGAGTTGGCCAGCCAGTTCTTCCCACTTATTGGCGGCTTCTTGCCGACCATGCAGTGCCACAAACCTCCCTTCTGCCAAACCAGTATTGGCCACAAAAAAGTCCAGCATCAGCTTGTATTGTTCAGCTGTTGCACGGCTGCTTATTTTTTTTGCTGCTTGCATTTTTATTTTTGATTCTTTTTTATTTTTTCTATTCTTCTGTAATCTTTCACAAATTTAAGCTGTCAAATGCCAATCCTGCTATATTTTCAATATTTGTTAACAATGATTACGCTAACTTTATTAATGCAACTCGTAGCAAATATTGCAGATAAGCATAGGTTTGGGAATACGGCAGTTGTTACTGCAAGCTATAATCGTTGTTAGTTAACGTTAACGTAATCGAAGTTAAGATGTTTGGGAATCCCGCTACAGGTCGAAATCCATTTTATAAAAAATCGTTGCTGGCTTCTCAAGCGTTCCAAAAGTTTTCTGCACATATGACACCTATGCACCTCGAAAGTGGGTATTTTTCCCTACCAGATTCCCTACCAGGTCGCCATCCATTTTATAAAAAATCGTTGCTGGCTTCTCAGGCGTTCCAAAAGTTTTCTGCAACTATGACAGCTATGCACCTCGAAAACAGGTATTTTTTCAAAACTATTGACACCAAAATCACCTCTCTAGCTGCATTGGAACAGGTTCTATACCAGGTCATAACCCATTTCAACAAAATCGTTGCTGGCTTCTCAGGTGTTCCAAGAGTTTTCTGCAGATATGACACCTACGCACATCGAAAGCGGGTATTTTTAACCGACTTCAAAAAGGAGGAGGTTCTCAAGTTCCTCGGTTTCTCTGTTTTTTTTTTTTTTTTTTTTTTTTTTTTAAATGTATGCACATCGATAACTCCTAAGCCATATGCCTGATTGCCATAATTTTTGGGGAACAGATAGATATCATTAGCATGGAGGTGCCCATACAAAAGTGGGCGGTATTCGAGAACTGGGTGTGGCAATAATAGATCTCGCAATACTGGATACTACTGTATCTCGAATAATATTGACACTAGGGTACTGCAATTTAGTGTAGGGGTAGGCACAATTATTACAAACTACGGGCAAGAAAATGGGCGTAATTCGACAAATGGGCGTGGCAATATAAGAAAAACAGTGTATCTTAAATAATTTGGAGGCTAGAGTACTGCAATTTAGTATAGGGGTAGGTATTATTATTACAAATTATCGTCAATAAAGTGGGCGTTATTCGACAAATGGGCGTGGCAGTATTATAAAAACACTGTATCTCGAATAATATGGACACTAGGGTACTGAAATGTAGTGTAGGGGTAGACACAGTTAATACAAATTACGGTCAAGAAAATGGGCGTTATTTGACAAATGGGCGTGGCAATATTAGAAAAGAGTATATCTCGAATAATATTGATACTATAATACTGCAATTTAGTATAAGGGTAGGCATTACTATTACAAATTATGGCCAATAAAGTGGGCGTTATTCGACAAATGGGCGTGGCAATATTATAAAAACACTGTATCTCGAATAATATAGACACTAGGGTACTGAAATTTAGTGTAGTGGTAGGCACAATTATTACAAATTGCCGTCAACAAAATGGGCGTCATTCGACAAATGGGCGTGGCAATATTAGAAAAATAGTATATCTCGAATAATATTGATACTATGGTACTGCAATTTGGTATAGGGGTAGGCATTTTAAGTAAAAATTACATTACAACATTAGAAAAACAGTGTATCTCGAATAATATTGACACTAGGGCACTGAAATTTATTGTAGTACAGGGATAGGCAGAATTATTTAAAATTATGGTCAATAAAGTAGGCGCTTTTCGATAAATGGGGGTGGCAATACTAGATAAACACTATCGCAGTTAATATTGACGCTGGGGTACTGCAATAAAGTACAGGGGTAGGCACAATTATTGGAAATAACGCTCCAGAAAGTGGGCGATTATTTAACAAAGGGGAGTGGCAATATTTGAAAAACACTATATCTCGAATAATATTGACACTAGGGTTATAAAACTCGTTACAAGAATGGGTATAATAATTTCAAAACAGGTGACATCTAATTTAAATTTAAGAGGCAGATATTTGAATAACCAACAAACTTGCAGATTTTAATACAACAAATTTTTTCGGAACAATTTTATTTATGTTGTTTATACACTTTTTTCGAAAATTTATCATATTCTCTGAAAAGGAAAACATAAAAATTTAAAAAAAAAAACAACCGACTACAAAATCACTACAAAGTAAAAAATAATTTAAAAAATACTTTTCCTTTTAATTTCTTTGTCATATTTGATAATTTATTTAAACATATTATTATATATGAAATCTTATTATCTTAATTTTTTTCTTATTTGTTTTATTATCATAAATATATTAATTTCTTGATAAATACAAATGCTTTGAAGTTGACGCTTCTGATTAAAAGTCTGATTATATTAGCGCCGACCTTAAAAGCTTTTGTAATCATGAAGAAATTAATATATTTATTATAATAAAACAAATAAGAAAAGAATTAGGATAATAAGATTTCATATATAATAATATGTTTAAATAAATTATCAAATATGACCAAGAAATTAAAAGGAAAAGTATTTTTAAAATTATTTTTTACTTTGTAGTGATTTTGTAGTCGGTTGTTTTTTTTTAAAAAAAAATTTTTTCCAAAACTTTTGACATCCAAACCAACTCTCTAGCTGCATTGGAACAGGTTCTATACCAGGTCATAACCCATTTCAACAAAATTGTTGCTAGCTTCTCAGGTGTTCCAAGAGTTTTCTGCACATATGACAACTATGCACCCCGAAAGCGGCTATTTTTCCAAAACTTTTGACACCAATACCAACTCTCTAGCTGCATTGGAACAGGTTCTATACCAGGTCATAACCCATTTCAACAAAATCGTTGCTGGCTTCTCAGGCGTTCCAAAAGTTTTCTGCACACATGACAACTGTGCACCTCGAAAGTGGGTATTTTTTCAAAACTTTTGACACCAAAACCATCTCTCTAGCTGCACTGGAACAGATTCCCTACCAGGTCGTCACAAATTTTTTTTTAAATCGTGGATAGCCTCTCAGGTGTTCCAAGAGTTTTCTTCACATATCGCACTCTATCTACTATGCAGGCTCAACTCAAAATTTACAAATTTTTACTTTTTAGTGTTAAACTATTCGTAGTGATTACCTCAATTCAATTCTAAAATTTTGTGCTCATCTTCTCGTTAATTAAAAAAAAAAAAATAGTTTTGTCTTTGTTTTGTATGAAGTCCTTTCCAACTCTCTAACTGAATTGGAACAGATTGGAACAGGTCAGAACAACAACAGTTGTTGATGACCAATAGTTTTAGATAAAAAAACAGTTTTATGCGAAAAGCAGTTGTCAAATAAATTCTACTGATGAAAACAAGTTTACGAAGCATAGAACTTCTGTGCATAAATTAGTGGAATTTTAAATAAGTATGAAGAATAATATAAGAATTTATCCAACTCTTAGACATTACAGGACTTAATCTCATCTTTGTCTATGGCACTATTTTCATTAAATTATTCTTTAAAAATCAAAACAATGCATTGAACTTATTTTTTATATTATGCACATTTATTATTATTATTCTTAAACTGTATCAATAACATTTTATCGAAATTTATATTTCTTTGAAATTAAAATAAATAAAATCAAAAATAATAAATCTTACGTTATTTAAATCTTTGTTAGACAGAATTGGATATAAAATATCAACAATACATTTTTTTAATAACTCTTAAGATTGTGTCAGTACAGGTTATTTATTTCTAACTACAAAAATCATAAATGTAGTTAGAAAGAAGATAGATGATTTTAAATGAAATCAAAATCATAAAACCAATACAAATTGTTCTGTTATACTATTTTTTAAAGTTCAATCAATTTAAATTTATATAAGTTCTAAACAGCTATTGACGAGTGATTTTGCACATCAGCATTTGTCTTTTATACGTATATTTTACTTAAGAAAAAAGTGATTAATTAAAGTATACATAAAATAATTATACTGAGTTAATCACCTATTCCTTAAAAAATAAAGTCCATAGCTGAGATTTATAAAGGATAAATTTTGCATCGTCACATATCAGTCATATGGGTTATTTCAATGGGCGGATTTGTATGTATGAATTTAGGACTTCATTCCGTCATACTTCACTCCGTTAATAGCTTGCGCGCCGATTGATGCTGCTCTGGAATTTGTGGTTATAATCTATATAAAACATATAAAAGAATTTTCTGACTATAATTAAAACTGAACTTTTTACCTCAATTACAAATTTTTTTTAATTTCACCCGTAATCTCACTCTTCCTATACGCCACATGCACCGCTTCCTCCAATTCAGCATCGTCTGTAACCAAAAATTGAAGTTATTGTGGTTCGTTCACCAGAGTGCGCGTATTTATTAATTTTGTTCTTAGCTTGTTTTGGTTATTGAAGAAAACGGCAGAATTCGTTTCACTAGCGGAAATTGTAGACTTCGAACATTGTAGTGCGGAAAAGAAACTGGAGTGCATAACATCATACTTGAGGAAACCAATTCGTGGTGCAACATAAGTATCATGCGGACGTAGAGCTCCTGGTCTTTGGTGCAGGGTATTAGGCAGTAAACTTTCTTATAGTCAATTATGAACGGGAAAGTTCTGCATATGGCTGGTTGAATTTGCCAAATTTCTTAATACGCACAATGTTCTGGTACTAGGCTGGAAAATTATAATACTATAGCAGAAACAAAATATATAATAACCATGTCACCCACTATCATCATGTAAAGCTCCATGTACAATGTGCTCCAAAACACGCTCACGCACATCCATGCGTTTGTGCACACAGACGAGTAGAATACAACCAAGTTTTGCTTAAGCTATTGAATCTTTGATCGCAAGAAATTTGTTGACCACTTAATCAGGTAGCAGCAACGCTTCAAGGTGACCGCCGTAACTGTTGCTTTCCCCGTTTGGCAGAGACACCACCCATTGCGCACTGGCATTTCGCGTAAAGTATGCGTTTAGCAGGACGTGTAGTATCACTTCTTGGTAACTTTTTTGAGCTGCTGTTCTCAATCAACTGGTATGAGGGCTGATTCGCTCTAAATACAAATTGGTTAAAGAAATGTTAGTTTTTTTTAAATTAACTCACTCCAATGTCCGGTCCTTTGGGTGCCTCTTAGACAAAGACTGCAGCTCCATATCCAAGTTTCTTTTCAGTCATTTCATCTCATCCATTTAAATAAATTGTCGCAAACTCAAAAAAAGGAATTTCTTCTGCATAATTCCACAGAAAATTGCATTACTTCCTACAAACCAAAGATAACAAGATAGGAAACTTCTGTGGGGAATCTTTGTTCACCTAAAGTTAAACACACGTACACGAAAAATTCGTTCACCACGAATATCTTAACACTCATCTGACTTTGATTTTGCTCAACTGTCAATTTGCAAAAATAGTGAGGTGAATATGTCAGTTGCTAATTATGCTACTTAAGAGTTATCTGTAAAGTGCATTAATTATTATCAAATAGGCTAAATATATTTATTGTTGTACTGTAGCTTCATATTAAATGTAATTTTATACATAAAAAACACATTATTTTGTTCCAAAAAGTAAACAACTTTTACATGGAAGGTTCGGGTTAAAAATATCAGATGTTCAAATTGATGAATGAAATAAATTTGTTTCCATTTCATTGGCACTGTTTACACGTCATTCAAATTGAAGGATCATTCAAAATTTGTTGTTGTTTTCCCAGCGAAAAAAAAGATGAACTCTCTACGAGAGCGGAAATGAACTTTCTACACTTCATCGCATCAATCAAAATTTTGATGGAGCTCAAGACCTGCATCAATCAATCACAGGGTTGCATGATCAACTTTTCTGGTACTTACAACAACACTTTTAGTCAGCATCGGCCATTCAATCAAAAAATCACATGTGAACAGCTATTCAATCAAATATCTCGAAGAGAGTAAGAGAACAAAAAATGCGATATTCTTCATTCAATTTGAATGACGTATAAACTCAGCCATTGTCAGTAGTAGAGTTGCCAATTTCACTTTTTTCAGGCTAGCTTTTAATATAAAAAAAAAACAACTTAAGATATCGATAAGGTGTTATAGCGGTCTGTTTAGCCACTAAATTATAATTGCTGTGTTTTTTACCAAGCGAGTAGTCAAAAAACGACTGCTAAGTTGCTTAAGAATGTTTCTTAAAACTTGGAAGCATTGTCTGATTTGTCAAAAATGTAAACAAAACATATAAACAAAACAAATCCGAAGTCACAGTTGCCACCCTCATAGAAAAAGTACACAATAATTGAGAAATGACTTGGAAGCACTTTTTTTCGTTTGCTCGCTAAACTTTAAGCCACTATTAGTTTCCTGTGTTATTTAAGCGAGTATTTCTATGATAAGCGGGCGTTTTTTTACAGCTCGCTTGGTAAAAAACACAGCAATTGTTGGATATCTTTTATTAATCCTCAACGATGATCATAGAAGATCAGTTGGGTCTACGGGACGTCAAAAAACATGCTGAAATTATAAAATCACGTAGAAAAAAATATTTTGTTATTACTTGCCCAAGTATATATTCATTATTGCTCATATGTTCTAATTCTCTATGAGACAAAATAGTGTTCGAAATATATTTATATATGTAACAGTTATTCCCGTAAAATTCAGAAATGAAGTACGTAATGTTGGAAATTGCAGTTAAAAGGTTTGCTGACTAACCGTATTATATTTCACCTGAAAATTATACAATAAAATACTTAGGGCCAGTTTTTAAGTTCGAGTTTAAACTTTAGTCAAATTAAACAGAGCTTATCTCACCAAAATTGGACGTTTAAGCTCGGTTTGACTAGATATTTTAGCATTCGTATAAGTTAAGTTTACTTAAACTATCATGGATGTGTTTCTTTTGTGCCTAAATTGAGTTTAAACTATGTCGCTAATATTTCCATTTTTATTTTTAATAGTTTCTTAACATTTTTTTCTCACATTATAATTTAAAAAATTTTATATTTTTCAGATGAGCTATTTTGAAGCAGTTTCTATGAAACATTATGTGAAAAAAATTAATTTAAAATTCTTATGTTGTTTTTCAAGTGGTACCTTGACACCACTACACAATAAACTATATTTAACTAATCATATAAAAACTATGCTTGCGCTTTGCACAAATTAAAAAAAAATTGCTTTCAAATTTACTTTAAGAAATTTAAAAGTCTCTTGATTTTGTACTTCTAAAAACCAAGCAGAAATGTAAAATCTATGTAAAAAAAATTTAAAATAATGATAAAACTGTATTTTTTACGAAAAGTATACCCTTTTACCCAATAGCACATTGCTAAACTAAAAATAGATACATGGAAAATAAATTGTGGCATTTTTAATTTATATTTAGTTTTTAGCAATTCTTAAAAAAATTAATTTTCAAGAATTACATTTGAGCTTTATGTCAAGTAATTTCATGAAGCAACATGTTGCCACAACAACAATGTTCTTTACAGAACAACCACCAGCAGACTAGACAGCTGTTTCGTTGGTCGCTACACCAACTCATCAGTAATCTTCTGTGGGTTATGCAGTCCATTAACTTTGAAAATCTTATAAGCACACCTTCTGCTAAAACCAAAGCGAAATTGCAGTTGTGTGCTTTCCAATTTAAAAAGCAATGTTTTTCTACTTCTTAGCACAAAGCAAAGGTTCAAAAAATTGACTACATTAATTCTGCAAAGACTTGTTGTTGCGCTCTTTGTTTACTTCTTTTCACGATTCCATTCTTTGGCACCAACAATTCGTTGATATTAAACCATAGAAGGCGTGAGAAGTTTTTTTGAAAAAAAGATGACTCATCTTATTTTCTGAGGTCGGGCTCGTACCAGTTTTTA
The DNA here is from genome assembly GCA_914767935.1 of Coremacera marginata. Classification (NCBI taxonomy): domain Eukaryota; kingdom Metazoa; phylum Arthropoda; class Insecta; order Diptera; family Sciomyzidae; genus Coremacera; species Coremacera marginata. The sequence continues at coordinate 121,490,865 of OU612045.1, read as the reverse complement.
CATGAAAAATAAATTGTGGCATTTTTAATTTATATTTAGTTTTAAGCAATTCTTAAAAAAATTAATTTTCAAGAATTACATTTGAGCTTTATGCCAAGTAATTTCATGAAGGAACAGGTTGCCACAACAACAATGTTCTTTACAGAACAACCACCAGCAGACTAGACAGCTGTTTCGTTGGTCGCTACACCAACTCATCAGTAATCTTCTGTGGGTTATGCAGTCCATTAACTTTGAAAATCTTATATCTTTTCTTAAGAATTGCTAAAAACCAGGGCAAGAAGGATGCACGAAAAGTCTATCAACAGATTAAGCGTCTAACCCAAGGTTTCAAGCCCGGAGCATCCACTTGTAGAGACGAAAATGGAGATCTGAATACGGATACGCAGTGTGTGCTGAGATTGTGGAGACGGCACTTTTCCAATTTACTTACTGGCGACGATTTCACCAATGCCGCCCATGGAGAGCACAGTGCAGAGCTACCAATCAACAATGACGGAGTGGAAGTACCACCACCTAGCCATGATGAGGTTCGAGTTGCTATCCAACGACTCAAAAACAATAAAGCAGCGGGTGCTGACGGCCTGTCAGCTGAATTGTTTAAAACCGGAGGCGATGAATTGATAAGGAGCATGCATCAGCTCATCAGCAAAATATGGCTAGAAGAAAGCATGCCCGACGATTGGAACCTTAGCGTACTGTGCCCTATACTTAAGAAAGGAGACCCAACAATCTGCGCAAGTTATAGAGGTATCAGTCTTATTTCCATCGCATATAAGGTTCTCTCAAGCGTACTGTGTGAAAGATTAAAGCCGATTACAAAAACACTGATTGGACCTTATCAGTGTGGCTTTCGACCTGGTAAGTCCACCATAGACCAGATTTTCACGCTACGACAAATCCTGGAGAAAACCCACGAAAACCAAATTGACACACACCATCTCTTTGTCGATTTTAAAGCTGCGTTCGATAGCCCGAGAAGGGATTGCCTATACGCAACAATGTCTGAGTTCGGTATATCTGCAAAGTTGATCAGACTTTGCAGAATGACGTTGAGCAACACACGCAGCTCCGTCAAGGTAGGAAATGACCTCTCCGAAACCTTCAATACCGAAAGAGGTTTCAGGCAAGGCGATCCACTGTCTTGCGATCTCTTTAACATCATCATGGAGGGGATCGTACGAAAGGCCGGTGTGCATCGTAATGGCACCATTTTCTACAAAGGCGTCCAGCTCCTTGCGTACGCTGATGATATTGATATTGTCGGCAGAACCAAGAGAGATGTTACCGCTGCTTTCGCCGCTATCGAAAAGGAATCAGCCAAAGTGGGTTTGACGATAAATGAGGGCAAAACAAAATATATGCTGTCTACAAACAAGGGAGCTCGGCGTTTAGACTCCCACGTTTCATCCGGCAGCTATAACTTTGAAGTAGTCAAGGAGTTCGTTTACCTTGGCACCGCCATTTATACCAAAAACGAAATCAGCCTGGAGATAAAGCGAAGAACAATAATTGCTAATAGGTGCTACTACGGGCTCAGTAAGCAACTAAGTTCTAGAGCCCTCTCTCGATCGACAAAACTAACACTCTACAAGACGCTCGTTCTACCTGTGCTGCTTTATGGCGCTGAGGCATGGGTAGTTTCACAAACTGACGCAGCCGCTCTGCGGGTGTTCGAGAGAAAAGTTCTTCGAAAAATCTTCGGTCCTGTTCGAGTCGGCGATGACTATCGCATCCGAATGAACCACGAGCTGTATGAGCTCTACGATGACATTGACGTAGTTCTGCGTATAACTGTGCAGCGACTACGCTGGCTGGGTCATGTCCATCGTATGAACGACGAAGCTCCAGCGAAAAAGGTGCTCGAGGCGAGGGTCGCTGGTCAACGACGACGAGGGAGACCATGCCTCCGATGGATGGACCAGGCTGAGGAAGCCCTAACCGCACTTGGTGTATCCGATTGGAGAAGGCGCGCGCAAAGCAGAGGCGCCTGGCGAGAGCTGATGAGGTCGGTTGAAACCCGGACACGGGTTGTTACGATCAACTAAGTAAGTAAGTAAGATACTTTTGAAGTGGCTTAATTTTTGCACTGCATAAAAATAGACTTCAAATATCCAAAAAGGGGTAAGTTGCAACCACTGTATTTACTGAACGGAAAATCTGATCCGTTTAGTAATATCGTCTTTATTACAAATGCACCAACATTTTTTTTAAATATCCTTTTTTTTTAAAATCAATTTGGCGAAGCCTCCCATACAAGCGGCCCCTATGTGCGATGTGCTGGATTTATTATCGCTCGTGAATTTTTAAATCACTTGTTTTTATTTGATGCAAAATTTAAGTTGATCTATAAGCACACAATGGGTGGCAGATAGGGGGTAGGTATGTTCAAAAGAAATATTGTGGACCAAAAAAGAACAGGACCAGCTAAAACATTTGACCAGTCTAGGGGTTCAGTTACGGACGATATAAGCCATTTTCGACATTTATCTCTTTTGTGTTTTAGTAGGAGGACCCCCAAGAAGGTGACAGAGAAAGGTGGGGACGTTGAGAAGAAATATTGGTGGTGAAAATATAATAGGACCTGGCCATACATTTTACCCCTCTATGGTGCACCCCGGGGAGCTATAAATCTTTTTCGTTAATTTTTTTCCTATTTAGGACCTTTTTTGAGGTAGTGCAAAAATTGTAATAAATTGTATTTGGAATTACCAAAACTTGCGAACGAGAAACATTAAATGAATGAAATGCAGAGAGCGCTTTTCAAGGCAGTTTTTTTTAAGGAGCGCAATTTATGAACGAAAACTGTTAAAGAGAAATGAATCAACATATAATGAGAGAGCGTACATGTTTTTTTTTCTTCACGAATAAAGAAAGCAAAGTGAGCCGTTCCTAACCCTCACTTCAAGGCATTGAAATGTCTTAAATTTTTTGTGTGTATGTATGTTAAGCAGCGGGGCAATAAAAATACAATACCAAAGCATTCTGTGATTATGCGGTTACTTCTACAGTTCATGAACAAAAGAATGTAGTCAGCTCTTCACGAAAATAAATATAAGTTTTTAAACTAAAAATTGCCTCATATTCATAAAACTTCATGAGAGTCAATACGAACCCTGCTTCTACTTCCTCTAAATATGCATTTTAAAGTAGAAATAATATTTACAGTTTTAAGTAGTTCCATTAAATCCAACTTAAGATTTTACGCAAATACATGATCAATGCAATTTTATAAAGGTTACAGATAAACATATGCAATTTCGTACCAGCGCAATATTTATGCTATCCAAGAGAATTCTTAAGAAAACAATCAGAGTTGGCAACTCTGATGGCATGAAACCTTCACAAATCGGACGTGGTGAAAATAAAAATCAATTTATTATGTGAAAATATTCAAGCTTTGTTTGGCGATAAAAAGTAAAATAAGAGCATGCATGTAATTATTTGGGTGCTAAACAGATTCCTGTAACACAACTTAAAGATTAAAACATTAATGTACTCAATCCATGCACTATTTTTCTTGTTTGAAAACGAAGTTTCAGCAGAAAAAGAAGAAGAGCGTTCCTTTTTCTTATCTCACCTCGAATGGGGTGATGTAAACTAACGGGTTTGTGTAAACTAACGGGGGTTTGTGAAAAATTCAATTTTTCAAAAATATTGACAAATACAACAACTGCAGAAATTGGCAAACTTTGTTCCTAACCCTCACTTCATATATTAAGCATATATAACCAAATATTATATTAACCAATTAAGGGGATGCAATAATCAGTTTAGGTTGCAAACAGGTACTTGCAACCCAACTTGAATATTTATGCAATAAAAAATAGATGATATGCATTATTTTAAGAGGTTGCAAAGTGATTTCTTTTAGAGTTCGCGGCCGATGAAGAACAAGAGTGACGTTCAGGGTTGCATTTTTCGGTTCACAAATTCATGCAAACCTTCTTTGAGGTTATCAAGGTGATTTATAAGGTTGTCGCAGGGCTGATCGTACTCTCTTCTCAGTACCCATAATTGTCAAAACCAGCCAATTTTGCGAATGACTACGAAAGAAGAACGGATGATAATAGAGAGCACTTGTAGATTTTCTATGAGCTGTCAACTTCGATTTGACAATTATGGGTACTCGCTCTCTCCCTTGCGACAACCTTATAAATCAACCTTGGAGGTTATGTTTTTTAAGTTTCCTATCTTATTATCTTTGCTACAAACTTACATATGCCATAAAAAATGGCGTAAAAGCTCTATACAGAACGATCTACCATTGTTGCAGAAATAAAACGAAAATAAAATTGTGTACTATTTGCAAATTGGTATTGCATTATATGCAGTGTAGTAAACTATTACATAGTTCGAATTTATAATGTGTTCGAATATGTCCTAATTTACTGACTTTTCTAAATTAGTGGAAGTTTGTTAGTAATGCGTGCTTATCGGTGATTTAGAAAATTTTCAGCCAGACTTTTTTGACTATATTGAATGGCGACCATATTTTGGTAACTGATATTTGTGGGTATAAAAATGGGAGTTTTAAATTACGTCACAGTGAAAGAAGGTAGCCAATTGTCGATATAATTGTTAGAGAACAAGTTTGCTTATTAACTATTTTATATATACTACTTGCAAAATATTCCCATTGTAGTTTTCTTTTGAATTTATTTTAAAATACTCTTTCCGATTTTAACATAAAATTTAGCACCTTTTCATCCAATCATCTGTTCACGTTGTGCTTTTGTTTGTTATTGCAAGCTCGCGAATAATAAAAAAAGAGAAATCTACGGAAAATGTAGTTGTCATAAGTTTAGTTGTCAAATATGGTTTTGCACAGCTTTATCAGCTGTTTTCCTTATTTATTGTAGCGCTGGAGTTTCCAATGAAAAGAAAAGTTAATTTTCTTAAATTTAGATCGATTCGCACACACCCGCAATTTGATTTGCAGTATTGTTGTATTGTTTATACAACATTGTATATACAATTAGGCTATTCACAGTTTAAGTACGCAGGCCTGTTTAATTTACGATTTGTTATTTTTACGCCAACTTACGCAAGCGTATTTTTCTTTGTTCTTGTTTTGCATGTAAACGCAAATACGCAAACACGTGTAAATAAAAGTAGTCCTTGGACGTGTTTTTTGTGTCTCGTATTTTAATGCCCTATCTAGAGCATAAATAGCAGCGTTGTAAAATCATTAAATACGGCAAACACATACTGAGGCGCTCACAGTATCAAAACTAACAAATGCTATAAATACGCATTGTTAATATACGATTAAACTGTGTATACCTCAAATAGTTGTTTGTTTATATACAAAAATTGTTGTAAAATGCTGCTATAAATGCAATAAAAATGGTGGACAGTATAATAATATTCAATAAATAATATTTAAAATTTGTATGAATAAATGGTAGTAGGTGAAAATTGTGCGCACACACGAAAACTTTTTATACAAACGATAGCAAAATGGCGCATACGACGTTTTACTGAGTATTCGTACTTTCACTTTCATACATTGTACCCATGGCAGAATTATAAGATAGGCTCAAGTTGGAGTAAATAGGAAGCTGTATGTCAAAATCAGCTGGTCGAAATCAGCAAATTTCAGTTTTTTATTGTTGTTGTTGCCTTTATCATTTGACGTTTAGCGTTCTCATAGCTTTGCTTATGCAAAACTTGTTGTTTGAGCAGCCATTTGAATGTGAGCTTACCTTATAATTGTATCATGCATCGTACCCAAATAAAATTGAAACGAATCCAAAAAGCAAACATTTATCAAGAATAGTACAAGAGTTCGTGTCAGCGCAACTCTGATACCAGCACATATTAAAGCTCTACGATAAAAAGATGGCGGTACACAGAAAAGCTTTTCCGAGTATTGCCGCTTCGCTTTTTTGGGCGCCTTTTTTTAGTACTAGAAGTTAGATATATTTGCGTCACAAGACAATGTTACTACCTCGAATAGTAGGCGTGTTACCGTACTCACACTGTGTAACTTGTGGGACACTATTTTCTGTTTCCGTACTTTCTGTGCTTAAAATGGGAGAAGAAGAACAAGCATAAAACAGCTCTCTCGAGCACACATAGTGCACAGAGAGTGCTAGAACTCAAGACTCCGACTAAAGTAAGAACAAGCATCAAGAAGAACAAGCATCAACTTCACAAACAAATTGACGATAATTTTAATTGGCGCAATTTACGTTTGACATGTCTGCAGTCAAAATCAGCTGTTTTGTACTTGAAACTTACTAGAAGATGTTTCCGTACTTTTGTAACTATTCTCACATTAAATGTTTACTCTCCCAGTTTGAACTTACACAAATCTTACACAGTGTAGAGTACGGAAACACACCTAGTATTCAAGAACAATAATTTCAGTATCATCCGTCGAATCTTTTTTTTAATGAATTTGTTGCCCTTTGTTTATTTTTTCGTTTGCATAGCTAACCAAATACAAAACAATTGAATAATAATGTACAATTAAATTTAGCTTTCTTGACGATTTGTTCACAATGTATACTGCATACATACATACTGCATGATGAAAAACAAAAATTTTTTTAAATTTTCATCATACATAAAAAGATCCAAGCTATCATATTAGAACATGACGACTGCATTATGCTATTTGTGTATAATTATGTTATCATTAAAATGTTCTTCATTATTACTATTGTTCGACAGAATATTCGGCTCATGCACTTTTTAGCCGAAACCGAAACTTCAAAATCTCATATATTGTATCACATATGATAAAAACTACAAGTTAACATATGATGACTAACTATTTGTATAACATAAACTATATGATATAAGCTATTCAGTTAATACTAATTTTATATTATATTTCTTATTCTTAAATTTATGATGTTTTCTGCATAAAAAATGGTGTGCATAAAAATGTACAAGAAATAGTACAAAAGTACGTTTCTCTGCAACCCTGAGCATTTTCTTCATAAGCAAATTATTCCAAGATTCAAGACACAGTTTGCTATCATAGTTTATATTAATAATGATATTTTCGTTTAATCTTAACAAAGACTTATTTTAAATGAGATTTTTATAATCAAATTCGTGCGTGCACCATGTGTTTTTCGACTCGGCTCAGCAGTAATCGAGTGCCATAAAAAAAAAAAAAACGAAATGGCCATTTCAGCCTTTGAAAGGACTTTGACAATGAGTATATATATACCAGAGAATTTTTTTCGCTCTTGAGTTTTAACTCAGTCAATTTGAGGTTAACAAATAAAGGGACACCGAAAAATGTTCGAAAACAGCGCAGTCGGTATTTGTGCGTCGAAAGATTTTATCTTCGAAAACAGCGCTCTCGGTATGTGCGCATGCGCCGCCATTATTGTTGTGCGCTCTCAGAATCTATGAAAGTGGTTTGACTGCTTTTTTCCTTTTATTGAAATAGATTCTGCACAATGTTTACATTTTTGGATGGACGGACTTGCATGGACTTATTTCAATATGCCGATTGGATATTTGCAAGATTCTGGCATTTGTGTGAACTTATGAAATGATTTTTTTTCAATATTTTTATGTAAATCCCTTTTTTTTAGGTCAAATAGGAAATTTTTCATTAATTTCAAGTCTAATTTAATCGAATTTAATTTGAATAAATTTTTCATTTAATCCAATTTTTATTTTCAAATAAATTGGATTAAATGGAGTTTAATGTTACATTTTTTAGCTTTAGATAAGTTCTTAATTATCTGAATTTAATCGAACTTATTGTAATTTTAAAAAAATTGCAACAAATAAACTTTTTTTACCACATTGCTTGCATGCATTTATTTCTATATGAAAATATTGAGTGTGAAAATGATTTTTTTCACAATATTTCTATATATTTGTAATTACCTACTAAGTTATAGCAGCAAATTTATAAAAAAAAAGAAAAAAAATGCGCCGACACCGGACTTCGAACCCGGGCACTTTTATTACAAGGCTAATACGTTAACCAGTGTCCGCCACAACTTAACAAATAACAGCAAGTTTGATGAAATTAAATCAAAATTTTCCTAAACAAATTTAAATACGCTGAAAAGAACGTGTTGTAAGGAAAACATTTCCTTTTTTGTTCAACTTCCCAATTAGATATTTGCAACTTTCAAAGGTTTTCAATTAACTTGCAAGTATTTAATTGGCAAATTGAAGTATGGAATATTAAATGTTATTTTTGGAATGTTTCTTACCTATATGTTATTTATTTCAAGTCAAATAGAAAATGCTTCTATTTCTAATTAGAAAATTTATTTATTTATTTACAAGTACTAAAATATTTTTCTACGATGATACAAACAAAAAAAGACAAATTCAAAGAATAAGTTTGTTATTGTTTTTGTACGCATGCGTGTGTGTGGGTAGCTGAAATGGAAGAAAGAAATTTGCATGCATTTTTTTATATTCTGCTTGTCTGCTTGTTGTTGCTACCTTATGGTAAGGTAGGAATTCATCAACTTCTGTCGTTATTTCTGTCCGAATATCTCTCAGTATGAATGGGTGAATGTGTGTGTGTTTTAATTTGTGAATGCCTGTCTCTATGTATGCCTGTCTATCCTATTTTCGCTTGGCTGTTAGATATATATTGCATTTTCAATTTCATTTGTGTTCAATGAAAATAACATTGCGGTAAAGTAGTAATTTCGTCCTTTCGGATTTTTTAAATTGGTCGGGAGCCCTATTGAGTCCATGGTTTTTTTTATTTATTAGAGCTCTTGTTTTGGGAAGTATCTTAGGATCATTGTCATAGGGTTTCAGCCCTCAATAATATGTTTGACATTCGCTACGGTTCCGATATTCATCCGACCGTCCGTCCGAATCTCCGTCCGTTTGTATGTATGTTTTAATGAATGGTCGTATGACTGAATGTTAGTATGGAATATGTGAAGTATTCTTAAAACTTTTAAAAAGTCAAAATTTTTCTTCCAAATTAAAATTTCTCACAAACTTTCTCATTACAATGACCATTTTCAACATTGGGCTCGTTACAATTATTTATAATTTTCAAAATTTTCTATCTTCTATTTGTGGTTTTAAATTATTTTCAAAACAGTTATTACTTCTATTTTTCCAAATTTTCTATCATCTACTTCTGGCTTTAATTTTTTTCACAGTAATTTCCGTCGAAATGCTTGCCGCATATTACCCCAACTTATTATATGATATAATAAGATTTTCATTTCGTTTGTAAGTTATTATATTATATAATAAGATTTTCATTCGTTATCGAAATTATTATATGATATAATAAGAATGCACTTCACTTTCGAAGTTATTATATGACATAATAAGAGTTCACGTTAGCATGTAAGTTATTATATTATATAATAATAATTTCACGCACTTCGCTTGGGAAGTTATTATATGATATAATAAGACACCATTTTAGTTTTTAAAGTTATTATATTGTATAATAAGCCAATAATTTGACATTTGGGTCAAATAGCACCCAAATTTTACTCTAAACTTTACTTACAAGTAGCACGTACGTTTCATCGATGAAAAATTGTTTTTTCAGTGCACTTTTTTATGTTAACTTTAGATTCCATTTAATTTTGCTTTAGCTAAAGTTTGTACATATTTCACATATATATTTTGTGAAGATAGTTTTTCAAAAATGTTTGAAATATTAATATATATTATCCACATTTATTCTTTACTATTTGAATAAATATGCATTGGATTTAATGAAACATTTTAAATTTTACATAAATAAAATTGTATATATATTTTAAACATAGTTACACATATTTTGTAAAGTAAGCTTTTGAAAAGTGTTTAAAATATTTTGAATATAATTTATTGGCCAATATTTGATTATAATAAGTAATAAATATAATAATAAATAAATGAAATTTAAAATAGATATGTTTTTCTCCTTCTTTTTATTTTAATTCGTTCTGTTTGAAAATTAATTTCACTAGAAAATTAGAAAGAAGTGTACAATGTTGTTTTAAGTGCACTTGTTATATGTTGGAAGTAAAAGTTTTCTTTTTTTCATAAATTTTGTCAATCACAAAAAATTATCCTAAAAGTTACATACTTTTCTTAAAAAAAATTTTTTCGTATTAAAAAGTCGGTTCCGTTATGCATTTGAAATGAATTCCAAAAAAATCAAAATGAGCTAATCCCAAAATTTTCCGCAATTCCGTTTCTAAAACGATGCGACTATTTTAAAAATCTCGTTTCGAAAACGTTTAAAAATCTCGTGTTAAATTGTTATACCTTGCAAGTTGAAAATTTATTCCACCACTTTTTAAAAACATGTTTGAAATATTTACAATATATTTTCCACATTTATTCCAATTTATTTCAAAATATAATATGTAAATTGCATTGAGTGAAGTAAAACATATAATATATAATAAATTGAATTAAATGCAACATTTTCCATTAATTTTTTCATACTTCAATTTGTCAATTAAATACCTGCAAGTTGATTGAAAAGCTTTGAAGTTGATGAATTCCTACCTTACCATAAGGTAGCAACAACAAGCAGACAAGTAGAATATAAAAAATGCATGCAAATTTCTTTCTTCCATTTCAGCTACCCACACACACGCATGCGTACAAAAACAATAACAAACTTATTCTTTGAATTTGTCTTTTTTTGTTTGTATCATCGTAGAAAAATATTTTAGTACTTGTAAATAAATAAATAAATAAATAAATAAATTTATAAATTTTCTAATTAGAAATAGAAGCATTTTTTATTTGACTCGAAATAAATAACATATAGGTAAGAAATATTAAAAAAATAACATTTATTATTTTCATACTTCAATTTGCCAATTAAATACCTGCAAGTGAATTGAAAACCTTTGAAAGTTGCAAATATCTAATTGGGAAGTTGAAATAAATTTCTATTTTATACATGCCACGAATATAAATGAAATGTTTTCCATACAATACGTTCTTTTCAGCGTATATAAATTTGTTAAAGAAAATTTTCATTCATTCATCGAAGTTGCTGTTATTTGTTATTAAGAAAACAACCCTTAAATTAGATTTTGGCGGACTGGCTAACGTTTTTGCCTTGTAATAAAAGTGCCCGGGTTCGAAGTCCGGTGGCGGCGCATTGTTTTTCTTTTTTTTTTTATAAATTTGCTGGTTTAACTTAAAGGTAATTACAAATATTAAAAAAAGGACATTTAATAATTTCTAAAATACCTGTAAGTGGATTGAAAACATTTAAAAGTTGCAAATATCTTATTGACAAGTTGAAATAAAATCTATGCAAGCAAAAGCAGCTAAAAAATGTAAAATTAAAATTCATTTAATCCAATTTATTTGAAAATATAAATTGGATTAAATGAAAGAAATTCCTATTTGACCTAAAAAAAATAGAATTATTGGGAAAGAAATCATTTCCATACTCAATATATTCATATAGAAATAAATGCATGCAAGCAATATGGTTAAAAAAGTTTATTTGTTGCAATTTTTTAAAAATTACAATAAGTTCGATTAAATTCAGATAATTAAGAACTTATCTAAAGCTAAAAAATGTAACATTAAACTCCATTTAATCCAATTTATTTGAAAATAAAAATTGGATTAAATGAAAAATTTATTCAAATTAAATTCGATTAAATTAGACTTGAAATGAATGAAAAATTTCCTATTTGACCTAAAAAAAAGGAATTCACATAAAAATATTGAAAAAAAATCATTTCATAAGTTCACACAAATGCCAGAATCTTGCAAATATCCAATCGGCATATTGGAAGAAATCCATGCAAGTCTGTCCAGCCAAAAATGTAAACATTGTGCAGAATCTATTTCAATAAAAGGAAAAAAGCAGTCAAACCACTTTCATAGATTCTGAGAGCGCACAACAATAATGTCGGCGCATGCGCACATACCGAGAGCGCTGTTTTCGAAGATAAAATCTTTCGACGCACAAATACCGACTGCGCTGGTTTCGAACATTTTTCGGTGTCCCTTTATTTGTTAACCTCAAATTGACTGAGTTAAAACTCAAGAGCGAAAAAAATTCTCTGGTATATATATACTCATTGTCAAAGTCCTTTCAAAGGCTGAAATGGCCATTTCGTTTTTTTTTTTTTATGGCACTCGATTACTGCTGAGCCGAGTCGAAAAACACATGGTGCACGCACGAATTTGATTATAAAAATCTCATTTAAAATAAGTCTTTGTTAAGATTAAACGAAAATATCATTATTAATATAAACTATGATAGCAAACTGTGTCTTGAATCTTGGAATAATTTGCTTATGAAGAAAATGCTCAGGGTTGCAGAGAAACGTACTTTTGTACTATTTCTTGTACATTTTTATGCACACCATTTTTTATGCAGAAAACATCATAAATTTAAGAATAAGAAATATAATATAAAATTAGTATTAACTGAATAGCTTATATCATATAGTTTATGTTATACAAATAGTTAGTCATCATATGGTAACTTGTAGTTTTTATCATATGTGATACAATATATGAGATTTTGAAGTTTCGGTTTCGGCTAAAAAGTGCATGAGCCGAATATTCTGTCGAACAATAGTAATAATGAAGAACATTTTAATGATAACATAATTATACACAAATAGCCTAATGCAGTCGTCATGTTCTAATATGATAGCTTGGATCTTTTTATGTATGATGAAAATTTAAAAAAATTTTTGTTTTTCATCATGCAGTATGTATGTATGCAGTATACATTGTGAACAAATCGTCAAGAAAGCTAAATTTAATTGTTCATTATTATTCAATTGTTTTGTATCTGGTTAGCTATGCAAACGAAAAAATAAACAAAGGGCAACAAATTCATTAAAAAAAAGATTCGACGGATGATACTGAAATTATTGTTCTTGAATACTAGGTGTGTTTCCGTACTCTACACTGTGTAAGATTTGTGTAAGTTCAAACTGGGAGAGTAAACATTTAATGTGAGAATAGTTACAAAAGTACGGAAACATCTTCTAGTAAGTTTCAAGTACAAAACAGCTGATTTTGACTGCAGACATGTCAAACGTAAATTGCGCCAATTAAAATTATCGTCAATTTGTTTGTGAAGTTGATGCTTGTTCTTCTTGATGCTTGTTCTTACTTTAGTCGGAGTCTTGAGTTCTAGCACTCTCTGTGCACTATGTGTGCTCGAGAGAGCTGTTTTATGCTTGTTCTTCTTCTCCCATTTTATGCACAGAAAGTACGGAAACAGAAAATAGTGTCCCACAAGTTACACAGTGTGAGTACGGTAACACGCCTACTATTCGAGGTAGTAACATTGTCTTGTGACGCAAATATTTCTAACTTCTAGTACTAAAAAAAGGCGCCAAAAAAGCGAAGCGGCAATACTCGGAAAAGCTTTTCTGTGTACCGCCATATTTTTATCGTAGAGCTTTAATATGTGCTGGTATCAGAGTTGCGCTGACACGAACTCTTGTACTATTCTGGATAAATGTTTGCTTTTTGGATTCGTTTCAATTTTATTTGGGTGCGATGCATGATACAATTATAAGGTAAGCTCACATTTAAATGGCTGCTCAAACAGTTGTTCCAATTTCAGTCGTTTCTCACTTCTTGAGAGCTGAAAAACTTGTTGGCAAAGAGTTGTTAACTTCACACCCGCTGCCATTTTACCGCTCGTCAATAACATTACTGGAAAACTATACTGATGAAATTAAAAGACAAACTTTAGCCCCGTTTGAATGATCCAATACGGCAGTTCAACATGGCAAGTTGGACGACATGTCACATGAACGTGTAAGACAAAATACAATGGTCAGTCCAACACGATGATTGAATAGGGGGTTCAGAGGATATTATATGCTATTAAGCCTTGTGTGATGGCTTTAAAATAAAAAAAATGATAATACAAGTCATGATATAATAATTTACAAAGTGGGAATGACAGTTTTTTGTCGACTAGCATTTGCCAAATACTCATAGAAAAATAAAAAACGAATAAGAGTCAAACCATATGAAAAATTAAGCTTGTATTGATTGTGTTCGACGCTCTGAGAAAATATGTAGTGGACAAGGCTACCTTGTAAATTATTATATCATGATTGCAAGTTATAGTTTGAACAAAATTCTTTCCGTGAGGATGATAGTTGACGCGTTTCAAATAATTGGACCAACATTTCTGCAGATTATAACGAATCTTTACGTCCTGGAATCTTTCCTGACTGCTGTAATGAATCAATAGTGGTACCGATCGAGAAAGTGAAAAATACTCCAAGCCCAGAGAATTTTAGACCCATCAATATGTTAATGACAGAAAGCAAGATTATTGAAAAAATTGTTCATTCACAATTACAAAATTATATGGAAATTCATTCATTGCTCTCTGACTACCAATCTGGCTTTCGGAGAAAACATAGTTGTGAAGCGTTGCTGAATCTTGTTGTTGCTCAGTGGAAGTCGGAAATACAAGACAAAAAAATCATAGTAGCCGTTTTTCTTGATTTGCAAAGAGCGTTTGAAACTATTGACAGAGATATATTGCTGCATAAACCACAAAGTACTTTTAGTAAGGTAACATTTTTGAGAAATCTTTTCTTGTTTGCTTTTATTTATTGAAGTGAAATGTAAGTATTTTAATTTAAATTTAATTTAAACGACGACGAAAAACTAATTGCTTTAGTGAATTATTTAACACTTGCTGTGGTTGCTACTTTGATAGCATAATCAATAAAAAGCCATAGTACGTTGCGTCATTTTAACCTGTGTTACGTCAAGTTTGCATAATCAGACCAATAGAATCGTTCCTATTTTGACAGCTTGTCATTGCAGCTGCAATCAATGTGTTTAGGCCGTAACTTTGTCGTGTATAGGTAAGGTGTGAAGTGAGAAGGTGGTTAGTTACGTGAGACAGCACTTTTAAAAATCTTGCGACTCATTTTGACGTTTGCTCCTGTGAAGCTTAATGGTTTGTTATTTTCTTCTTTGTTTCTCTTGTGTTTTGGCTCAAACAAATTTTGTTTTTTTTTTTTTGTCGTTTTATTTTAAACTCACAGAGTGATGATTTTGCGAAATTTAGCATCAGAATCGATTGACTATTCTCGGACATCAAAATACGGCGGTATTAAATATGTCGTTAGTAAGAACACCTGACAGATACCTAGTGTCAAAATAAAGCCATTACTCTGACTTTTTTAAGGCAAGTCAGAACAGGGTCATTGATTGCGGTTGCAACGATAAGCTGTCAAAATAGTAATGATTCTATATTGACGACAAGACGCTGTGGCCAACTGTGGCATTAGACCGACATTCTACAAAATTTTGAAAGAAGCTGCATGCCTGCATCCGTCGTCAAAGTGTTTAGGCAAGGGATGTTCGATGTTGTGAAAACAACGATGATGGCATCAATGTTGACATCGAAAGCTCAACATCGATTCTCGATGTTTTTAGAACAATGATATATAGATATCAATAAAAAAAACAGTGTAAAATCCCAGGATTTAGTTATTTAAGAAATAAATTATTAAAGCGAAATACATAAGTAATGAGAAAAATTTACAAGCTACAATATTTCTTCTGAATTGATTGCAAAAATGGTAATTTAGTTAGTTAGTGATCTACTAACAATATTATCTTAACCACTGTCAGCAAACAAACAGCAACACGAAGGAAGCAAATTTTTTGTTTGAAGTTTCATAGATTTGATTATTTGATGGTATTTTTTTAATAAAAAGCTTTTTAATTAAAAAAATTTTACATGACATATAGTAAATTAAAAAACACGTTAATATTCACACCAGTAAATTTTATTGCATATTATTATTTATATAATTTTATTACATGCTGCATTCATTGTTATTTCAACGCGCTTGTGGGCAATTGTCAATTTTTGCCGATGTTGATGACATCTTTTATGTAGCAAGTAGAAGCAACATTTTTGTTATATTTGGAAAGCTGCAAAATATGTTGGATATGTAGAATAGCCAATACACAATCCCTTTAATGTACAGATTTTTCGGTGGTATTGGGAAAAAAAGAGTCACGACCGATTTTTTTCAGACGGATTGTCACGACGAATTGGGAAGAGTCACGACGGATTAGGAAAAGAAGAGTAAAGATTTTTTTAAAAGATCTTTAAATTTATTTGATTTAAATTGGAACGCCAAAAATGGTGAAAATACGCTTTTCCACAAATGCAACAATTTTCTTTGTAGTAAAGGTACGAATGGGTTCTAAGAAATGGAATTTTGAAAGGTGATCAAGCACAATCACGAGACCCACGTTCCCTGAGTGTGCCTTTGGGTAAGGCCCTAAAAGGTCCACGTAGAGGCTCTGAAAGATTCGTACCGAAGTAAGGCGCTTTGGTCATTTTGCAAAACTCGAAAGCTTAAATGTAGACACGTACTTGCTTTGCCATTCGTGGCCAAAATTACATTTTTAATCGGGTCAGTGTTTTATGATTCCCACCATGAGAACTCATTGGGTGATCGTGAGCTTCAACAATGAGAGACGTTCTCAATTCCTCAGGCACCCAGAGTTTCCATGATTGTTTTTCTCGGGTGGGATCACCACAGGCAAATTCAAACCGCTTGTAAATCAAACCATCGACTACCTGAATGTCCAGCTGCTGACTGCCAACCTTTTGAAATTCCTCGACAAGTTTTAGATAATTCTCAGTTTAAAAAGGTGCGGAAGAAAAATCTTAAACTGTCGAGCTCGCAGTCGAATTCTCTGTAAGTTCTGATATTTCAACGTCTTCAGGCGGATGCATTCTAGATAAAGAGTCGGGAACAACGTTTTGGCTACCTTTGCCATGAAGAATTGTAAATTTGAAACCTTGCAGTTTCGGTTTGGCCCATCATGGGCATCATGGGAAAATCGGTTTGGCCCATCAACCATTTTAAAGAGGCGTGAACGGTGATCCCTTCAAATTCATGCCGTTCAACATAAGCTCGGAATTTTTTTATGGCCATGACCTCTGCAAGACATTCTTGTTTCGAAACAGTTTAGTTTCTTTGCATTTGATAAAATTTATGCGACATGTACGCAATCGGGACTTCATTACCCTCATCATCGCTCTGAGCCAAAACGGCTCCGACTCCATATTAAGATGCATCGCACTGGATGGAAAACGGACGAGCAAAATCATGGCTGTGAAGCACTGGTGCACTACACAAGCTATTCTTGAGGGCCTCAAAAGCTGCTATCGACTCATCAGTCCAAACAAATTTTTTCGCTTTTTGCAAAATGTTGGTCAAAGGTGTGGAAATGGAAGCGTAACTGAGCACGAACATTTCAGAAAACGACGAAGCTGTCGAACAGTTTTTGGCAAGGAAAAATCTCGATTGGCTACCTCCTGAAGCAAAGATAAATGATCGTCAAACGTCTCGGTGATTAGCAATAAGTCGTAGTCGTAAGTAGACAAACATCTTAGTTCTCAAGTGAGCAGGTATGACCTTGTCCATCAAGATAGGCCGAAAAGAATGGTAACAAACTGGTTCAATGGTCGATTAGGCACTGTGAAGGCTGTCTTATCCCTTGACACTGCATCTAACGGAATCTGCCAGAAGGCGTCCTTGAGATCCAAGCTCGAAATAAATTGAGCTTTTGGAAGCCGACTGAGGACTCCTTCAATGAGCGGCAAAGGATAGGCATCCTTCACAGTAACCTTATTGACCTTGCTCGCATCGAGACATAGCCTCAACTGTATTTGGTTTGACGATCAGTGCCACAGGAGAGGACCAAGCACTCTGAGACACCTCAATAACACCAAGTGCCAGCATGGGATCTACTTCAGCGAAAAGCAGTTTTTCGACACCAGGAGAAACAGAGAAATGCCGTTGTTTGACTGGCTTTGCATTTTCCCCTTCAATGACGTGACTAATTAAACTGGTGCGACCTAAGCCTTCTTCAGCAAAAGATGGAAAATTTAAAATTGTTGCAATTAGTCTAGCTTGTTGACAAGCCAAAACGTGTCGAGTGGGATCAGCTTCGCATACACCACTAACTGAAGAGCAGTTGTAATTTTCCAGAAAGAGATCTCCAGCCAAGCCAAAAGCTTTAACGAAATCAACTCCCAAATACAAGTCCTCAAGACAAAGTTGGAACGATCAAAAAACTGAGTGGTTTGGTGACTCCTCGAAAGGTGATGGTCGTGTTGAGTACTCCTGCCGAAGAATGACTCGTCCCGTCCACCGTTTTCAGATCAATCGAATACCTTTGTCACTTCAGGTGCTTATTAGACAAAAGTCTTTGTGCCAAATTATTGGCAATGCAACTGACAGTGGCGCCAGTATCGATTAACTCTACTAACGTCTCGCTGGCTCATGAGACCGGTGCGTAAGGACGAACATCGTTCCCGGGAGCAGTCGACAAAACCACCGAGCACGAACATTTTCTCAAGGCTCTGACTTTCTTCCAAAATTGCCTCAATCTCGCAGTTGATCGTTGCTTTCTTTTATCTTTTGTTTGGCTGGAGCTCTCGCTCTAAAAATACGTCTGCGAGCAGCATTATATTCCTGCTATCGCACGTGCAAAGGCTTGAATATCCTTTGTGGCGCACTAGAAGCCGTTTGTTTGCGTTCTAAAATCTGAATTTTAACCTTTGGTATGTCTGAGATTGCCTCAGTTTGGCATGCCACCTCAGAAGTTAATGAGGGGCAGGAGGAAAATCTAAAAAATAGTTATCATTTGTAAGTGTATTGTTGTGTTTGGCGTCAGTGCTGCCAGATTCGCATGTCAGCTCGGAGACCTGACGCTGCGGCGGGAAGCTTCTGGAATTCCTTCCATGTTCCTCGTCCAGTAATTCACCCTGCCCACCAAAACATACAACAAACTACGTCGCACATCTAATCGCAAATTTCGTCGCAAAATCTCCAACAGCGCCTGAGAATCAAGAGGCCTATGCGATTTGTCTGTAAGCTGCAAGACTGCCTCATAAAATTCGTCAAACTTCTCATCAAACTTTTGCTTGCGGCTGCGCAATAAATCCATGATGTCGAGATCGGTTCTGTGATCCGAAAATTGGCTTCGAAGCTCAGTGCATAGGGCTGTCCATTCGATTCGGATAACACTTCGATGATACCGCCAAAACCAATCCAAGGCCTTGCCCACGAACAACAAGTGCGTATGATCAGCTAGAGCTCCAAAGTCCCCCGCAAGCTTTGCATTGTCAGAAAGCGCACTATCTTTACCACTGAAGGTAATCTTCCAGTTTGAAACTTTGCTGTCTACACTCTCTGCCAACACAAAGTGCAAGGACCACCCTGGAACACCGCTGGCACTGTGCACACGCTGATTCGGTGGCGGAGGACCTGGAAAGCCCTGAGGATATCCTCTACCGTATCCGACATCTGGAAGTGGAACCTGGTAAAGATTACATGGTAAAAAAGTCGAAAATTGTTGGTTGTTGGCCAGGCCATCAACTGAAGGCATTGATGCCCCAGCCTGTTGGAGGCTCCGCGACGGAGCACGATGTGGCGTTGGTCCGTGAGGAGTATGTCTGACCGGGCTTAAACTCAATTTTGCGAGTTCGGTTCGAACTTCCTCATTAATCAAGAGCTGCAACTGTTCATCGTTATATTGCATCCCCTTCTGATGGCATGCTCAGTCGAAACTAAATATTGCTGGCTGGTTGCTTGATTTGAGAGTCGTTCAACCGATTCCCTGTTCACAGAAAATCTTCCCATACCATTTAAAGATTGTGCCTGGCTGAAACCTAGGTTTCTTTGGCTTCTAGTGGCCGGACGTTCTTTTCTAACCGCACCTTGACTCGAGTTCGGCCTGGCAAGTGACATTAAAGTGACATTAAAGAAAGAACCAGCACCCAGAGCTGGCTGATACGGCTTAAGTTTTTTCACGCTGAAGAGCGTACGATACAACGGGCAACTGTGTACAGTTTTTATCCACTGCGTGATGCAACCACTGTGAAACACATGATGACAGGGTATAACCACGACCACTTCGGTCTTCGTGTACACCTGTTTGCATATACTGAAAGTGTTCTCACCCGTATCCACTTGAGCATGGATATCTTCTGCACTGTGGTGAAGTGGCATGATAAAAAAAAAAGTTTTAAGATATGATAAGTAATTTGGTCGAAGGAGAATGTTGCAAAAAAAAAATGTTGAGTGTTGGTGGTTGGATGGCTGAGTCTGGGGTTCCTTAAGAAAAAAAATTTACAAAAAAAAACAATTTAAATGGACTTACTGGAAGTTCCGTGCTACGGCGAAATAGTCCGGAGTGACGCGGTCGAACAGTGCGATTGAACGCAACTACATCGCATTCCATGCGACACTCGACACTACCTCCCGCAACACGAAAACTTTCAGCAAGAGTTAACAAAAGAAAAAATTAAAAAAAAAAATTATTGGAGTGAATAAACATATTTGAAAGTTAGACGCGATCGCAATTCTCATGGCCACAATGAGGAATAAATCGGTTCACACGATTTACCAACGGAACCGATATAAGGTTGGGCCTCATGCCGGATATTCCACTTGAATAAAACCCGATGATTTTATTCTAAAAACAAAACAACTCGAATGCCATGAAAACTGCTAGAAAAAAAAGTTCCTTAACTTAGTTTGAATCCCCGACGCGATACCGAACATAAATAAGTATAGTTGGGGAACCGAAATAGTTATCGGCCCCACGTTGGGCGCCAATTTGTAACGGATTGGGAAAAAAAGTCACGACCGGAAGCGGAAATAAAAAAAAACGTTGCTTTTCAAATTCAAATTCGCCATCCAAATGTTTACGTCCATGAAACAAAAATTTGTAACGGAGCGGAAAATGATCACGCGCAAATTTTACAAATCAAGCAAAAATTAAATTTGTTTGCGTCTGGCAATGCTGAGTGGTGAGGTCGGCTAGTGAAGCAGCAGCCCTGACCTTTATATTTTGAGGGCGCACGGCGAATGCGCCCCTGTGTACCTCTCACAGAGAAGTAGTCAGGTTGCCTGCCCCTCAGCTGACACCACCGCCCCTGGTCAGGAGATCCGCGAACACGTGATTGAACTCGACTACACGTGCTGGTTTGCCTGTGTGTCAGCAGTTCGGTGAGATGGTAGAGGGGTTCGTGGTGGCCAACCACGCGTGACATCCTTGCACAAATGATTCACGTGCTCAAAAAACTTTCGCTCCAACGACTCAAACCAAAACGCAAGAAGTTAAGCTGAAACGAGAAAAAAAAGAACAAAAAGAAAACTATGGATTTATAAAAAAAAAAACGAAAAAGATTGGGAGCTCCTGGCTTACCCACCCACCAACCAACCTCTTGGGTCCTGGTGTTCCTCCCTACCGTGGAGGACAATGGGGCAGATAAAAAACTGTCCTCCCCAAATGCATACATTCCCCTTCCCGACCAAATAAAAATAATTTTAGGTGTTCATTTTAAATTACAATTTAATGCCTGAATTATAATTTAAAATTACCTTGACATTTTTGTATTTATTTCTAATGTTTTATTTTTTCCGAAAAAAAAAAAAAATTTTTTTTTTTCCTAAATTTTAATTGCTTTGTAGTGTAACGTTCGTCTAATTTTAAATCTAATTGTCTTGTAGTGGAATGTTTTTTCAATTTTAAATCCTATCTTCTTGTAGTGTAGTATTGGTGTAAATCTGAGTTTAATTTATTTGTAGTGTAATATTGGCATAATTTTAAATTTTATTTACTTATAGTGTAGTGTTTGCTTATGTTATGTAATGGTCAGCTTTATTTCTAAATGAAATAAAAATATAAAATTAAGAAAACTCAACCAAATACTTCAATGCGTGTGTAATTTTAAATCTTATGTTTTTATAGTGTTGTTGAAAAGTCTGTGAATTAAGTACGACGGTTTATTTTCTATAAGATGTATTTATTTATTAATTCGTTAAACCTTTAATAAACTAAACTGCTCCTAATCGCTGCAAAATTATAATGAAAAAACGAGCAAAAAGAAAAGAAAATATGAATACAAAGATAATTTGTGAAAAAAGAACGAAACAACGCAAAAGTTGTTAAGCTATAAGAAGCATTGCCAGATGGGCCAAAAAGCGCTTGATGAGCATTTATTTAAAACATATTAACAGAATTCTTAACATTCCGCCCACCTCGTCCATTGCGACGAGAGATGATTTGATCGTGGCTATGGCCGCCCACCTTATGGGTTTCGACCATCTTGAAGCGGTAAAACAGCAAGTTTTGAAATAGCGCGTTTGTGCGTTTAGGATTGGGTGCGAATAGTGGCAACGCTTACGATACCATCAGCTCCTGGGTGAACCTCTATAACTCTTCCCATTGACCATTGGGATGGAGGAGCACGTTCGTCCCGTACTAAAACCAAGTCATCTATCTTTAAGTTATTTTGAGTTTGGTTCCACTTTCGACGCACATTTAATTCTTGCAAATATTCACAGCTCCATCGTCTCCAAAAGTCTTATTGCATCTGCTGGAGCTGTTTTTCACTTCTTAAGTCGACTTGTTTTTAGATCAAGAAGCGTCGGTTCCGGCATGGCGATGAGGGGGCCGCCCACCAAAAAATGACCCGGAGTCAGCGCCGTCAAATCGCTTGGATCATCTGATATGGCAGACAGAGGCCTTGAGTTCATTACAGCCTCAATCTGTTTTAAAATGGTGTAGAACTCTCCGAATGTTAGCATTGCTTCGCCAACAACTCGCTTTAAATGATGCTTCATACTTTTAATGTCAGCCTCCCAGATGCCCCCAAAGTTTGGAGACCCAGTCGGTATGAAGTGCCAAGTGACACCATGGCAAGATACGACAAGGACTGCTTTTTCAGTTGCTTACGGAATGCTGCGCGGTCCTCCTATAAGATTGAATTGGCGCCCACAAAGGTAGTGGCGCAGTCACTGTAAATGTCACTGCTGTATCCTCTTTGGGCGAAGAATCTTCGGAGTCCTGCGAGAAACGTATCAGTAGTTAGGTCACTGACTAATTCGAGATGAACAGCTCGCGTGCTAAAACACACGAATAGACCGACGTAGCCTTTGTGTGCGTGTTGACCTTTTCCTTTTGTGGTTAGAATCTGGTAGGGCCCACCATAATCCAGTCCGCAATGTGAAAATGCTTTGGCAGCCGTACAACGATGTTTAGGTAGGCTGCAACTCAAATTATGGGCAGCCTAAACCTAAACATCAGCGAAAGCATTTCAAGCATCGATGAATAAACCTTTTGACTGATGATCGCGCGCCAATCATCCAAAAACGTCTACGTAAATGGTTAAGTGTGACTGGAACACTACCATGCAAGGTGACTTCGTGGCTCTGGGCGATAAGTAACGCACTTATCTGATCATCTTTAAGTAAAATGGTTGGACATTGTCCTGTAGGGGACAGCACCGAATTCTTAAGACGTCCTCCTCATGACCTCCTCATAAAGCATTGGATTCAGTTTGAGAAGCGTGCTTTGTGAATTTATTGGCTTACTGTTGACAAGACAAGAAATTTCATTAATAAAATGTTTACTTTGAACGTACCTTAGCCAAAATTTCAGCGATGTAGCACGTTCAGCTGCTGTCGTGTACGATGTTGTGTCATGCGGTCGATTCAATGCTGCGTCAGTGAAACGTTGACACCAAGCTGTTACTGCTAGAAGCGTGTTAATGCTGGAAAATTTGCTCAGGAGGTCTTCCGCGAATGCGTTCTTCGTGCTTACAGGTGTCGACAACAGTAAACGATGCCTCCTTCATTATTAACAGACGCAATAATGTTTTGATCTGGCCAACTTTCAATTTTTTCAGATAGCCATGGAGGCCCTTTCTACCATATTTTGAGTCCTGCCAACTGCGACGGTAAAACTTATCGAGAGGCCACGTCTGCTGGGTTTGTTTTTGTAGGTACATACTTCCAAGCATCGACTGCAGTGAGCTCCTGAATTTGCGTAACACGATTACTGATATATTGCTTGTGCTGTCCTGGGCTTGAGCGAATCCAGCTTAGTGTTGTCTTGGAATCTGACCAGCAGTAAATATGTATAGATGGGAGCTGTAACGTTCCCTGGATCTTGGCAGCCACGTTAACTGCGAGTAGAGCATCATTTAACTCTATACAGGGCACTGTAATCTTCTTGAGAGGAGCCACTTTTGTTTTGGCCATTAATATAGAAATTATGATTTCACTTTGCATTGTTTCTGTTCGAAGATATGCCACTGCAGCATACGCAGTCATGGATGCATCCGAAAAAACATGTACTTGGTAGTTGCTTGAAGCTGGTCCTGCTCCAACCCATCTTGGTATTCGAATACTCTCGACTTGGCTAGTTCATTGCGAAACTTTTGCCATTCCAGTTGAAAGGGTTCTGGCAAATAGTCATCCCAGCTGCAACCTGACAACCATAACTTTTGACTTATAGATTTGCCTGTTATAACGACTGGCTCCAAAAGTCCAGGTGGATCATAAATTTTCGCCACGTCTGACAGTTGCTGGCGCTTTGTAACAGGTCCTGTCCCTGGTGTGACATTTACCTTATAGCCGATGTTGTCAAAATCACAGAACCAATACCCAATGCTTTCGTCTCGCGGTCTAAATTCAAGTCGCTACAAGATTCTTGGTGCAGGACCAAATCCACGTTGAAACTCTGCATGAATGCAGCAGAGTTAAAATTCCACTTTCGAAGAATAAACCTACCGCTTTGCAATAATTGCTGAAGCTGACCTTGTAAACTTACAGCTGCCTCAACTGTATCTGCCCCATATAAACAGTCATCCATATAAAAGGATTCTCTTAAAACCTTTGATGCCACTGGAAAGTTCTTATCCTCATTCGCAGCAAGCGTATGTAGCACCTTGATGGTCAAGTATGGCGAGCAGTTTAGTCCATAAGTGACGGTCAGCAATCTGCATATACACAGTGCACCTTGGTCATCATGCCATATGATACGCTGCGTCTGCACTGTCCACTCGGATTTGACGATAGCACTTTTCAATATCCGCCATAAATGACACTCGATATATTCGCCAGTTGAGAATGATTGAGCATAAATTGTTTTGCATTTTTGGACCTACGTGTAGGCAGTCGTTTAAAGAAATGCCGGCTTTTCTTTTGGTGTAATTCAGATACTCATAAAAAGATTCAGATACTCAGCCATAAAATCTTCATATAAATCGTTCATGGTTGGATCCCTTTACGCTTCTGCTGAGAAGCGAAAAGTCTAAGCGCGTCTTCTTTCGAGTCTGTAAGCAAGCTCCAGTTGCAGGATTCCTTGAAAGGATATCGAACTCGGTAACGTCCTGAATTGAGTCGAACTACCGTTTTTTCAAAAAAGGTTTCGCAGAATTGCTCATCTATAGTAAGTTTAGATGTGGGCTCAATGTCATCGAGCTCGTTAAATTTCCACATTTGCTCTACAAGATTATTGAGCTCAATGTGAGTTGTGGCACGAAATGTTGTTTTAAGCTGTAGAGTGGATTCTTTTGCTGATTGTCCACAGATAACCCATCCTAAATGAGTGTTTTGTGCAGTAGTCGCACTACGAGTGGCTTGCATAATTTCGCCACGCAGTAGCAGGCCGTAAATATCTGCTCAAATGATGACGTCTATGGACCCTGGGTCGTAGAAATTCGGGTCTGCTAGGGTGAGACCTAGGAATTCTTCGTATGGCTCGAGGGCGACGCGCTGGTGTGGCAGCAGATGACCTAGTCTTGGTAGAATGAGCGCTGAGCAAGCGATGCTAAAATGAGGTTCCGTTAGGGATGTTACAGAAAATTCGACCAACCTAGTAAATTTGCCAACACTTGATCCACCTACGCCAATAACTGGTACTTGGACGCGGGTTTTTCGTAGATGCAGATGTTGCGCTGCTAGTTCGCTGATAAATGATGCTTGAGAGCCATTATCTAGTAACGCACGTAATTGGAGGTAATGCCCAGATGTCAATTTAACTCCATTTAGAGCTGTGGCGAGCAGCACCGATGTGCAACCTGCACATGGGTTCTCACTTTTCCTTTGTTGTTGTTGAAATGTTCGAGTCATGCGTGCATGATGCATTGTGACGCCTTTTGATTGATTCTCTAAACTGTCATGCAATAATGAGTGGTGCTTTTGCATGCACCTTTAGCACAAGTAAGTGGACTTGCAATTGATGAGAGTGTGATTGGATTTGAGGCAATTTTTGCAAAGTTTAGTATTTAATACAAAATCCAATTTTTCTTGAGCTGAACGTGCGTTAAATGATGGACAGTACATCAGCGAGTGCTTTCCAGAACAGATTCGACAGCGGCCGATGTTGGTTTGATGGTTTCGTATTGAGTGAGTCGTTTGAACCTTACTTGCGTCCTTTTGTTTTGATTTATTTGCCGACATCACTGCTTCTAGGCCCTGAATCCGATTTCCAAAAAGCTCATAAAGTCTTGCAAGGTTGGGAGCACGCTGGTGGAGTCAAGAGACATTTCCCAATCTCTAACAGTGACGGTGTCCATACGCTCGGTTATGATGAACACGATCCAGTCATCCCAGTGCTCAGTTGGACGGTCAAACTGTTTCAACGCGTGAATAGATTCTGTGACGCAAACAATAATTTTTTGCATAATTGCTGCAGACACCACCTGCATGGTTGGCAACTTTACAATGTCTCGCATGAAGGACTCCACTAGTCAGCGTTTATTGTCGTACTGCTGCTGCAACATATCCCATGCAGTCTAAAAGTTCTGCTCAGTGACACAAAGATTTCGAAGTACTGCTGCAGCCTCACCCTGTAAGCTGCAATTAAGGTAGTGCATTCGCTGCACATTGGACAGCGACTCTTCCTTGATTACGCACGTGCTGAATATGTCCTTGAAGTTCATCCACAGTGGGAAAGACCCATCAAACTTCGAAATTTCAATTTTAGGCAGTATGGTCTTCACTGAATTATTTGGGCATGTAAATGTGTGATCAACGGAGCAGTGAGTCTCAGTCTTGTCTGCGACCATAGTCTGATTGATGCTGTCATTAAACTCGTCAAGCGCTTCACAGTATGCTGCTTCGATTTGTTCAAAAAGTGTACCTTCCAGCACCACTTTAACAGCTTCTGCATCAGCATCTGTTGTGGTCACCAGTCCTGCAACGTCGTCAACGGCAGTGTTGTATCGCACCCAATAATCTGCTAGCAGTTGTCTTCTAGGAATGAAGTAGCCTCGCGTCTTCTTTTGCTTTGAGACTTTTCGCGAATTTGTGGCAAAGTTGTTGATAAGCTTTGCCAAGCACTCTTCTTTTGACAATGCCATTTTAATACACGAAAAGTCTGAAGTAAACGTTAAAAGTTCTGTAAATGAATAATGATGATGCAATCGATGTGTTATCTGTTTCCAAGGGGAACAGGGGGCAAACCTTCACATGGCAACATGTCTGACCGCCTCAACCTGGCGAAGCCACCATTATCCATGTCGAAATCGTCTCAAGTCGACTCAAACCTCCAAGTGGTGTTCCCTGGGCAACGGCAAACTGGCATCCGTCAGTTTGACGGCTAATTTGATCGGCGGGTCGCTCCATAGACCTTAAACATTGAATGTGCGCAGGGTTTGTGTCCCGCCACATTACTACTGCCCAATGAAAACTAAACCACCATCGCATAAGAACGCCAATTACGTTGACGACCACCGCAAAAGAAAAACGGACAATGATTTACGGATATGCACCTGGAATGTCCGGACCCTTTATAGGGAAGGTGCCATTATCCAACTGGCGGAAGCCCTCAAAACAATAAAATCTGACATCACTGCCATCCAGGAAATGCGATGGAAAGGGCAAGGCTGCTCTAAACAAGCACACTGCGTTATCTACTACAGCTGTCATGCGAAGAAGCGCGAATCCGGATGTGGATTCGTCGTTAGCCGGAAACTACGCCACCTTGTTTCCCGGTTCACACCTGTGAACGAAAGATTGGCCACGATCCGCATCAAGGCGAAATTTTTCTACATCACGAGAACGTATACGACCACCTTCCGGTCCATGACGTGAAAATATCCTCGGCGATTTTAATGCGAAAGTCGGAAGGGAAGGCATCTTTGGCCCCACTGTCGGTCAGTTCAGTCTTCATGAGACCTCCACGAACAACGGTCTAAGACTGATCGACTTCACCGCGGTACGAAGCATGGTAGTTAGTAGCACCAGATTTAAGCACCTCGACATCCACAAGGACACCTGGCTGTCCCTGGATCAAAAAACGCGAAACCAAATTGATCATATTGTAATATTGTACATTTCGTACATTTCGGGGGGTCAACATTGACTCCGACCATTATCTTGTTGCAGACAAGATCCGCATGCGATTATGCAATGCGAAGAACATACGCACAGGAATGCAACGAAGCTAGATGTCGCTAAGCTGCAATTACAACGGACTGCCGAAGCCTACTCCACTCAACTCTCGGTTAAGCTCAACCAACCAACCTCTAGACCCGACGACGCCGGCGGACTTTGGGCGCATATATCCCACTGCATGTGCACTGCCGCTGAAGAAGTCATTGGCTTCCGGCGTCCACAACCTCCAATGGTATGATCGGGAGTGTCGCATCGCGACAGCAGTAAAAAACGCCTATAGAAAAACGCTGCAACGCGAGCCGTGCGAGAAAACTACCGCAAAAAGAGGAAGGAAGAGAGGCGCCTTTTCAGACGCAAGAAAAGAGAGCAGGAAAGCGTGAGCGTGAGGAACTAGAGGTATACCAGGGCAAGAAGGATGCACGAAAATTCTATGAACAGGTTAAGCATCTAACCCAAGGTTTCAAGCCCGGAACATCCACTTGCAGAGACGAAAATGGAGATCTGAATACGGATACACAGTGTGTGCTTAGATTGTGGAGACAGCACTTCTCCAATTTACTTACTGGCGAAGATTCCACCAATGCCGCCCATGGAGAGCGCAGTTCAGTGCCACCAATCGACGATGACGGAGTGGAAGTATCACCACCTAGCCATAAAGAGGTTCGTGTTGCTATCCAACGAATCAAAAACAATAAAGCAGCGGGTGGCCTGTCAGCTGAATTGTTTTAAACTGGTGGCGATGAATTGATAAGACGCATGCATCAGCTCATCAGCAAAATATGGCTAGCAGAAAGCATGCCCGACGATTGGAACCTCAGCGTACTGTGCCCTATACTTAAGAAAGGAGACCCAACAATCTGGGCCAAGTCTCAAGGTTCTAAGGTTCTCTCAAGCGAAATGTGTGAAAGATAAAAGCCGATTACAAAAACGGCAATCTTCGAAAAATTATCAACAACAAAAACATTACTTTTGCACATAGACCAGTATCCAGACTAACTAAAATATTCACAAACATAAAAACCCCAATCGACGATAAAAAGCAATGCAACGTAATATACAAAATCAGCTGCAACGGCAACGAAGAAGAATGCGACAAAATTTACATCGGGACCACGAAGAGAACACTAGGAACAAGAATCAACGAACATACGAATGACATAAAAAAAAAAAAACAACCGCACGTGCTCTCCACATAAAAAACACTGGACACACAGCTGATCTTTGCAACGTAAAAATCATAGACAAAGAAAAAAACCAAAATGTGAGATTCACATAAGAAAGCCTCCACATACAAAAAAACATCAAAAACACAGTCTACAGAAAAGAAGACGTCGACAGCATTAGCACGGCCTACTACATGGCACTTCAGTAGATGACTCATTGTTTATATAAAAAAAAAAATGTTGTTTTGTTTATGCTTGTACCTTGAACCCTGTTTAATATATATATATGTTCATGTTATATACCAATTGTCTAAGTGTTAATGTTATAAGGAAAATTTGAAAAACTATGTTATTGTTGAGTAGATGTAACTTACTTCTAGTTAGATGCCCTGATGAAGCGGACACAAAATCCGCGAAACGTCGCCAATTTTTATTAAAAAAATTAAAAAAAAACGGTTTATATAAAATCTTAAATAAATTTAAAAAACCTTTTTTTAAAAACCATTAGTTATAAAAAAACAAATTAAAAACAACAAACATTGTTTTAATTTTGCAAAAAATCGATCGCTACAGCCTTTTTAATCTCTAAATAATCAAAGATAGTGATCTAAAATTATTATTAAAATTAAAAAAAAACGGAAGGCATGGCGTAAAAGTGGGGAAAAAATACTCAGCAAAAAAACACAAGTAAAAAAACAAAAAAAAATAACAATAAACAAAGATCAACATGGGACAGTTTAATAAACACATCAGTTTTAAATACAACAATAGCACTGTAAAAAAACTTAAAATATATCACGACACTAATAAATAACTGGCGAGACAACACTCTAGACTAAAATATCTTTTAAGCTGCAAATCATACGAAATCATAGCAAATCACATATCAAATTCTGTAACCAACTTTAAAAAAAAAATTAAAATGACTAGTGAAATAGAAGAAATGGTGTCACAAACAAAGCATTATTTCTTCATAAAAATACTTCGTTTAGAAATACAACAAACACAGATTAACATAAAAATAATGGAAAAACAACAAAACCGCCGAAAAAATTACATCTACAATTTACTGGAAATTAGAGAATACGAAAAGTTCATAGAAAACCAACAGAAAATTCTCACACAAATAAAGGAAAATAATGACCCAATACTCTTAAACAAAAATCCACAAAGTTGGTACTCCACTCAGGCCGATCGCTTCTTCCACCCAGTAGCGGGATTCCCAAAATGTTAACGTGCTACAATCGCTAAAGTTAACGAACAAAGTTTATAGCTTGCAGCAACAACCGTATTCCCAAACCTATGCTTAGCTGCAATATTGGCTATGAGTTGCATTAATAAAGTTAGCGTAATCATTATTAACAAATATTGAAAATATGGCAGCATTGGCATTTGACAGCTTAAATTTGTGAAAGTTTAAAGAAGAATAGAAAAAATAAAAAAAAGCAAAACAATCAAACAAAAATAAAAATGCTAGCAGCAAAAAAAAGAAGCAGACGTGCAACAGCTGAGCAATACAAGCTGATGCTGGACTTTTTCGTGGCCAATACTGGTTTGGCAGAAGGGAGGCTTGTGGCACTGCATGGTCGGCAAGAAGCCGCCAAGAAGTGGGAAGAACTGGCTGGCCAACTCAACAGCGTCGGTGGAGCTGAAAAGTCCGGGACCCAGTGGCAAGTGGTAAGCAAAGTAGTATGCAAGTCTAATATCTATTTTAAAATGTAATTTTTTTTTATTATACGCATGGCATGATCTCAAATGCCGGACGTCGGTAAAGGCGCGAGAGCTCAGGAAGCAAATGGCCTCGACGGGTGGGAAGCCCTTGTCCCTATCTGCGCTCACAGAGTTGGATATGCGGGTGTTGGGCATCCTTGGACCGCAATATGTAGAAGGGAGCAGCACCTGCGCTGACAGCATTCCGGAAGAAGAGGTAACTATATTATACAGGGTGTCCCGCAATTGAGTGCAACTATTTACGGCTCTGAAAGGTTATGTCGAGCTGAGCAAAAAATCATATAGGATGTTGGTATATATTTTCACATTCTTAGGAGCTACAGGGTCAATTAATATTTCACGACTTTGGTTTTCGTTATTGTTTCTTAGTTTAATAAACAATTTAATTATTGTTTATTAGAGTTTAATAAATTTTTTTCATACATTATTTTTATGTAACTTTCTCCTACTACTCGACACTTTTTTCTAATTTAATTCTAGCAACTTATACTTTTAGACTATTCTTTCTACTACTACGTAAGTTGTATGAACTTACGGCACATACGCTATTTACACCAGAAATACGGCGTTAATTGAATACCACTACTATTTCTTTATTTTTCATAACTTATTTATTCCAATTTTTTTCTTATTTCTATACACTACGTTTCTACTACTTTTTCAACAACTTTACTACTATATTTTCCACTACTATTGTATTTTTTATCTATTTATTATTTATTTATTTTTGTTTTAAAACTGAAACTAAAAGTACAAAAGGATGTGAAGACTGTTAACCTAAGAAAATAATATTTATTATTTATATAATAAAAATATGAATTTGTATTTTGATGTTTTTTTTCATATATTTTTTAGGTATATTTTTGGGTAATCAACCTATCTTGTATGCGTTTCGCAATCGATAAACGAAACCCATTGTCTTCTACATTACGTTCTGCAGACACTGCAGCTACATTTTGGAAGACATCTACCTCCAGTTCGCTAGCATTTATGGAGGAGAGGCTCATGTTGTGCAGAACTGCACAAGCATTGACAATTTTGCCAGCAAAACAACCTCTCCACACAATTTCGGGCTTTGCAAAGTGCCTCGTTGTACCGAAATTTTGGAGTGTTTTCTGGCTGGTTCGGCAGAGGTGTCATGAGCCACGGTTCCAAAGGGTAGCCAGAGTCACCTGCAAGATAAAAAGAAATAACAAAAGCAACAGAATTTTAATTTTTAAAACGCACCGACTAGGAATGTGCGTCGTTTATCACGCTGATATGCTCGTTGCATGACCTGCCGAGCAGCGCAAGCGTTCCAAATATAAGCATCATGGCAAGCACCGGGATACCTTGCATTTATGTGTAAAATTTTCAGGTTCGGATCGCAAATCTTTAGGGAAATAATACTTTGATAAGTACAATTTTAAATTATCGTAAAAGTTTTAATTTTACCATCTGGATATTTATTGAATGGTAACCGTGATGGTTAACGTATGCTTCTTCATGCTGTGTTGGCCCAACGATAGCAACGTGAGAGCAGTCAATCACGTCAATCAAGCAGTCCTAAACACGGTAAGCGCTGCCTGCCGCTCAATTTCTGTCATCGGGAAACGCACATTCAACCGAAAAATACGTTCGTTGATGGTATCTGTTACCCGATGGATAGAGCGGTTCACAGATGACTGACTCATCGTGATGCCGTTCTGCTGCCCTACTGGCCTCTGATAGCACCCAGTCGCATTAAAACGAATCGCTGAAAGCACCTAACCATGGAATTTAATGAAAAAATATTTAAATAATTTACTTTTTTACCTACTTGGTTTTCCACTGATAAAGCTGATATTGTTCTGAGCTCTAAACAGTCTCCAAGTGACTCTATCAATTTTTGAGCTATCTCGGGGGTCAAGCGGTACAGCTTCATAAATTTGGATTGCTCCAAATCAAAGGGGCTGTCAACTTGGCGAAGAGCAGCCCACTCCACTACAACACTACTGCATCCATTGCCAAATATTAAAATGCCATTTTAAAAATATTTTTATTTTAAATGAGTTTAAAACGCCTCTTTTAAATATTTGGATCTTTATTAAAAATATTTAGTCAAAACTTCACAAAAAAAAAACCTTATTTTACTCTCAACGTCTTAAAATACATTGTTAAGCTAGCTACATATACGTTAAGATATTGTTAACGAACTGTCAAAGCTATCTACAAAAATATCTAAGGATGAGTTTGGGAATACGAGTTAACAATTTTTGTAGCTAAGGCCTAAATGTTTGGGAATCTCGCTACAGGTCCCTTGTTACAATTTAACCAAGCACATGGGTGAAATATTAAAACATATAGTTTCGGACAAATACAACGTAAAAAACTCGCTACAAGTAAAGAACGAATTAAAAAACACAACCCTAAAAAAGGACAAAATAATTGTTTCATATGACGCGGTTTCATTGTTTACAAACATACCCATACACCTGGCAATAAAAATAATAATGAAAAGATGGTCAGAAATTCAAACACCTACAAAAATTAACAAAAGCTCTTTTTTAAAAATGTTAAACTTTTGCTTAAAAGAAAACAACTATTTTATATGGGGGAAAAAAACATACAACCAGGTTTCCGGCATGCCAATGGGAAATCCCCTGTCACCCCAAATAGCCGACATCGTCTTAGACAACCTCATCGACAACACGTTAGAGATCCTAACAAAAAAAGACATACAAGTAACGAAAATATTCAAATACGTGGATGACATTTTAATGATAATCAACAAAAAAGATACAAACACAATACTTGACATCATGAACTCCTATCATCAGAAGCTACAATTCACCGTAGAAGAAGAAGAGCACAGCAAAATTCCGTATCTAGACATCAAGATATATCATTTAGGCGAAAAATTAAGTTTTGATTGGTACAAAAAGCCGACATCATCAGGAAGAATGATAAATTTTCACTACAATCAACCAAAACACCATAAAATCAACACAGCAAGGAACATGATTAACAGAATATTAGCAATAAGCGACGAACAATTTCTAAGCAAAAACTTCCAAATAATAGAAAAAACACTTAAAAACAACAA
Organism: Coremacera marginata; assembly: GCA_914767935.1. Lineage (NCBI taxonomy): Eukaryota > Metazoa > Arthropoda > Insecta > Diptera > Sciomyzidae > Coremacera > Coremacera marginata. The sequence continues at coordinate 121,456,735 of OU612045.1, read as the reverse complement.
CTACCCAACAAAACTAATAAGCCATCTAATAAAGAATGCCAAAAACCAAAAAAACAAAAACAACACAATAGAACCCCAAAACAACAACCAAATACGAGAAAGGGGAAAAAACACAACATACAAAAGAGTACCACACATCCACAGACTTACTGACAACTACCACCTTCGAAAAATTATCAACAACAAAAACATTACTTTTGCAAATGGACCAGTATCCAGACTAACTAAAATATTCACAAACATAAAAACCCCAATCGGCGATAAACAACAATGCAACGTAATATACAAAATCAGCTGCAACGGCAACGAAGAAGAATGCGACAAAATTTACATCGGGACCACGAAGAGAACACTAGGAACAAGAATCACCGAACATACGAATGACATCAAAAACAAAAAAGAAACAACCGCACTGGCTCTCCACATAAAAAACACTGGACACACAGCTAATCTTTGCAACGTGGAAAACATAGACAAAGAAAAAAACGAAAATGTGAGATTCACATTAGAAAGCCTCCACATACAAAAAAACATCAAAAACACAGTCAACAGAAAAGAACACGTCTACAGCATTAGCACGGCCTACTACATGGCTCTTCAGTAAATGACTCATTGTTTATATAAAAAAAAAAAAATGTTGTCTTGTTTATGCTTGTACCTTGAACCCTGTTTAATATATATATATATGTTCATGTTATATACAAATTGTTTAAGCGTTAATGTTATAAAAAAAAATTAAAAAACTATGTTATTGTTGAGTAGATGTAACTTACTTCTAGTTAGACGCCCTGATGAAGCGGACAAAAAATCCGCGAAACGTTGGCAATTTTTATTAGCAAATTTTTAAAAAAACGGTTTATATAAAATCTTAAATAAATTTTAAAAACCTTTTTTTAAAATCAATAATAATAAAAAAACAAATTAAAAACAATAAACATTGTTTTAATTTTTCAAAAAATCGATCGCTACAGCCTTTTTAATCTCTAAATAATCAAAGAAAGTGATCTAAACATATTATTAAAAAAAAGAAATAAAATTTGTTTGCGTCTGGCAATGCTGAGCGGTGAGGCTGGCTAGTGAAGCAGCAGCTCTGACTTTTATATTTTGAGGGCGCACGGCGAATGCGCCAACCAACCTCTTGGGTCCTGGTGTTCCGGACCCAGCCCACACATCCCTCCATACCGTGGAGGACAATGGGGCAGATAAGAAACTGTCCTCCCCAAATGCATACATTCCTCTTTTCGACCAAATAAAAATAACTTTAGGTGTTAATTTTAAATTACAATTTAATGCCTGAATTATAACTTAAAATACCTCGTACATTTTTGTATTTATTTCTAATGTTTTATTTTTTCCGAAAAAAACAAAGTTTTATTTTTTTTTTCCTAAATTTTAATTGCTTTGTAGTGTAACGTTTGACAAATTTTAAATATTATTGTCTTGTAGTGTAACGTTTGACAAATTTTAAATATTATTGTCGTGTAGTGGAATGTTTGTCCAATTTTAAATCCTATCTTCTGGTAGTGTAGTTATGGTGTAAATCTGAGTTTAATTTATTTGTAGTGTAATATTGATGTAATTTAAAATTTTATTTATTTATAGTGTAGTGTTTGTTTATGTTATGTTATGTTAAGTTTTATTTCTAATTGAAATAGAAATATAAAATTAAGAAAAACTCAACAAAATACTTCAATGCGTGTGTAATTTTAAATCATAGAGGTATTCGCTCTTTCGTGTATTCGATGTACTGATTGTAATTGTACCGATAAATACAAGGGAAAGAGTGAGTGACTTCTTCCACAGCAGTGTATCTACTATTGGCTACACTGTAGCAATTGAACGTTTTTTCTTTATTTTAACATTTTCCATTACAGATTCCATTACAGATGGATTTTAAACAGTTCTAATTAGAAAACGATATGATGTGACGAGCTAGCGCGAAATATTATGGCGAACAAAGGACAAGAAATGTTACCAAGAATGCTGCCAAGTAATGTCAAAATGATACAATTAACACATACAACTACATTACAATCATCTTTTGATGTTGTAAAGAAACACATAAAGTGTAACTTCAAAAGCTATGGTATTTGTTGTTGCATGTGTATTTAGTGTAATTTTTTGGCAGAAGTACACTAGTGTATTCATAAATACACAAAAGAGCGAATACCACTCAAATGTTCTTATAGTGTAATATTTGTTTAGGTTATGTTAAGTTTTAAATTTTGTTATGTATTAATTTAAATTCAATTTATTATTTTTTTTCTTTCATTTTTATTTCGAAATAAAAAAAGTTTAAATTGTTAGTTAAGTTTAAATTCTTAAGTTTTTTATAGTGTAATATATATATAGATAATATTAAATGTTATTTTATGGTAGTGTAATAGTTGGTTTAAATTTTGAATATTATTTTCTTGTAGTGTAATATATGTTTATGTTATGTTAAGTGTTATTTCTAAAAGAAAAAAAAAAAGAAAATCAAGAAAAACACCAACAACTACTTCAATAAAAAATACGTTCGAAAACAACAAAATTAATTTTAGGAATCTGTCGTTTGTCTGCCCGTTTGCTTATTTTGGTGTTTGTCATATGCAAAATAAAGCAATTAGTAAATTAAAATAAAAAATTAACATTATTTCTTCATATTGTTTTTTTCTAGTTTTCGTTCTTTACTAAATTTTAGTTTCCTTGTAGATTAATGTTTGTATAATCAGAATTAAAACTATTTATGAACTTGGCCTAGCGTATGTTATACTAAACAATAAAGGATATGAAAGAAAAACCGCGAGGAACATTTAAATACAAAATAAACCTGGTGTTCGTCTGTCGCTGCTGATGTTTTTGTTGGACCAGCTGCTACTATTTGTGGTGCAGTGCACTGAGCATTGCTGTGCCGTGTTTAACTGGTTGTTGCAATATAGTGTCATCTTGGTTGTTAGCACTGTTGCTGGCGCGTTTTTGGACGTCTGGTCAGTGCTGGCTCCCTTCCTGTGGTCGATGTTATGGTTCCCTGTTGCACTGTTTGTGTACTAATATTCGACGACGAAGTGGTGGTGTTTGACGATGGTGAATTGTCATTTATATCAAAATCGTACATACAGTCAACGGGTGGTGGTGTTCCTATAATGCTACCTTGGCTAGAAAGGGAAGCCCCTTTCTGCGGATAGTGGTAGTGTTGGTGCTGATGATAATGAGTGTAATGCGCTGCAGTAGAATGCTATAGCTGACGCTGATTCTATATCGACTTCTGAACACTTCTGAATATAGTTTCAGCAGGAGTGGAACTTTGTGCTGCTGTCGTTTTTAAGATATAAGACGTACTGGACGAAATGGATAAGAAAACAGAAGCGCAGGTTTGGCAGTGCTGCTGCTGCCAGCAATGGACGTTGTTACAACTTCTGTTTGCTGTCCACCAAATGGTCCGTTCAAAGTCGCCAATGATATGACTGTATTTGTAGGCATAACAAATTCAGTACTTTGTTTCGCCGTCTACTGTATATTTATCAGTTTTTGGCGAAATATTCTCCTTAGACAATGCAGCGGAGATTTGTAAGCTTCTATGTGAAAGTCCACTACATATACCGCTTAAGATATTTAAGCGTAAGATGCTTTTTAAATTACCGCTTTGTGTCTGTTGCGTGGCACAATCAAAAAAAGGAAAGAATTTTTCTTCTGTTACCCCCTAGCAGAACCCTTCGAAAAACTCAATACATTCTCACTTTTCACTAATACACTCACACCTTGACATCACTGGCAGTCCACTTGCAACAACTTTTACTAAGACAGTGAATTTTCACAACCACAGCCAGTGCGAAATCGAAGTAAGGAAAGAGAGTTGTTTTTTCTCCCTAAAAAAATTCGAACTTTAAATATGCACTTTTCTTTTATGTCTTGTAGTGAAATATATGCAATTTTTTTAATTGCCCTTATTTGACACATAAAATATCATCTGAATAAGTTGCATTTCATTTTGGAATATATTGATAAACAGCTTCTACAAAATAATTAGTTCCCCATTTTTATCCCATTTAAGTTTCGTGCTGTGTTGGCATATAAAGCATCACTGAACAAAAGCAACTGAAATAATAAAGTGGTCGAATCTTTGCTTTTGACGACATTTTGCAAATGAACATTTACTCTCACGTGTGGCCGCAGCGTAGATTATTTCGAAACATTTTCGTAGTTAATACATATTCTTTGCTGGCCTGCCAGTACTATCACGTGTGGCTGCAGCGTAAGGGAAGAGTTTAGCCGTTTGGCCACGTAGCCATGGTATAATAATTTACAAGGTAGGAGTGACAGTTCTGTTTGCGATTTGGAGTTGTCAAAAACACATTGAAAAAGAGAAAACGAAGAAGAAGCAAAACAGATGAAAAGTTAACATATGTATTGATTTGACAACTCCCGATCGCCGTTCGTGAGAAAAAAGCTAGTTGTCAAGGCTACCTTGTAAATTATTGTATCATGCACGTAGCCATGGTAGAATAAGACAAGGTAGTGTTAGTAGTTAAAATTCTCTCTTGTGTTGGGTACCGCACATGTCAATAACAGGTTTTTACGAATAAAAGCAAACAAAATAACACAATATGCAAATTATAATATTATATGTGTTTGACAGCTGCGGTACCAACCGCTCCGAGACGACACTACCTTGTTAAATATACCTTGCACGTAGCCAAATTTTATTTCGATTTACATTCGTCAACTTGAGAATAAGGAGAAAGGTGTTCACACCTGTGCCTTCGGACAAATGTATGATGCATGGTACAATGCGTAAGGTAGTTGCACGCCAGTTACTTATTAGGGATATTGACATAGTTCACACCCCATGTGCCCCTTTCAGTCCTTGCAATGTTCAACTAGAACTATTCACCACTTACGCACTCGAAGTGCGACCGCCGCCAAGGACTTGTGACAGCTGTCCGACGTAAAAAATAATACTGTCAGATTTGATTTCGCGAACAAGGTCAGAAGGACAAGGTAAGAATGAAAGACAAATTAAATGGTCAGAATTAAATGGAAGAAAAATGTCATAATTGAATACAAGGAGAAATGTCAGAATTGAATAAACGAAGAACCGTCAAAATTAAACTGTCAGAAGAAACTGTCAGATAAAATTAAAAAGAAATGTCAGATTTTAATAAGAGCACACTGTCAGATTTGAATTAAATGACAACCGTCAGATTTAATAAAAAAAAACTGGTCAGAAATAACATTAGTAAACTGTTGTAAAATAAGAAATGTCAGAATTTAAATAAACGAAAGCTGTCAGATTTGAATGAAAGAGAAAACGTCAGGTTTGAGTAAATGAAATAAATATCGAATTTGAATACACAAAAAGTGTCAAATTAAAAAGAAACGAAAACTGTCAGATTTGAAAGTGCGGAACTCTCAGAATTATATTGACGGAAACATCAAAATTGAATAATAGGAACTGTCAGATTTTTATACAGTTGGTCCAATATATCCAATGGTCCAATGGTATATTTTGGTCCAATATGAATGTTAGGAAAATGTCAGATATGAATTTAAGGAAATGTGAAAATTAAATTCAAAAGAAATGTCAGAATTTTGATGAAGTGAAATATAAGATTTCAATATCAAAGACATGTCAGATTTAACTAAGAGAGGAATATGTCGAATTTGAGCGAGAGGGGGACAAAATGTCAGATTTCACAGTAAGCAAGTCGGTCATCTGTCAAAATCCGAGAGTCAGCTGTCACGAAACGTGTTGACTGTCAAAGTCAAAGTGTTAACCGTCAAAGTAACAAGTCTGTTCGATGTTCGAATGTGAATTCAACTTCCCAGCCAAAGCCACCCTCAAAAATGGAAGCAAGAACTCACCACTTTGTGTGCCGTTACATACTTTAATAAAACATCGATGCTTTTCAAATATTGTAACAAGTAGAAGCACATTTTATGTGAAATGTATTTATGTGTAGAATAGCCAATATTTATATTAAGAAATTATTGTAATCTTCTACAACATAGCTGTAGCAATACTCAATATTGACTCAACGGCTGTGCTTAACAGACGATTTTGGATCAGTGGATATTATGTTAAACTTCCAATTGCTGCGGTACAAGTTTGATTCCCCGGGGAGGATCAAAGAAATATTTTTAATATATTGAAATTACATTTGCTTGTTATAATAGACGCAAGGAACAAAGGAACATCAATTTCTAGGATAAAATCTATCGCAAAAAGTGGCGTTTTAGAGATTTCACTCAAGCAATTCACAGAACGAGGCGTAAAAAGTTTCTCTTCAAAAACAGTCAGAGCTATATTTAAAGCAAATAACACACACAAACAACTTAACTACACGCTGTGTAGTAGACAGGGACAGCAAAATAAGAAAGAAGAAGAAATTTGATACAACAATATTTTGTCAAAGCGTTCATAAGAGAGTGAAACTTAAAAACGTCGGTTATACGTTCGTGACATCAATGGTGGAATAATAATAAGGTGTTAGTGAGTTTGACACTTCTCTCTCAAAATTATAAATTTATTTTTCCCCGCTTTAATCAAAAACAACTGGTGCTGAATAGCAATGAAAATAAATTTTGTTAAGTCTGTGTTTTTTGTGCAAATAAACAAGATTTTCAGTTTATCGAGCAATTATCAGTTATTATCAGTTGAGGCATTGAACATTGTTCCATGGCATTCGGTATGTTCTTCAAACGGGCGATTTGAATGCAAGACAATTTGCATTCTGGCCACAGCTTCGTGTCGGTGGCACCTTCCATCACACGTTTTTGATAAAATGGCAAAACCATGCAATGGCGAACTCGGCAAATGACCGGAGACAACTGCAATACCTTTTTGCCAACATAACACGCCACAATTAATTGCATTAAATATATATTTACTCTCAATTCGCACAATAAACTATAAAATCTTTAACACATCATAACCTAGCAACTCAAGCAAATAATACAATATGACAACTATCAACAATTCCGCTCTTTCGCTCACAACTTTTTGGTGGAATGATAGCAATTCTTGGTGTTGTCAAAAAGTCACTAACACATTATTATTATTCCACCATGGTGACATCATTGTTACAAAGTTTGAGAAAGGGCGTTATCGATGTTAAAGCATCAATTTTTTGTCTCTAAACATAGATGAACATCGAAAATTGATGATCATCGAACATCCCTAGTTAAGGCTTTTAACTGCATAAATATATTCGTCAAGTGAATATACCCTGATTCTCTGCTGTAGCAGTCACTGCAAACAAAGCTGCAAGCGAATAAATGTAAGCAACAGGTCATGTATCGCAAGAGAGTAACTTTTTTTGCTCTCTGTTCTCTTTTCATACACTTTTGCACTGAGGTGAGCTTGCGATCTACGCGTTGTTTCAGTTTTTTCTCAGCACTTAATAAACTACACGAATACTCTGGTATCTGCTGCAATGACCTGAATAAGAGTTAATATGTTGGGTTTTCCCCACAAAAAGCTTTTTGTTATTCTTAATGCATATTTCTGTTATTTTCCATACAAAAAAAAACACAAACACTGTCGAAAATAGCTTATCTCGGCCGTAGCTGAACTCCTAGAGGGGTAAAATATATGAGTTGGTCCTATTATTTTTGCCCCTCAACATTTTCCCGAACTAATAAGGCTGCATCATCTGATCTGAATTAACATCCGGTTGAGTCTTCTGAAGTAGTACCAACAATAGTCGTAAGTGATGATTCTCCGGGTAATTCTGGTAAGAAAAAACGTATGCTGAAGCCTGTGCAGCTACTAATACTATTCCTTCACCTTCCGTTATGAGCTCGGTTTTAACTACTGCTATACCAAAACAAATATTGAAAAAAGCATTAATCTGCCATCTTGCAAAGAACTTGTGGTTGTCTCGCCTTCTAGATCTATATTTATTTATTTATTTCTTAACCAAGCAAGATATGATCTTAATTCGAGTCTTAACCAATGTTTAAACAATTTTTTGTTTTTTTGTTTTTTTGGGTAAAAGTGTAGGCTTAGCCCACCTACCCGTTTGACATTATCCCCGTTTGACATTGATCACCTACATGACTAAGGAAAGCTTTAGTGAACTAATGATTACATTTATAGGGCAGAGGAGGTTATGAGGACGGAAATAGGAGTGGTAAAAATTTTTTTTTTAAGGAGAATTTGGATATGGATGGTGAGTAAAGCTGATACTATTATTCTTTGCAACACCTATTAATTGGCTCATTATTGGCGTATTTAGTATGGTGCTGATACTCGTATAACTTTCGTGTGTGCCTAGTTTGTCTTGAGGATTCGTTGAATTTTATCTTATTTGATATATAATCACTGTCAATAGCACCGTTGAGAACGTCAAATGTAACATGAGGTGAGGAATTTTCTTCCGGTTGATAGAGGCATCAAATTAAGCATGCTAAGCCTGTACTCATAGGATGGTACGGTATTGTATTCGAGAGGGTTTTAGGTGTTCCTTAGAGCAAACAGCAGGAACTGCTTTTGAATAGATTCCAGTCTCTTATAGTGTATATCGTAGCATTATTCCAAATAATGCATCCATATTCTAGAAGTGGGCATTCTAAAGAACAATATAACGTTTTGGTAACCCATACATTTTTAAACTCTTGCGCGTCGTTTTATGAAACCGAGTTGTTTACTGGCTCTTGTTAGGATTTTATCATAATGAAGATTAATAGCATCTTTGTGTAAAAGGAAGCCTTCGTCTTAAGCCTCGTTCGTTTTCGGACGATATCGGACAAAATTGGCTTGATGTATTTTTCCTTGCGTCGTCGTCTACTGTTACATTGCTTACGTTGCTCTTAACGAGAGTATTTGTCAAAAACATTATTACCGGATTGTAAAAGTCCAGCATATTGCGTAAAACTGACAAAAACCTTAAACATTTCATACTTATTACAAGCAATTTTTAATAAGTGGCAACATTGATTTCATCAGCTGTTTCGTTTATTTTGTTAATTGGATAATTGTTTGTTTACTTTTGCTGCAAATTCAGTTTTAGGATTTATGTACTGTGAAAATTAAATAATATTAGAAATGTTTTCGGCGATTGCACCAAGGACTGGAGTTCCTTTGCCAGCTCTGGATTCTTTTCCATTTCCAGCAATCCAATTGTTCACTTGTTGTTTTCTTTGAACTAAAAATATATAAAGTATTTGGGTATTCTTAGATGAAAATAAATTATATTCTATTTATCTTTTCACCATAACAACTTCCATTTTAAAAATGTTCACAACGATGACAATTTACTAATCATCAAATTTTGACATTTCATTTGTAATTTTTTTCTTACACAAAGCCAATTTCATACTAAAGTTACGTTGTCGTTCTTTACTGGAACAGCTGTTCTCGTTTATGCACGACATTATTTTTACATCAAGCAAAAACAGCTGACTCTCGGCTTTCCAGCGAAGGCTTCGCTAAATAGACGTGTCGTTCCTTTTACACACAGATGCTATTAATCGCAATTTATTGTATAAAATGACGCTAAGATCAACGATATGATTAACATTTTTAAGTTGATTTCCATTGAGTAAGTAAATGCTATTCGCGATGAGATTTTTTCGGGACAAAGTAATTCAGAAGCATTTGTTCAAGTTTAGAAATAGTTTATTCTGATTGCACCACTGCTCTAAAGCAAGAAGTGTCGATTGTAAAAACGTTACATCAGGTTCAGAATTAATTGCAATGTACATTTTTAAGTCATTTGCATATAAAAGATGAGGGTATCAGACAAAACATCGGATATGTCTGATATAAAAATATTGAACAGAAGTGGACCAAGATGACTTCCTTGTGGCACTCCGGATGTGACAGAAATCTCTTTGAATAGGATACCTTGAAATTTAACAAATTGAGATCTACCGTGAAGATAAGACTTAAGCCAATTTAGGAGAGAGCCAGAAATACCAACATTTTCCAGCTTGATAGCTAGGATATTATGATCAACGCGATCGAAGGCTTTACTAAAGTCAGAGTATATTGTGGTAGTTCATCTACCTTTACGGAAACCATGTTGCTGTTCGTTGAGTAATGGGTTTATTCTACCTCTCAGTGTTTCGCATACTATTTTTTCGAACAGTTTTGGGATAGCAGATAAAATGGCAATACCCCTATAGCTTTCGATAGACCTTTTATCACCATTTTTGAATATTGGTGTGAGGTGAGATGTTTTCCAAAAAGAAGGAAAAACACCTTGATTAAGTGATTTATTGAAGATTATTTGTAGGGGCAAGAGCAGCGAGTCTACACATTAGATAAGCAAATTTGGGGGAATTAGGTCAGAGCCAGGCTCCTTATTTGGGTCTAGCTCGATAGCTGCATATATTTCATCACGTGTTTGTTCGATGTGATTGATATGAGGTGTTAAATTAGTGATAGGAGGGGGGTTGTAATATGTGTTCGTAGATACACAGAATACTTCCTTGAAATGATCTGCGTAAAGATTGCAAATCTCTTGAGTGTTAGAGGATGTAACATTGCCCTTAAACATGGATGAAGGGTATCCATTTGATTTCCGTTTTACATTTACGTAATCGAAGAATTTCTTCGGATCTACAGTAATTTTTTCTCCAATGAGGTTAATATAAAGATTTTAGGCTACTTTGGACTTTATAGCAAATTCTAGAGATAACTCTTCATACCTCGTTCTCAAATCATCGGTTATGTTAATGGTGGATTTAATGACTTTATATAATTTGTTTCTCTGATTTCTTAGATGTCTGAGATTTTTATCTAGCCATAGTTCCGATAGTTTATTCTTTTTTTTTAATTTTTGGGACATACTTATGAACAATTGTGAGGATGCACTGATAAAAGAGACTAGGACTGCATCATCAATGTCGAGTGCAGATAATTCAATTCAATCAATAGAATCAAGTCAGATCAAGTCAGCATTTAGAAAGTCGTATACTATTGAGTTACTATATGAGTGTACGAATGTAACATTGATGGAAAAAAGCTCTGTAGATAGGGCTGAGTGGTGAGAGCTGTTAGAAATTAAGTGTTCAGCTGCGGGGGTTGTAAAAACATTTATTTCATCATAGGCATTAGTAAAAACTAGGTCCAGCTATTTACCATTTTGGTTTGGAAACCTGTTAACTTGCTGCAGGTCGTTAACATAAAAAGTACTGAGTAAAGTATAATCGATCGGGTTGGAGAGGTCTATAGGAAGAAGGTAGCTGTCATTCTCGTCAGTGATAATGGAAATATTTGGACGATTCAAGTCACCGTGGATAATGATTGTATCTTCATCTTTCAATGTCGTGGTTAGTGATGAAATATTATCACATAGATCCATATATGTAGTTTCAGCGGAATTAGGGGGAATGTAAATAACACCAATATAGATATATTGATGATCAAGATAATTAATTTGAACTATTTGGTGGTTATAAAGTTTGTGAGAGGTGGTGTCCACTAATTGACTAGGTAGAGAATTAGGTATAGCTATTAGAACGTTACCACCACGTGATTGACCGGTGTTGGTATAATCTTGATCATTCCGGTAAAGAGTCCAGTTGTTGTAGAGGACTTCTTCGTTCTTGAAGGAGTCGTTTAGCCACGTTTCTGCGAATACCAAAACGTTATAATGGCATGACTTTGCGTCATTTGTAACTCGTTTTGCTCTTGACACATCCGAAGAAGACGTTTTACATCAAATAAACTCTAAATTGAATCTTGTTAACAAGAATATTTCGGTTTATAAATTCAAATTTTCATATGAGCGTACTGTTTTTTTTTTAATAATAAATTTGTCTGGGGATCTCCTTAATACGGTATTAGATCAAGGTTTTTGGCCTGAAAATACGTTCATCCACGAATATATTCGTAGATCACAACCTAAAACTACACTGGCTACTTTACCTGTTCGTACTACTTGACAAAAAAACTAGATTGTTGCCTTGCATTCCTTATCTTATACCAAAATGTTTGAGGATTAAATACAAAGTCAAAATATGTACATATTTTAAGCCACAACCTACTTTTTGACATAATTGTTTTCAGTGAAACTTGGCTCAAGCCTAACACCCTAAATACATAAATTCTATCTAATAATTTCAATATTGGCTGCAAAGATAGAAACGTTATTGCTAGTAATTCTTTTAATGGTGGTGGAGTTTTAAATGCCATCAAATCTTCTTATTTCTCACAAGAAATAATAATAAGGTGCGTTAAATCTTTATGTAACATGTTCATATATTCTTCCTGTTTCCAACGTAGATGTATATTTTAAACATTTCGTTTTGATAAATAAAGTGTGTTCAGTACCCCAGAGAAAAGCCCGTTTAACATCTGATCCTGTATGGTTAAATTAAACATCAAATCTAATGCTAAATCATTCTGGAACTTTGTCAACACAAAACGCAAGATTGATTCCTATCCTTCTTTTATGAAATAGAGAATGCGAATAGCATTTGTAATTTTTTCGCTGACTTTTTCAAAGCTACCTATTCATCTTCATCCTATGATAATATAAGCTATCCATTTCGTGTTCAATCTGGGGATATTTGTCTTCCAATAATTGATACTAACACGGTTTTATCATACTTAAAAGCTCTTAAAACGTCATATAAAAGTGGTCCCGACAATATACCGTCATGCATATTAAAATATTGCTGTGATAAATTAGTAACTCCTATCACTTTGCTTTTTTCTTCTTCATTAAAATCTTGCTATTTTCCAGCTGTGTGGAAGTCGTCTTTTATTATTCCGTTGCACAAGTCTGGTAACAAGCTTTTCGAGGCAATCATTACTTCACAATTATCACATAGTGTTAAATCTTTATTGTCTCCACTCCAACATGGATTCGTTTCTGGAAAATCTACGGTTACAAACCTACTTGAATTTACCTCCAAGACCATTGAGAATTTTAGAAAACGTTTACAGACTGATGTTATATACACAGATTTTAATAAAGCTTTTGATGTTGTTAATCATAAACTCTTAGTCTTAAAGCTATCTCTTGCTGGATTTCCCCCAACACTTGTAAGATGGATTGAATCTTATTTATTCAATAGAACACGTATTCTTTTTAAACTTGAGAAATCTCATGAGTTTCCTGTCACTTCTGGTGTACCTCAAGGAAGCCACCTCGGGCCTCTTTTTTTTACTGTTTATAAATGATTTCCCATCTGTCATAAAGCATTCGAGTATTTTAATGTACGCAGACGACGTGAAACTATTTCTTCTTTTCAAAAATGCTAATGATGCCGTTCTCTTGCAGCTGACATAGACCATCTCTATAGCTGGTGCAACGTGAATAGTATGAATCTTATAATGAAGAAATGAAAGCACATGACCTTCACTCGAAAATCTCCTGTCACATGTATTTATAAAATTTGTGAACATACATTAGAGTCTTTAGATATCTTCCATGATCTTTGAGTAACTATGGATACTAAGCTTCGCTTTCATATTCATATTAATAAAATTATAAATCGAGCAAATACTACTTTAGGTTTTATTAAACGATGGGCAAAAGAGTTAATGATCCCTATATAGCAAAAACCTTATTCCCCTCTTTACCACCTTATTCACCAGTGCGACCTATTTTAGAATATGCTTCAATTGTTTGGTGCCCTCGATATAGTTGTTACATTGACGACATAGAATCAGTTCAGAAAAAGTTTATTTTATTTTGCTTAAGCCATTTTTACTGCAAATTTAATTATCACCTACCGCCTTATGAATATCGTCTGCAACTTTTAAATCTTCCTACTTTAAATAATCGGAGAATTATGCTAAATGCTACTTGGATTTTCAAACTTTTACATGGATATGTAGACAGTCGATATTTACTGAGCAAAATTTACTTTAATATTCCTCTCCGACCTAGAAGATCTTTTGAGTTACTTTACATGAACTTTTGTAGAACTAATTACTGGCAAAACGAACCACTCAGAAGCGCTTGTGGGGACTTCAATTTTGTTTCCGATGCAATTTCTTTAAATTAATTCGTTTACTCAATTAAATTTAATATTTTAGATTATCTTCAGTACCGCCACTAATCTGGATCATGCTTTCCAAGGACAACTTCTACAATCTAGCGTGTAGTTTAATATGATTATCCAGAGCGAGACCACGTCCGTCTCGCATGGCAAATGCCGGTTTGACGCCGTACAACTAGCTTTGCATGTGTGAGATGTGCTCTTATCCATATTTATATAGATATACACGCTATACATATATTTTGATTATACAGAGCACTCACCCTCATTTGGGTCCTCATACAAAAAACACAAAAGCTGTTGAAAATAGTTTATATCGGCCGTAGCTGAACTCTTAGAGGAGTCAAATATATGGGTTGGTCCTATTATTTTTTGCGCTTCAACATTTCTTCCAAGCACACCTACCCCCTACCTGCCACCCTTATTTGGGTCCCCATACAAAAAAGGACAAAAGCTGTCGAAAATGATTTATATCGGTCGTAGCTGAACTCCTAGAGGGACAAAAATATGTTGGTCTTATTATTTTTTGCCCTTCAACATTTCTTCTGAACACACCTATCCCCTATCTGTCACGCTTCTTTGGGTCCTTATACAAAAAACACAAAAGCTGTTGAAAATAGTTTATATCGGCCGTAGCTGAACTCTTAGAGGGGTCATATATATGAGTTGGTCCTATTATTTTTTGCCCCTCAACTTTTTTCCCCGACACATCTACCCCCTATCTACCACCCTTTTTTGGGTCCCAATACAAAAAACATCTATTTTCTACGAACGAACGAATAAAAATATTTGCTAAATATTCAGAGTATGAACACTGATATTTTTGTTTTTTTTTTTATTGCTTTATTTGCTACCTGCTGATGTTAGTAAAACATCGTGCTCCTATTCCCTTCGTTTCTTATATCTGAATAAAACAAAGAGAGTGCATGAGCAGGTCAGAGCAAAGCAGAAAAGGTATAGAGGACATTTTTCTATAGCAAGAGCATATATTCAGGGAGGGGGTAAAGCATACTCATGCAGGGTTCTACTATTAACATGTCAGTCTGCTATTTCGGGCGTTAGAACAGTTAAATACCTGGTTTGTCCTACCATGCGTGACCACATGTTGTATCGCTTGAACCCCCCTCATAACGCTTGAACCCCCCTCATTTGTCTTTGGCTGAGTTAACTCGTCTTTCAAATTGAATGAAGAATATCGCGTTTTTTGTTATCTCTTACACTCTTCGAGATATTTGATTGAAAAGCTGCTCACACGCGATTTTTTGATTGAATGGCCGATGCCGAGTAATAGTGTTGTTGTAAGTACCTTAAAAAATGATTGTGCAACCCTGTGATAAATTGATGCAGGACTGAAGCATTGTTGAATTATAAGGTTGTCGCTAGGGAGAGAGTCAGTACCCATAATTGCCAAATCGAAGTTGACAGCTCATAGAAATTCTGCAAATGTTCTCTTTTTAACCAGTTCTTCTTCCGTGTTCATTCGCAAAATTGGCTGACTTTAAAAATAATGGGTACTGAGAAGAGAGTGCTATCAGTCCTGCGACAACCTTATAATTCACCATGGTCTGGAGCTTAATCAAAATTTTGATTGATGCGATGAAGTATTGAAAGTTCATTTCCACTCTCACAGAGTTCAACTTTTTTCGCTGGGAAAACAACAACAAATTTTCATATTCACCCTTATCTCGTATGAAATTTTCCCAAAAAAGTTTTCACCATTTCCAAAATTGCGATCATGTATATTTATTCCCTAACGTGGCAACTTCGAAAAAAATCCGTTATCGCGAACATATGTTTTGCGAATGTTTTTTCAGAAATTCTTTGAAAATTGTCCTTTTAAACGCCGACAAGAGAAATAACACAAATGTAAAACTTTTTTTTCCACTTATACATAAAAGAATAATTAATTACTACTATTTATTAGGACTGCGGTAAATAAAATTCAATTATCTATCTTGATAGAGGAAATGAAGGAAAATCTGTAGCTCGTTACTGTAACTCATACCGATCAGAGTTGCCGACTCATATTACCGATTTGACGTCAATCTGACCCCACTCTCACCTGCAATGTTTCTGTACGAATCTGTATCGATTTCTGTTCAATTTTGTCGTTTCAAATCGATAGGCTGTCACTTGTTCCGATTTCATTTCGATAGAACCTTTTAAAAAAGTGTTTTTGTACAAAAAGAGAATCGATTAAAATGTGTAACCTTTCTCACTGGCTTTGCGGCAAGTGCGTATTCTACCGATTTAGCTAATGTCAGTTTTGAAACTGCAGCGAAGTAGACTGTTGGACTTAATGAAGCAGCACCGGCACGTCGGAAAGGGTCAATTTTTTAATGCATTTGAATACTGAAACAATAATCCATTAAATAATTGATTTACTAATACTTCAAACTCACTTCACTTTTCACTAAACTGATTACCTCTTTATTATAAAACTATAGAGCACATAAAATAAAATAAATACCCTTAAATTGGACTGTTTCTCAGCGTTTCTTCTCGATTTGTGTTCTTTTCCATCACGGTCCGAATTTTTACCGATTTAAACGTACAGAAACATTATTTGTCACGAAATCGGTAACTAGGGATCGATAGCGCATGACGTCACACAAATCGGTAACTTACCGATTTTGTTACAGGAACGAGCTACCAAGCATTGCTGGTGGATACCGTAAAGAATCCAGAGATTTAATATGTAAGCAGATTTTGGGCTAAAACTATTTTAGATTTAAATAGTGCATGCCCACCAATCAAAACGCTTGCAGAATGGAAGAAGGAAAGTATATTGCATAAATACATACTTATGTTTATATTGAAATATCCACATAAATAATAATAAATGTTGGTGCGGGTGGATCAAAAACGAATGTTCGTAAAAAGGCTGCAGATAATTATTGTTACAAAGATGGCACAGGTGGGGGGCTCCCAAAAAAAAGTCGATTGTCATCAACAGAAGAGATGATCTACGATATTGTAAAGATGAAAGAGTCCGTTGACGGGGTTGAAGGATCCAACACATTTGGTTCTCCATTGTCAAAATTAGAAAATGATAATGAGGCGAAAACTTTTACCAATGACATTGAAATTGACGAAATTCCCTACAGGCCTTCTTCAGATGCACGAAAATTATTCAAAACGCCGAACAAAAGCAAATCGACTTCTGAATTAATAGAAACTGAAGTGAAAAATCAATTAGAGCTAAATAAGAAAATGTCTGAACTGGTGGATATCATAAAGGAGGACAATCAGAAAACGAAATCAATTCTGAAAAGGATGGATCGATCTTTGGAAAACATTGTTGATATCAAGACGAAGGAGCTCAAAGAACAAGAAAGACATCATGCTGAAATGGAGAAATATATGGGGAAATAAATTGGAAAAATTAAGCAATTTTGGAAATTAAACAAAACAAAACTTCTAAAATGAGAAAAGATAATTTAAAATAACTGTCTTATTTTCTTTTCTTTTTTTGTATATAATGTGTGATGTATTTTTTTACTTTTTTTTTCTGTTTTTTATACAATGTGTTATATATTTTTGTTTACTTTTATTTATGTTTTGTATACCATATACAATGTATTTCAGGGAATCAGGGGCCGAACCATCACATGGCAACGTGTCTGACTGCCTCAACCTAGCGAGGCCAGCTTTATCCATGTTGAAATCGTCCCAAGTCGACTCAAACCTCCTCGTGATGCTCCCTGCGCAAAGGCAAACTGGCATCCGTTAGTTTGACGGCTAATTTGAGCGGCGGGTCGCTCCGTGGGCCTTTAACATGGAATGTGCGCAGGGTTTGGGTCCCGCCACATTATTACTACTCAATGAAAACTAAACCAGCCTCGGATAAGAACCCCAATTACGTTGACGACCACCGCAAACGAAAAACGGACAATGATTATAGGGAAGGGACCCTTTATATGGAAGGTGACATTATCCAACTGGCGGAAGCCCTTAAAAACAATAAAAGCTGACATCACCGCCATATAGGAAATGTGATGGAAAGGGCAAGGTTGCTCTAAGCAAGCACACTGACGTGAATGACGGCGATTTTAATGCGAAAGTCGTAAGGGAGGGCATCTTTGGCCCCACTGTCGGTCAGTTCAGTCTTCATGAGATTTCCACGAACAACGGTCTACGACTGATCGACTGCGCCACGGCGCGAAACATGGTGGTGAGTAGAACCAGATTTAAGCACCTCGACATCCACAAGGCCACCTGGATGTCTCCGGCTCAAAGAACGCGAAACCAAATTGATCATGTTGAAATCGACGGAGGGCATGCCTCTAGTGTTCTAGATGTGCGTACATTTCAAGGGGTCAACATTGACTCCGATCATTATCTTGTTGCAGCCAAGATCCGCATGCGATTATGCAATGCGAAGAACATACGCACAGGAATGCAACGAAAGCTAGATGTCGCTAAGCTGCAATTACAACGGACTGATGAGGCCTATTCCGCTCAACTCTCGGTTAAGCTCAACCAACCAACCTCTGGACCCGACGACGCCGGCGGACTTTGGGCGCATATCATATCAAGATCAAGTGTATCGACTGTCATAGAGTTCGGACGTGTTGTAAATTGTAAGCTCCGCAGTTGTTAAATTTTAGTTCAAATTTCTTTCGTGAGTTGTTGCATTGGGCTGCATATTATTCGTGGACTTCAATAAATATAAATTCTAAAGTGCGAATTTAGTAGTTTCACTTGACCACAGCTAAAAGTTCAGTGTTCTATTTAATAATCAGTTCAACAGTACTATAAAATACGACCGAAATTAAATAAAAGTGCGAATTCTGCAAGATATTTCTCGTTCACTGTGTCAACTTTACTCATAAAAAAAAAAAAAAAAAAATTCTTGTTGCGCTATTATTGCTCCCAACCTCTGACTGCTGTATTGGCATTTTTCTGCTAAAGAGACAGAATTATAAACAAACAATTGTAAACATACAATTGTAAACAAACAGAATTATTAAAAAAAGTTAAATATAAAAAATAGCAATAAGAGCAATTAAAACAAAAATGGATAAAATCTGTGCTTCACCTTCTTGTACCGCAGAGGACCGTAAGGCGTCCAAGATAACGTGCAAAGGCCTTTGTGGAAAATCTTTCCACACTTCTTGCATAGGCTTATCGAAAAGAAGCTTAACTTATCTTGACGAATATCTGGCCAATTTTTCGTTTTACTGCGATGAATGTAAAGAATTGTCACTCACGCATGTTCTACTCGCGATAAAATGCCTTAGTGACTTAACAAACTCAGTGCGGTCGGAAAATAAACAGTGTTTGAAAAAGACAGTCGATCTGGTGTCGAAATTTGATGAGGCATTAAAATCAATAGAAGACCTCAGCAGTGCTGTCGAAGTGACAAAAAATGAAAGTAATAAAAAGCTCGGAACACTAAACCAGAACATAACCAAAATCTTAAACTATGCCATAGATCATCAAAACGATATAAGCTGTGTTGAAACCGCAATAAGTGCTATAAATAAATCAATAGACACAAACTTTGAGAAAATAAACACAGTTGATTCAGTAAAAAATGTTACTGAAAATATCGCGTGCTTAAGACATGACGTCGACATCTTGCTGCAATCGACCTCGGAGAAAACAACACAATCACCAACTGTACCAGATCCACTTATCGAAGTTTTGTATCACAAAATAAATGAAATAAGTGACGATCTTGTCTTATTTAGAGAGTCGCTTGCGGAAATATCTGATGCAATCAGTACTGGAACCAACAGAATCAATGTGACAGAAGCCATTGAACACAATTCATCCTCCCTCTTCGATGAAATCATGGAAGCTTCCGTGCTATCCTCTTCAGTGCGTCCCTTACCATCTAACTCGGATTCGCAACCTAGCCAACCAACACCCACACCATTAATACAACCACCTGTTGCTGCACCTCGGAAAATAATTAATCACTTTGGAACCTCATGGACCACATCAGAATGGAATCACAGAATTCAAAAACTGAAGACTGGAAACCAAAGTGATAGCACTGCTTTGTTCGTTAAAGGCCCACAACTACAGATGCAACTTGGGTAGAAAATTACTTCAAAAAGAAGTACAAATTAACCATCTCAGACTGCCATAAAAAGTCGTCAAAATGATCCAAGGTTAGCAGTTTTAAATTTAATATACCCAAGGCATATGCGTGGATGTTTTCTAGTGCAGGTATGCGAACGAAAGGAAACATTCGTATAACTGAATGGACGGAAAAACCAAAAACGGAAGTTAAGGCACCTAGTATTAAGCTTATCACTAAGCCTATGATTAAATCTATTAAGCCTACTAATATTAATAGTAATAAAAATAATATAAGCCCACCTGCCAGAACACCCTCAAAGCCAGCTCAAGATCAAAACTGGTCATATAAAACAAATTTATTCCCAAAGTTTTCTCCACAGTCAAAACTATCTTCTCAACTGATATCTTCTTCTAAATTTCCTATTACTCAATCGTCGAAACTCCCTTATCCTAAAGTTAAACGTGTTTCGTTTAACCTCAATAACGACGAAAAAAATAAAACTTATTCATATAAATATCCTAATTTCGTCCATTCCCATACACTAAATCCAACCCCACAGCCCGCAATAGTCATACCTAAGCCTACTTCTACACAACCTGTTACTGCAACACGTTCACCAGCAATCACACCCTCCAATAACACACCTCCTCCCTTAATTACTTGCACTAATACTCAAACGTTCACTAATGCTACACCAGCCTTTCTGGATCCTCTTCTGCCACCTAATGCGAAGCTCACAAAAAATCTCGCTGACTTTAGTAGTGAAGGTCGTTTCGTTATGTCTCGTCTAAGAGACCGTCGGTTGTATGATAATGTTCGATTATACCTGTCTTATTTACATAATAAGTCTGACTCAGTCTGTATTGAAGGTACAACAAGAACAAGTGCTATGGTATCCATCAAACAAGAAGGTCTTCCTACCGACCCTGTCGAGCTGAAAAAAATTTTCATTAACTTCCATGAAAGCCTCAACATTTCACCCACTGATGTTGAAAACGACCTTACGGCATTTGCATCGCATACTAGCTCAAAGTATATATGGCATTTACAAAGAGCTCGTTCTAACTTCAAACATTTTTATTGTCCCTAACTCTCATCCTAAAGCAATGTCCGATTATCCAGCCTCCCGAAATACACTACCTTCAATTGCGTCTTTTAACATATCCTACCACAATTGTGGTGGCATGAGAGGCAAACTCAATAAACTGTTTGTTGAAGCTAAATCTTGTCATTTCAATGTTTTTGTCTTTACGGAAACGTGGTTGAATGACGCTATCAAAAATGAAGAAATTCTAGATAGCAACTGGACAATATACCGGAATGACAGAAACTATGCAAGCTGCGGCCTGTCTCGAGGAGGCGGTGTCTTAATTGCCACACATAACTCCTTATCTAGTGATTTGATTGTAACCTGCTCCTCCAAATGCTTTGAGCACAAAATAATCAAAATAAGGCTAGATCAAAAAGCTTCCGTATACATAGGTGTTATTTATATTCCTCCGAATTCAACCCACAATTCCTACAATGAATTATGTGAAATCATAACGTCAATAACAGCTGCGTTAAACGAAGATGATAGAATTATTATTTTTGGAGACTTCAACCGTCCTAATATAACTTTTGTGCACGATGGTGATGACAACCATCTCCTTCCAATTAACCTGTCCAATGCGGTCGACTTCGATTTATTAAGTACTTTTTATAGTAATGATTGTCAGCAAGTTGCTCCTGCTCCAAACCGAAACAATCGCTGGCTAGATTTGATTTTTACTAACTCATATGACGATGTAAAGGTTAGTCCAACCTGTGAGGCTGAGCAGATATTTTCCAATACCCTCCACCATACTGCTTTTACTACTGAGTTATGTACTAACAACATAACTTTTATACAGTCATTCAATAATTCTATTGTATACGATTTCCTCAATGCCGATTACAATAACATTAAAAATGACTTAAATTGTTTGGACTGGAACCACTTGTCTGCACTAGAATTGGACGATGCTGTATCGTCTTTCTATCAAAAAGTCTTTTCTGTATTTGATACTCATGTTCCAAAAATAAAAATCTTCAAATCTTAGAAATTTGAGAAATCAAAGAAATAAACTTTACAGAGTCATTAAAAATTGCGTCATTGTAAGTGATGAGGTAAAGGTTAGATACGAAGAGCTGTCTAAGGAGTTTTCCATTAAGTCCGAAGAGGCTTATAGGCTTTACACCAATTTAATTGGAGAAAGGATTATTGAAGACCCCAAAAAATTCTTCGATTTTGTAAATGTAAAACGGAAATCGACCGGATACCCAAACTTCATGTTTAAAGGCAATGTTACTTCATCTAACTCACAGGAAATTTGTAATCTCTTTGCGGATCATTTTAAAGAAGTCTTTTGTTCAACTACTTCCCAAAATCAACCTACATTTGCCAGTATAACTAGTAGACCGACATTGGTTTGTGAAATAAATATTACATGGAGTGACATAACCAATTCCATTAAAGAATTAGATTCAAATAAATCTCCAGGTCCAGACCTTATACCACCAATTTCACTTGTTCAATGTTTAGACCAATTAATTACGCCGTTACATATGATTTTTAACAAATCCTTGCATACAGGTATATTCCCAACTTTTTGGAAATCTTGTCATCTTACGCCAATTTATAAAAATGGCGACAAGAGATCAGTTGAAAATTATAGGGGTATTGCAATATTGTCAGCAATTCCAAAGCTATTTGAAAAAATTATATGTTCCAAGCTCACGAGCATAATTAATCCGTGTTTAAACGAGCAGCAACATGGTTTTCGTAAAGGACGATCAACAACCACAAATCTTGCAATCATGGCATCAGACATTCTTACTAAAATGGAAAAGGGCCACCAAATAGATGCAGTCTATACAGATTTTAGTAAAGCCTTTGATCGTGTTGATCACGAAATCCTACCTAAGAAACTAGAAAAATTTGGTATATCAGGTACTGTGCTGAAATGGCTCAAGTCTTATCTCTGTGAAAGATCCTAATATGTAAAATTTCAGGGTACTTTGTCTAAAAAGATTGTTGTCTCGTCGGGTGTACCTCAAGGTAGCCATCTTGGCCCACTTATCTTCAACATATTTATTGCAGACATATCTGAAGTTTTGCATGATGTCCCCCATCTCTTATATGCAGATGACTTAAAATTATACTATAACATTAGATCAGAAGTGGATTCAGTATTCTTACAGAATAAGCTTTTTTCTCTGGAACAGTGGTGTAGTAAAAATAAACTTTATTTAAATATAAATAAGTGCTACGTTATAAGTTTTGCCCGTAAAAACGTAATCACATATAGCAGATATATGCTAAATAAGGTAGAACTTAAAAGGGTCAACCACATAGCAGATCTTGGAATAATTCTTGATAGTAAGATGCGCTTTAACCTTCACTACGATCATATCATATCCAGGGCAAACAAAATGCTCGGATTCATAAAAAGACGTGCAAAAGAATTCAAAAACCTTTGGGTAACTAAAACCTTATGCTGCACATTAGTACGACCAATCTTAGAATACTGTTGCATAATGTGGAACCCAGCTTTTGTAGTGCATAGTGAAAGGCTAGAATCTATTCAAAGACAATTCTTGCTTTTTGCATTGAGAGACCTATACGATCCTCGTGACTATACAAATTTACCACCATACGAGAGTAGACTTAAAATCCTCAATTTAATGTCGCTGTCATCAAGGAGAATATTACTTTGCTCATGCTTTACATTCGATGTTATTACTGGTAACATCGATAGCGAATACATCTCGAGCAAGGTACTATTTAATGAACCAATAAGGCGAACAAGGTATACAAAATTGTTAAAAGAATCGCATCGCAACACTATTTACGCATTGAACGAGTCCTTGAATAGATGTTGTAAAATATTTAATAATATCAGCGAGCATTATACACCGCCAATATCGAAATTCAGATTCAAGCGTTCTCTTTCCAAATCACTTTCCTTTACATAACTACTTCAGAATCTTCTCCAATTCCTTTTCACCATTCTGACCCCTTTTCTATTTCCTTGATCTAGCATTTGTAGAAAAATTGTAAATCAAAAATTTGAATGTTAAATAAGTTAAACACCGCATTGTAATATTAACTCTATTCTCCCATATCCAAATGCCTCTTCTTACATTGCCGTCTACCACCCATACCTAAACAAAATTTAGTTGTTCTCCCACTCAGCTTTCCATCTTAATAATATTTTAGCATAGTATTAAAAATTTGTACATATTTTTACTATGTGTATAAAATCTGTTAGTATGTAAGCTTAGTATATAAGTTCCCCCTTCGTTCTTCTTCTTGTCTTTTCTTTTTGACGTGTTTTTGAAAATGTGTCGATTCATGTGGGCGGATTACGCCCACTGAGAATTGCATATCTTCTACACCTAAAACAAGGAAAGAGGAGAGAAAAACAAAAAATAAAAAAATAAATACAACAACAACCTGTTAGAAAAATAAGTTAGAATAAGTATATTGCCTTGTTTGGCTAAATAAATAAATAAAAATATATCCCACTCCATGCTCACTGCCGCTGAAGAAGTCATTGGTTTCCGGCGCCCGCAACCTCGGAACCAATGGTACGATCAGGAGTGTCGCATCGCGACAGCAGCAAAAAACGCCGCATATAGAAAAACGCTGCAGTCAGCTGCAACACGAGCCGTGCGAGAAACTATCGCGAAAAGAGGAAGGAAGAAGGTGCCTTTTCAGACGCAAGAAAAGAGAGCAGGAAAAGCGTGAGCGTGAGGTACTAGAGGTATACCAGGGCAAGAAGGATTCACGAAAATTCAAGCCCGAAGCATCCACTTGTAGAGACGAAAATGGAGATCTGAATACGGATACACAGTGTGTGCTTAGATTGTGGAGACAGCACTTCTCCAAATTGCTTACTGACGACGATTCCACCAATGCCGCCCATGGAGAGCGCAGTTCAGTGCCACCAATCAACGATGACGGAGTGGAAGTACCACCACGTAGCCATGAAGAGGTTCGAGTTGCTATCCAACTACTGAAAAACAATACAGCAGAGGGTGCTAATGGCCTGTCAGCTGAATTGTTTAAAACCATTGGCGATGAATTGATAAGGCGCATGCATCAGCTCATCAGCAAAATATGGCTAGCAGAAAGCATACCCGACAATTGGAACCACAGCGAACTATGCCCTATACTTAAGAAAGGAGACCCAACAATCTGCACCAGTTATAGAAGTATCAGTCTTATTTCCATCGCAAATAAGTTTCTCTCAAGCGTACTGTGTGAAAGATTAAAGCCGATTACAAAAACACTGATTGGACCTTATCAGTGTGGCTTTCGATCTAGAAAGTACACCATAGACCAGATTTTCACGCTACGACAAATCCTGGAGAAAACCCACGAAAATCAAATTGACACACCATCTCTTTGTCGATTTTAAAGCTGCGTTCGATAGCCCAATAAGGAATTGCCTATACGCAACAATGTCTGAGTTCAGTATACCTGCAAAGTTGATTCGACTTTGCAGAATGACGATGAGCACCACACGCAGCTCCGTCAAGGTAGGAAATGACCTCAGAAACCTTTAATACCGAAAGAGGTTTCAGACAAGGCGATCCACTGTCTTGCGATCTCTTCAACATCATCATGGAGGGGATCGCACAAAAGGCCGGTATGCATCGTAATGGCACCATTTCTACAAAGGTGTCCAGCTCCTTGCGTACGCTAATGATATTGATACTGTTGGCAGAAAGAAGAGAGATTTTACCGTTGCTTTCATCATTATCGAAAAGGAATCAGCCAAAGTGGGTTTGAAGATAAATGAGGGTAAAACAAAGTATATGCTGTCTACAAACAAGGGAGCGCGGCGTCTAGACTCCCACGTTTCATCCGGCAGCTATAACTTTGTAGTCAAGGTTCGTATACCTTGGCACCGCCATTAATGACAACAACGAAGCCAGCCTGGAGATAAAGCGAAGAACAATAATTGCTAATAGGTGCTACTACGGGCTCAGTAAGCAACTAAGTTCCAGAGCCCTCTCTCGATCGGCAAAACTAAAACTCTACAAGACGCTCGATCCACCTGTGCTGCTTTATGGCGCTGAGGCATGGGTAGTTTCGAAAACTGACGCAGCTGCTCTGGGGTGTTCGAGAGAAAAGTTCTTCGCAAAATCTTCGATCCTGTTCGAGTCGGCGATGACTATCGTATCCGAATGAACCACGAGCTGTATGAGCTCTACGAAGACATTGACGTATCAATGAAGTGTTTTGTGATTTAATTAACTTTTTTCTGTTATGAAAACATAAATAAATTGGTTTTTAACTATTGTATAATACGCTGTTGGCTATTCTATTTCTTATACGATTGGCTGCAGAAAAATTGGTGGATTCCTCTAAGTCTGTATAAACACCAAAATCATGGAAGTCATCTTGAAGAACATAAGATACTGGATTACACTTATAAGTAATACAGATTTTGTGGAGTGCAGCACAAAACTTTGGTATTTGCATGGCTTTTTTTTGATTATAGTACAACTCTCTTGCACCCAATAGATATCTCCACATTTTCTTTAGGATTCCATTTGTCCTTTCATAGCTTTCAATAATGTTTCGGCACTTTGCATGGGAGTCATTAAATTTATTTTCTACAGTGCTAACCTCTGCATTCCTGTAGGACGTCATAAGCCAGGGTTCCAAAGGATAGCCTGCATTACCTAAACATAATTTAACATATTAATATTTTTTTTCAATTTACAAGTAAAGGGGTTACATGACATTGGCAGTTTTTTGAAATTGACTTTTTTTTAATAATTTTGTATTTTAGTAAATATTTTTAAGATTCTAAGAAAACAATTTCATGGAAAAATTCCTACGGGTTCAAAAGTTACAGCCGGGTTAGTGAGAGCGCATTTTTAATTTTTTCGCTACCTACGTACGGCAGCTGGTATTTACTTGTTTTACTGGCTACCTGACTTTTGGTGGTTATTATTTCGTACCTACTTGAAGGATGAAGGGTGAAGTCTGAATTGCTGAACGGTTGCAAAAAACTATAAGAAACAGCGCAACACAAGATAACGAAGGTATCAGTACGAAGCAGGCATGGCAGATTGAAGGTAACCTTTTTTTTCTTTGTTCACAAACTTTGAACGCGTTTATCTCGAAAAAATGTTTTTCGTACTAGTTGTGGCACTAGCGGGCTCATTTTTGACGAAATTTTTTTTTTTTGTATTTTTTGAAACTAGATTCGCTATCGTATGACACGAGCTTTTTTTTAAAATTTTTTTCCGATTTTTTATGAATTTTTAAAGTCAATATTTTTTTCGAAAAAACACACTTTCAAATTTGGAACATCACCAAAAATTGAAAGAAATTTTAAAAAAAAGCTCGTGTCATACGATAACCAATTTTGTTAAGATTTAAAAAAGTAATTTTTTTCCAGATCGGACAATTTTTGCAACTCCCAGCGCTGCAATCACGAGGCCCCGTTTTTTTCTCTGCCGCCAGTTTGGAGCTCTATAAAACCATGTAGGAGTGAAAAATATATTTTTTTGAATTTCGTTTCTTGTAATTTGTTCAATTCTCTACAATAATAAAAAAAATTTTGTAAAAGGTTTGTTTTTGATTGAGTTATGAATTTTTAAAAAAGGCCTGTTTTCTCTGCCGCGAATGTCATGTTCCACCTTAAAATATATATACCTACCTAACAACCACAGGTTTGTTGTTCCTTCCAAATGCACTTTCTCCATTTCTTTCCTAAATGAACTCATACTCCAGACGAATGAATCATGACATCCTCCGGGATGTGTAGCATCTATGAAACTAATACGCATTTCATGGTCACATGTCTATAAATTTTTGTTTTAGTTTTTCATAGATTATTACTTTGTAATTAACTTACAAAGGTTACGTTTAAGCTGAATCGTCCCTTTCTGCTGCAGTACAAATGCTTTGCATCCTTAGGAGCAATTATGATAACATGGGTGCGCCATCTATGCAACCCAAAACACTATGCAATCCAAATTTTTTATAAAAAGCTTGTGCACTTATTATGCTCTCATCTCGTGTTGGATATGTTATCCATTGGCGACAAATTGTATGCTCTAGTGTAGCGATGCCCAACTTAGCTGCTCAATGTCAACGCTTTGAGTGACTGCGAGCAGGCTGCGAGCAGGCAGAATTGTACAACATAAAACACAAACAAAATAGTGACTGAGGTATGTGCTTATGTGTGTATTCGGTACGCTGCACAGTAGGTAAAAACTCTCAAATAAGATTCAATTATTTGACAAGCGCGTGCTAAAAAAAATATAAAGACCTGTTTAAATATATATAAATATTATATATATATATATATATATATATTTATTTTTGGAATAAGAGAGGTGTGGTTTTATTTTATATAAATAATCTATATATTTATTCCGGTAAGGGCCCCCTTATTCCAGAAAATCTACAAACGCTAAAGCAACACTTGATATATCATTAGAAAGGTCATGACCTGTAGGTATGCAGGAAATTATTTGATTTTTGATAAGTGGTGGTGTTGAGCAGATATGAGCGTTTAAAGTTGCAAAAATGGCAAAAAGACTTAAGACACGAACTCGCCTAATGAGAATGAGGAAATGTTATTTTCAATGCGAAGTAGGGAAGTACACCCGATTTTCGGGGCGTTATCACTAGTAATTATAAATATTTTATTGATAGTGTAGAAAAACAATTAAGTAAGTGATTAATTATTAACAATTAAGTTGGAATTAAGGTGATGACTGGCGACTTTTGTTTGAAATAATTTTATCTATATTAGGCTGGATGCTTTGTGCTTAGGTAAGATGTAAAATAGCACCCATGCTGATGTCCGAAAGACGATTTCTAAGCTAAGTCTTATTGATTTTCATCGTTGAAAACAACTGTTCGCAAATATAAGTGCTGCCAAACATAGCTATAATATTTATAGCAAATGAACGAATATTTGCATATTTATTTATGCAAAGAGTTTCATAAAAATCTGGCAGAGAAGAAAGCCGGGGGTCACACTGGAGTTCAATTAGGTCCATTTGAAGTTTTGATGGTGCAGAATACGGGTCGATAGCAATTGGGCTCACAAACATTTCCAGCTTGTGTTTTAGAAAAGATAACGTCGAAAATCTTTCTAAAAATTAATTTTCTAAACTAGAAATTTCTGTCCAGTATTTGATAACATTAAGTATTTGATTTTCTGCGAGCGATTTAAGACATGGAAAAAGGTAACATTTTTTTCCTCAAGTTGCAATCACCAAAGGTGCAATTTTCTTTTAAATGCTTCAATGTCATTACACATATTGTGAATTAGCTTTTGTGGTCCTAGAAGATTCATATTTAAAGCATTTAAATGTTGTGTTATATCCGCCAAAAAAGCTAAATCCGCAGTCCATTCAGGGTCAAGTAACTGGGGGCATGATTTATTTCTTTCTTCCTAAATTTTTTAAAGTAAACTTTACAACAATATTGTTTGGAGATATAAATAAAACGTACCAAAAACTGGAAATATCATTTTTTAATTTGCTTACGCCGCAACCCTAACGCAGAAGAATGTAAAAGATTAATTGAAGCATAATATTCATACTTACTTATCGACTCGTTCGAGTATTGATATTCTAGTACCGATCCTCTGACGAGTCTATCGTTCAGCTTATCAGCCGCTCAATGATTCCAATAATTCTAGAGTCATTAAGGGAATCGCATGCAGTGTTGCCGCTTACATATTTTATTATACATATAATATATACATATATACAGCGTACTATGTGAAAGATTAAAGCCGATTACAAAAACACTGATTGGACCTTATCAGTGTGGCTTTCGACCTGGTAAGTCCACCATAGACCAGATTTTCACGCTACGACAAATCCTGGAGAAAACCCACGAAAATCAAATTGACACACACCATCTCTTTGTCGATTTTAAAGCTGCGTTCGATAGCCCGAGAAGGGATTGCCTATACGCAACAATGTCTGAGTTCGGTATACCTGCAAAGTTAATTAGACTTTGCAAAATGACGTTGAGCAACACACGCAGCTCCGTCAAGGTAGGAAATGACCTCTCCGAAACCTTCAATACCGAAAGAGGTTTCTGGCAAGGCGATCCACTGTCTTGCGATCTCTTTAACATCATCATGGAGGGGATCGTACGAAAGGCCTACAAAGGCGTCCAGCTCCTTGCGTACGCTGATGATATTGATATTGTCGGCAGAACCAAGAGAGATGTTACCGCTGCTTTCGCCGCTATCGAAAAGGAATCAGCCAAAGTGGGTTTGACAATAAATGAGGGCAAAACAAAATATATGCTGTCTACAAACAAGGGAGCTCGGCGTTTAGACTCCCACGTTTCATCCGGCAGCTATAACTTTGAAGTAGTCAAGGAGTTCGTTTACCTTGGCACCGCCATTAATACCAAAAACGAAATCAGCCTGGAGATAAAGCGAAGAACAATAATTGCTAATAGGTGCTACTACGGGCTCAGTAAGCAACTAAGTTCCAGAGCCCTCTCTCGATCGACAAAACTAACACTCTGCAAGACGCTCGTTCTACCTGTGCTGCTTTATGGCGCTGAGGCATGGGTAGTTTCGCAAACTGACGCAGCCGCTCTGGGGGTATTCGAGAGAAAAGTTCTTTGCAAAATCTTCGGTCCTGTTCGAGTCGGCGATGACTATCGCATCCGAATGAACCACGAGCTGTATGAGCTCTACGATGACATTGACGTAGTTCGGCGTATAACTGTGCAGCGACTACGCTGGCTGGGTCATGTCCATCGTATGAACGACGAAGCTCCAGCGAAAAAGGTGCTCGAGGCGAGGGTCGCTGGTCAACGACGACGAGGGAGACCATGCCTCCGATGGATGGACCAGGCTGAGGAAGCCCTAACCGCACTTGGTGTATCCGATTGGAGAAGGCGCGCGCAAAGCAGAGGCGCCTGGCGAGAGCTGATGAGGTCGGTTGAAACCCGGACACGGGTTGTTACGACCAACTAAGTAAGTAAGTAAGTAAGTATATACATTTTTTATGGAAACATTTTAAAAGCGGCAATCCTGTTTATTTTTGATTGCCGCTTTCCTTATGGCATTCCTAAACGTAAAGGTTCTCAGCAAGTCAACCCTGCAAGTGTTAAAGTGAATTGAAAAATTGATTAAAAACAATACAATAACAACAAGGAACAAATAATAGACAACATACAAGAATAAAGTAAGTTCGCTACAATTTAATTCTTTGAACTAGCGATCCCCAACTTACAAACTTGCCATTTATCTTAATCAACACGTAAAACACAAAACAAAAGTAAAACAAGAAAAGCGCACTCCAATACTGAAGTGCACGCAAATCCTTTAATGACTTTAGAGTCATTGAGATTACTTAGAATCATATGCTTTGAATTCAGCAGTCTTTCTTATGAGCGATGAGTGAAAGCAGCGGCACTCGTCGCTCATCGCTGTTATGAGAATGCTTCACGTGGAAGTGGTTGTTGTTGTGCGCAACCGCACGCACTCGCACTCGGTTTTTGACGAGTGATTTAGAATCGTAAAAAAACGATTCGCTGCAGGTCTCTGATACAAACCTACCCTGGCAGTCACAAAAACCTCACCACATAGAATGTTCTAAAGTTTCAACCAATTTAATTGATGTTTTTTTAAAGTGGATAAGTAGAGTTAAAGTTTCAACCAATATAATTGATTTTATTTTACATGTAGATAATTATGATGCGAAGGTTATAGGCTAAAAAAATAGAGTTGCCACCTAGTTTTTTTTATTCTTATGAATTCAGTGACGTGGCGAACACTAGCTAAAAATAGGCCACTGAATCCGAATCCGTTGTCAGAATTTCAAAAATTATGTAATTTTTAACTATGGCTGCCACCTAACTTTTAAAATTTTTACAATTTCGGTGCTGGGCGAACATAAGCTAAAAATTGGTCGCTGAATCCGAATTCGTCATCAGAACTTAAAAGTATTATAATTTTTTTCCATAGAGTTGCCATCTAAAATTATTTTCTTTTTACGAATTCGGTGCTAGGGCGAACTGTAGGTAAAATAGGTCACTGAATCCGAATCCGTTATCAGAAATTATGCAATTTCTTACCATAAGGTTTTCACCTTTATTTTTACTAATGTGGTGCTGGCGAATACTAGGGTAGAATTAATCACTGAATCCGAAACCGTTATTTGAATTTAAAAATGATGTAGTTGTCTTACTATAGGGAAGCCAGCTAAATTCTTTTACTTTTAAGAATTCGGTGCTGGGACGTACATTAGGTAAAAATGGGTACGGAAACCGCATTCCTTGTCCAAATTTAAAAATTCTGCAATTTTTTATCATTGGGATGCCACCTATATTTATATTTTTACGAATTCGCTAGCGAAAGACAAAACTCCAAAATTGTTTACATTTTTTAAAAAAGCACTACATCGACAGTTCACCTCTACAGACTCAAACCAGACTCCACAGACACTTTCACTTACACATATACTGTTATATTCATGTAAGCCTGTTAAAAAAGTACCTGGTGAAGCGGGCTGGGGTTCAGTGTTTGATAAAAATAAACTTAAAAGAAAATTTAATAAGCTGTTGCAGAATAAAAAAATTCAAAATAATAAAACTCAATATATTAATATATGCAATCCCGAAGAACATAACAAGTAAATCCATGCAACATACATTGATAAAAGTATTCCATGATTCACCCCAGGGAAGACATTTAGGGCATTTTAAAATAGTACTAAAATTAAAACAGCGCTAAACAGGAAAAAACATGCGGCGGATTGTAAAAAATTATGTAAAAAAATGGGAAAAATGTGCTCGTAATAAACAGACGAGACATATTAAAGGAAAAAAATACCATTACAGACACTCCGACAACTAGATTTGAAATAACGGTTACCGATATATATTCACAATGTAATGTGATCTAAGTAAATTTGCCATTGCTCATCCAATTCAAACAAAAGACTCAAAGTCGATTGCGACAACATTGGTAGAACAATTAATTTTAAAATACGGTTGTTTCAAAACATTGAAATCAGATAGGGGTACAGAATCTACCGTTGTACTTATGAGGAATATATGCAATTTGTTGAAGATAGAACAAATTTTCTCAGCACCTTAAACAATTTGATTCTCAACGAGTATCTTATTTCTTTCGCAGATGATGGAAAATGGAATTAATTTTTGGAAACAAATTACATTACTTTTATATTCTGACGACGGATTCGAATTCAGCGACCCATTTTTAGCTTATGTTCGCCCTGCACCGAATTTGTAAAAATTTAAAAATGTAGGTGGCAACCCAATGGTAAAAAATACCATAATTTTTGAAATTATGACAACGGATTCAAATTTAGTGACCCATTTGTAGCTAGTGTTCTCCCCAGCACCGAATTCGTAAAAATAAATAAATTAAGTGACAACCCTATGGAAAAATACGTAATCTTGACCAATTCTACCTAACTGTGTGATAAATGATAAAACTAAAATCTATAATATAGATGATTATGCTAACGAATTAAAAATTCGATTAAGTACTTCAATTATAAAAGCTAAAGACATAATTAAAATAGTATAAAAAAATCGAAAAAATGAATTTGACAAAAATGTAAACATATCAAACTTCTCTGAAGGATACTTAGTTTTAGTAAAATTAGAGACTAAAAAGAAAAATCAAAGTCCATACCACACACCATATAAAACTATTTGTAGTGAAAGAGAAAATTCCATAATAGAATTAATAACAAAAATCGAAAATTCGTTAATAATATGTTAAAAAAATTTTCTAGTAAATAAAAATAAACAATAATTTCAAATATTAATTACCACCACCATCACTAGTAGGTACACTTTGCGTTTGTGCCGCTAGAAACCGCACAAGCATGACCGTGACAGCGAGTGTTGTGTTACAATTACATTGTACAGAAAAACACAACAACAACATGCTATGAGTTGATCTAGTGCCGCTGTCACTTTGAAGTCAAGGCCACAATTAAGCGAACCAATTAATATTGGTAAGGAATATGAATTTGAGGGGTAATTACGAAGAATGATGACTAACTGACAGTGGTTGGTCAATTATTAATTTTAAAACTTATATTTTAAAAATATTAGAATTTAAGGAGGAGCATTGGAAATAATGGTAGAAATTAATTTAAGAAAATACTGTTTTTTTCTAGAAAATAAGTAGAGTATTTTGTATAACAAAATCAGATTTGAATGAAAACTATTTCTGAACTCAACAGTTCTTATTTTTATTTAGCTTCTCCATAGGCTCCTAAGCCAACAACAGAATAAAGCGAGGCTCCTTTAGCCATCAATTATAGCGGTTTTGGTGCGCTCTAACTACCAAACACTTCATCATGACAGGCTTAACCATGATAAGTGACAAATCACTCTACTGTCTTAAATTCCTAAATTCATACAAACACCACATGGCGATCCTTCTTTCACCACACACCTTAAAATATTTTTTTTTTTTGTTTTCTTATTTTCTTTTGTTTTTGTTTGCTCTCTCCATAATTGGAGTTCATTTGAGGCATCTATCATCATCCCGGGACTATATTTTTAAATCCCGAAAATCTCGGGATTGGAAAAAGCCCAAATTTTGCATTCCCTAGTAAGTACATCTGCTACACGAACGTTTATCGTTTCCTAAAAAGGTTTCGGTTACTCACGAATGACTACCATAGAATTTATTTCAATATTTTCCAACGGTTCTTTCCATTTATCACGTTTATGGAGTTCTTTCAGGTATTCGTTTTTCCATCTGATGTAGAAATTTTGATGCAGAGCTTTAAGTCTCGATGTAAGTCTCGATTAACAATAAAAACGGGTTCTTCTATGTATATGCAGCTCTATTGGAGCAAAAAGTGAATTACCAACAAGAAAATGGCCGATAGCCAGGGCGGAAGTATCTGCTCAATCTTCAGAAATGGCTGAAATTGGACGCAAATTTAGACATGCTTCTATGTGAGACAAAAAGGTTGAAATCTTTTCAGAAGTATATATAAATGTACCTGTAATTTTACGAAAATGAACTTAAAAGCTCTTAACACCCGCCTCCCAGAGACTAGCCATGTGGGAAGCATCAGGTGGATTAAAGTGCCAAGTTAAATTTTGAAGGATGCTTCATGTGAACCATTGAACCTTCAAGTGAACCAATGTGAACCATTCCACCATAGCTCATTTTCTTTGAATTCTTGTGATGAAATACCGCAGCTTGCTAAATCAGCCAGATTTGAATGAGAATCAATGTAAAACCATTTAGCTTGGCCGACGGTTTTGGAAACACTATTGGTTACAAAAGTTTTCTACTGACAAGGAAGATTTCGCAATCAAGCCAGCATAGTTGTGGTACTTGTCTCAAAAATCACTTTGTCTGTGGAAACTGGTAGTTTTAGAAGTGAAGCGTCAACCAATTCAGTCAAGAGTACTGCTCCGCAAAGCTCACGTCTCGGAATAGAAAATGTCTTAACGGGTGCGAATTTTGTTTTGGCTGCAAGTAAATGTGTGTATATTGGACTAGACATAGGATCAGCGTCTTAGTGTATAGGAAGACATGGAGAGCGTCACAGAAAGCCGAGATTAATTTCTTTCAAATTATCTACTAGCTATAGAATTTTAGAACTAGCTATAGACCGAGCTTGTGGTCTTCAGGGAAGTTTTTTTTAATGCAATTTCATTGCTTTTTTTCGTAGTGCCTACGTAATATTTTCACAAAAATGGTCAGAATCTGTTATGAGTTGATTTTCGGGAAGATCCTCCATCTCCCAAAAACAAGAAATTTCTTTATCAAGAGATATCTCATTGAAGTAGTAAACGCTTGTTTTGGGACCTATACTTTTATTGTTGGTTATTAGACCGGTCAAAATCCACCCAAATATGTTCTCTTGGGTGAGTAGATAACTGTATATATTATGTTTAATGCCATTCTTAGCCGGATATTTTTGTCGAATGTTGTTGCTTTGTAATGCGGTTTTGCTTTCATAAAGTATGCTTAGCTCGGACAAAAAACAAAAAAAAAACCACAGGTATTTTGTGATTACAATTACAGTAATCCTAATCTATAAAAATTAACAATTAAGATCACTAATTGTAATGTATAAAAGTATTAGTACAACTACTTTAATGGGTATATACACAGATTACAATTACGATTACTGTAATTGTTATAGAAAAATCAATTGATTACAATTACAATTATTGTAATGAATGAAAAATTACATTTAACATAATTACGATGGCGTCTCAAAAAAAAGTTATCTTAGGTCTCAGACATGGTTTTTTACAATTTCTGTAATTTACAAGAAGAAATATTTTGATTACGACTTCACTGTGGACCAAATTCAGGTTAGCAAATGTTAGGTCGATTCTGAGAGTGAGGGGTGAAAATAGAGGCTAAATTAGAAGACCCGTATCGCGGCGTTTGTTTATGTTAGTTGGAATTTTTTTTTAATCGACCTTCGAACTTTGCAGTCAAATGCCGATTTTTAGCATATTGTTTATATGGTTTTTTGGCTATAACTCGTCGACTAATTGATATTTTTTCAATCTGTAATAACCAAATTATTGCTAGAGGCCTGTGCAACAAGTAAAGTAAATTTTTGTGGTGCTTATGAAGCAAAATGTTGGAAAAATTATTTTTTTTCATGCTTTTTGAAAATATTTTCCACAGAACTAAGTCTTTTTTGCTTTCTGTTTGATCTATAATATGCTTCTCAGTTTCTTCAATAAATTTCATTTGAAAAGAAAATGGTCTTAGTCGATAATTTGCCCAAAACCATTAAATAAATAGCGATTTAGGTAGAATTAAAAAGGGAAGTTCCAAGAATTAGGATTTAGTAAAACAACTTTTTGTTTTCAACCACCGCACAGGTAGCGATTTTTTTTTATTTCGTATAAGCGAACTAATTTCAAAAATAAAGATTCAGTTAACACTCGAAACACTCGAAACTCGGCCCAAGCTGATGTCTTTTAATTTTCGCTCGGTCGTGATAATATTCGCTATGAAGTGTTTTAGAACTTATTTCATTTTGTGAGTGATTTAAGTTAAGTGCATCGGTTTCATAAAAATAACAGAAAACATTGTATAATATATATTGTATTAAAAATGTCGGAACCAAAATGTAAAATGGACAATTTTTGTAATGTTTGTGGACGTTTCATAGCAAGCGATGAAAAATGTGGCAATGCGAGTGATTTTTTTTTGGAAGCCTATAAACAATATTTCTCGCAAGAGTTTATCACTGACGTAAACTATGCCCCTACAAAAGTTCGCTTTAATTGCTATTCAACTCTTATGCAATGGAAAAGTGAAAAGAAGAAGGCTATGCTTTTTGGTATACCAATGATGTGGTTAGACAACAGCCCGCATCAAGAAGAAAATTGCTATGGATGTATCAACTACCATAAAACTTTGAATAGAAGGAAAGCAAAGAATAAAACTTATGTAGCAGTGCCAAGTGCCCAATAACCATTACCGCACTCAGAATTCGTTCCAGTACCAACATACCGAAGTATTGATCTTCAAACAGACATCAGTACTACAACCGCCGCTGCTACATCCCTGGATTTCTTCTCAGAATACGACCCTGGTGAAGGTACATCCTATGAAACACCAAAGGACCCAATCCTAGTCACACAAAACCAATTGGATGGAATTGTTGCATATTTGTGTTTGACCCAGAAAAAAATCAGAACTAATGGCTTCATTTTTTAAAGGAAATAATTTGCTGATGAAAGGTACCAAAGTAACATCATATCGAAAACGCCAAAAAGAGTTAGAAAAGTTCTTCAATGTGAATGGTGCAAAAAATTTCGCTTATTGCAACGATATTGAAAAGTTAATGGAGACGATGGGGTTAACCTATAAAAAAGATGATTGGCGTATATTCATCGATAGTTCACTAATCAGCTTAAAAGTTGTGCTTTTGCACAAGACAAATAGAATGCCTTCTGTTCCGATTGCATATAGCACTGACACTAGTGAAAATTTCGATAATTTGAAACACATTCTGGAAGTAGTAAAATATAATGAACACCAGTGGCGCATTTGCTGCGACCTCAAAATAGTTTCATTGATTACAGGCTTAACAGCATCTGGCCTTTCAAAATATCCGTGTTTTTTGTGCGATTGGGATTCACGATATGGAGAAGGTATTAAAGGAAGAAACCAGTTCAAACAGCATAACTGAAATAGTCGCTTTGGACGGAAATGGCATAAAGACAATAGGCTACTCGAAAGTCTTGTTCCTGAAATGAAAATTTTGTTGCCGTTGCTCCACATTAAACTTGGCATTGCTAAAAATTTTTTGAAATGTATCGCAAAAAGACGAGCAGTATTCAACCGCTTAGCAGACATTTTCCCAAGACTAAGTAACGCCAAAATTCAGGAAGGGGTTGTTAATGGTCCCGACATACGGAAACTAATGAGTCGTCAAGATTTTGACCAAGTTCTGACAGACCGAGAATTAAATGCATGGCTCGCATTGAAAGCAGTCATTAAAGGACTTTTGGGTAAAAAACGCAAAGACAACTACAGGCAATCTGTTGCAAACATGTTGGCAGCTTTCGATGAAATTGAATCAGATTCATTTCTTGAATCAGCATCTTGATCAACTCGCTCAGCAGTTGCCAACTGAATCTGATGAGCAAGGCGACCGTTATCACCAAACTGCGCTTCTATTTGAAATAAGGTAACTATAGAGTGTGCATATTTTGAATTCCTAGATTTTTCTAATATCTTTGTCAGAGTGCACAATTTAAACATGTTAACGATTGAAAACTATTTTCGTTTCAGGTACAGAGGAAAGAAATCTCCAGATGCAATACTCGCTGAAATTTGTTGGTGGTATAAAAACACCTTTGAAGAAGAGGAAGACGAGGAGAAAGAGGAAGAAGGGGAAAACAAAGATGAAATTCCAGAATATCTGTTGGACGAAATTATCCACCTTTCTGATGATGATGACGATGACCAAGATATCAGAGAGAGCAGTGATGTTGATCCACAGCCGACTGCTGAACGGCAACAGGCCAAATCATTAATTTAATTTATTTAATTTTTTTAATTAAAACTATTTATAACTAACATTTCAAAATTATATTTTTTTCCATATTTTTAATGTTTCTTCAAAACCAACACTGAACAAAATTGGTACATAAAAAATGAGAAGTAAATTAATATTGAGCTGGAAAACGCAAGTTTTGTATTACTTATGAGTGTTTTCTTTTCAAATGAAATTTATTGAAGAAACTGAGAAGCATATTATAGATCAAACAGAAAGTAAAATAAACTTAGCAATAATTTGGCTTTTCAGATTGAAAAACTATCAATTATTCGACGAGTTATAACCAAAAAACCATATAAACAATATGCTGAAAATCGGCATTTGACTGCAAAGTTCGAAGTTAATAATAATAATAATAATAATAATAATAATAATAATAATAATAAAAATAATAATAATAGTAATAATAATAATAACAATAATAATAATAATAATAATATTAATAATAATAATAATAATATGTAAGCATTGCATAGTGTGAACAGAACACATTTACTTATGTATCCCTGAACCTTCTTATGTTCCTCCCTGACAGCTGCGGCCAACTTCATTTGCCAGGGAAACAACATAAAGATAAAATAAATATTATTACGCCATATTAGAAAATGTATTTCCGTTTTCATTATTATTATTTGTACATTCGAATGAAGCAGTCTTCAAATATAATCGATTTAAATAAATAAATAAAATTGTATTATTTCAACCTCAGAGTGGGATACAGACTCAAATTAAAATTTTCTACTATCGCCTACATTTATTTTTATGGAAATGCCACCACGGAGACTATCGCGCCAGGAAGTTGTGGAGGTGCTGACCAAAGCTGGGATTTCATTTCCAGAAACCGCATCCTTGGCTCAACTGAGGTCACTTTACGAAGAGTTGCCGGAAGGAAATTGTACAGCACAGGGTGATGATCCAGAAATTACATTTTCTGATGTTCCACCTGTTGCTGCTAGTACAGCGCCCGACAATGCTTTGGCCAGTTATGGTCATTTTGGTGTTTTTGTAGAAACTCCTGCTACAACTGCTTTCGTTGATGCATCTGCTGCCACTTCTGCATCTGCTGCCACTTCTGCCTCTGCTACTACTTCTGTTACTGCCGCCACTTCCGTTACTGCCGCCACTTCTGTCACTGCTGCCACTTTTGTCACTGCTGCCACTTCTGCATCTGCTGCCACCTCAGCCACTGCAGAATCTTCTACCTTGTCCGCCTCCTGTGATACGCTCGACGAAGAACTGGTTCGCCTTCGCAAGGAAAAAGAGTTGGCTCTATTGAGACAAGAAGTAGAGCTACTTCAGAGTCAAATGCCACCAACTCAGTCTGTGGACGTAATGGCAATAGATTCAATGGTTAATAAATTTAGTGGAGACGACACTTATAACATCAAAAAGTGGATTCTCGATTTAGAAGATTCGTTTGATTTGTTGGGTTATAAGGGCCGGACAAAATTAATATGCGCACGTCGGCTTTTAGATGGTACTGCCAGACTTTTTGCACGCACAACAGTGTCATCAACTTATGAAGATTTGAAGCAAGCTTTGTTGGAGGAATTCGGCCACTCTCTTACTTTGTTCGAAGTGTACGAGCAGCTAAAAAATAGAAGTTGAAGCCGTCTGAGAGCATCCAGCGGTACATGGTGGAGATGAAGATGATAGCAGAGAAAGCAAATATTCCGGAACCGGACTTAGTTGATGCTATTATACGTGGCATAAATGATCGAAGTCCTCTGTCAACCATGCTGTACCAGGCTACGACACTTCGTCAACTTAAATTTCAACTAGAGAGGTATGAGAAGCTGAGGCCAAAATTTCCAGCCCCGGTACAACGTGTGCAACTGGGCACCTATGGGCGTTCCTCAAATGCTGCTGGCCCAACCACGTCATCAGTGAATAATCATCGAACCGCCGCTACTTCTATAAAGCCTACTGCCTCTGCTGTAAAAACGCCACCTCAGCCAGATAGTCCACGTTGTTTCAATTGCTCACAGTTTGGCCATTACTAGTCGCAGTGTCCAAGGCCAAAGCGAGCGCAGGGCTCATGTTTTAAATGTGGAGAATTGGGGCACTTCCACCAGGCATGCCCAAGAAAATTGAACACCATTGCTGCCGTCGAGGAATCATTGAGAGATGCTGAAGAAGCTGAAGCCCTGCTGTCTTCGGAGGAGGCTGAGTTGATCAGGACCGTCAATGCAATGCAAATGGTAAGTGCCACCTTTCTTGATAAACAAAGCAAACGCACAGACACTTATAGCATTCTCACTCTCTTTGATACTGGTAGCCCGAAGAGTTTTATTAAGAGGTCTGCAGTCCCGTTCAAGATAAATAATATCCTCAAGCCCATCAAATATCGTGGAGTAGGTTCAGAACAACTTAAAATATATGACGAAATTTTATGTGAAGTCAGTATAGGAAATCAAAAAGTAATGCATTTATTTTCTGTTTTGCCAGATTCGGATCTTTCAGTTCCCATATTAATTGGACGGGATTTAATGAAACAATTTAAGATATTTCTCTGCAAGTTCAGAAAAACCTTCAATTTTAAGAAAAAGTTAAATGAAATTAAAAATGAAAGTAAAAGTTTAGTTTTAACAGAAAAAATTAATGAATTTAAAAATGAGAATAAATGTTTAAGTTCTAAAATTCTACCTGACTGTGCGTTTGATTTGAGTAAGAATAAAGAAGATCATTACCAGTGTCCGATGCAAAAACCTGTTGAGTCGCTTTGTTTGGAAACAGAACTTACATTGGGGTCAACTTCAGGTGATTCCCTGGCTTCATTTAAGGAGGATTATGTTTTACAACTTAATGGCGTTGTTTGTGTTAACCGTAAAGATAGTTGCAACAAAAATGGTCAAATAGATATTGATGAACGTGTCTTAGCTATTTCAGAGATGTGTTCCGAACAAAATATTGATATTAATCCCGAATTAAACAAGAATGAAATGGACGCTTTGCGGTCAGTAGTTTTTAGAAATTATTGTTGTCCTCCTCCTGAAATAGAAATAGAACCTTATGCTTCGGAAATGAAGATAAACTTAACTGATGAT
Organism: Coremacera marginata; assembly: GCA_914767935.1. Lineage (NCBI taxonomy): Eukaryota > Metazoa > Arthropoda > Insecta > Diptera > Sciomyzidae > Coremacera > Coremacera marginata. The sequence goes on along the minus strand of OU612045.1, from coordinate 121,414,630 downwards.
ACCCCCTTTCATAGTGCACCTCGAAGACTTCCGTATTCAGAGAAATTGGAGGTGCAGGCTATAATTGATGAATTGTTAAAAAAATATATAATAAGGCATAGTAATTCACCCTACGCGTCGGCAACAGTTTTAGTCAGGAAAAAAAATGGGGACGGCCGACTTTGTATTGATTACAGATTTTTAAATAAAAAGACTATTCGTGACAATTTTCCTATGCCATTAATTGAGTATTGTTTAGAATACTTGGAGGGTAAAAAGTATTTTACTGTTTTAGACTTAAAGAATGGATTTCATCAAGTGCGAATGCATGAGGAGTCAATTAAGTATACATCGTTTGTGACCCCTGGTGGTCAATATGAGTATTCCAAAATGCCGTTTTGGCTTGAAAAATGCTCCTGCATTTTTTCAAAGATTTATTTGTGATATTTTAAAAGATCTTTTAAATTCAGGCAAAATAGTTGTCTTTATGGATGACATTACGATAGCGACTAAAGATTTTGAAACTCATAAAGAAATTGTAAGCGATGTTCTCTGCCGTTTATATCAGAAAGGTTTTGAATTGAAAATGAGCAAATGCAAATTTGGTTACTATGAAATACATTTTTTGGGCTATATAGTGAATGCAAAAGGAATTCGACCTAGTCAAACACATATTGAAGCCATTAAAAACTTTCCGCAGCCTCAGAACTTTAAGCAACTTCAGCAGTGTCTTGGTTTATTTTCATACTTCCGAAAGCTTGTCCCATCATTTTCGTCCATTGCGAAACCTATTACAAATCTTTTAAGGAAAAATGAGATTTTTAACTTCAGTCAAGATTGTATAGAAGCATTTAATAAACTTAGGAGTGCCTTGATTTCCTCACCTGTGTTGACTATATATAGCCCAAATAGAGAAACTGAGTTACATACTGATGCCAGTAAACTGGGATTTGGAGCTGCTTTAATGCAGAAACAAGATGATGGTAAATTTCATCCTGTAGCTTTCTTTTCCAAAACTGCCTCTGAGAGTGAATCGAAGTTGCACAGTTTCGAGCTAGAAACGTTAGCCATAGTTTATGCCCTTGAGAGATTTAGAACTCAGTTAAGAGGTATTCCTTTTACAATGATCACTGATTGCAATGCATTGGCTCAAGCAATGGTAAAAAAGCAGGTGAACCAGCGCATAGCAAGGTGGGTCTTCAGTTTTGAAAACTATAACTATCAAGTGAAACATCGTAGTGGAATTTCGATGGGTCATGTTGATGCTCTTAGTCGGTGTCACTTAGTTAGTTCTGATGATGTTAATGAAATAGATTTGAACATTCAAATTACACAGAATCGTGACGAAGAAATTAAAGCCCTTAGGTGCAAACTTGAGAATGGACCTGTGCAAAATTTCGAATTAAAAGATGGGCTAGTATTTAAAAAGGATAAAAGTTCTGATCATCTTCAACTTTATATACCTAATGAAATGGAGAACAATATAATTAGAGTAACTCATGAGAAGATTGGTCACATGGGAATAGATAAAACGGTTGACCAACTCAGGCGAAATTATTGGTTCCCAAAGTTAAGAAAAAAAATAAAACGTTATATACAAAATTGTACCAAATGTATTATTTATTCACCAGCTGCTCGTTCAAATGAACACAACCTTTATAATATACCGAAGAGTCCCATACCGTTTGATACCATTCATATAGACCACTTCGGCCCTTTACCATCTGTTCGTTCTATAAGAAAACATGTTTTGGTAGTAGCAGATGGATTTACAAAACATGTAAAACTGTATGCTGTTAAGACAACAAGTACTAAAGAAGTTTGCGCATCTTTGCAGAAATATTTTGATAACTTCAGTCGACCTAGGCGTATTGTTAGTGACCGTGGGACGTGTTTCACTTCTCAGGAGTTTTCTAAATTTTTACAAAAGAATAATATTGAACACGTAAAAGTCGCAGTTGCTTCCGCTCAAGCTAATGGGCAGGTGGAAAGGGTTAATAGAGTGCTCAAAGCAATGGTAGCAAAGTTATCAGAGCCGATAGATCACTCAGATTGGGTAGGTAATTTAGTAAATGTTGAATATGCTATCAACAATTCTGTTCACTCATCAACGCGGAAATCTCCATGCATGTTGCTATTTGGTATAAACCAAAGGGGTAGAATGATTGACGAACTGACTGAGTATTTAGAAGAGAAAGAGGAAATCGATGTATGTGACTTAGAAAAGACACGTTCTGAAGCTCTAAAAAATATTGAACGATCACAAAAATATAATCTTAAGTACTTCCTTAAACATAGTGTGTCTGCCAGGATCTTTGAAGTGGGGGATTTTGTCGTTATGAAAAATGTAGATACTACAGCTGAAACAAATAAAAAATTCGTTGCTAAATATAAAGGTCCTTATGTAATTAATAAAAAATTGCCTCATGACCGATATATCGTGAAAGATATTGAAAATTTTCAAGTAACTCAAATGCCATATGATGGTGTTGTTGAAGCAAAGCGATTGAAGATGTGGGTTTCTCAACCTAAAGCATCGGACTCTCTTGGAACTGATCTGCAGGGTGACACTGATCCATTAAAATTGTAATTACAAATCCTTCTGGCAACTCGTTCGAGGCGATCGAGGTTTTTCAGTACCGCTCCTGCCTTCGTCGCAGGGTTTGTAGCTTGACCTCCTGCTCTATAGCTATTTCGGTATTGTTCTCCTTTATCAGTTTCCATATGCTTATGCGATCTTGTGCTAGAAGATCGATTGGTATGGTTCCACTGATCACTAGTACCGCGACCTCAGAAACTGTGCGGTACGCTGAAACTACCCTTAAAGCTGCCGTTCTCTGTATCGCAGATAGGGGCTTCAGGCGTCGTTTTGTTTTAAGTGCGTCAGCCCACAGCTCACTTCCATACAAAAGAATGGAGTGTGTTGTCGACATTAACAACTTCCGTTTGCTCTGCCTTGGCCCGCCTATATTTGCCATTAGCTGGCTAAGCCAGGCTGTTGTTTGGGCTGCGTTTGTCGCCGCATGTTGAATCTGTGCGCAGTAGGACAGCTTAGAATCAAGTCTTATCCCTAGGTAGTTTACCACCTTCTGGGTAGTGATCGTGCTTACGCATACTTGCATTTCGACTTCTAGTGGGATATGCTTTCTTGTGAGAAGAAGGCGCTCAGTTTTTTCAGTACACAACCATGAACTTTTAACTATAAAATATAGTTTTATATATAATATAAAAAAAAAGTTCTGCGTTGACTGAACAAAACTAGCTATCTTTTGTCAAAAGAGGAAAAAAGTAAACATTTTTGATTTTCCCAAACACAAATGTAAAAATCACTATTTTTATAGTTTTGGTTAAAGAAACTATTTGAAACTATTTTGAAAACATTATTCCAATAAATTTTACATATAAACTGACTATATAATTTTTACTCATTTTTACTTAAATATAAAAAAAAACATACATGTAATAAAAATATTCATACACACTCTGTATGAAATGCGTATAACATTCAGAAGTTTTATTTTTCCAATATTATTTTACGTCTAAAAAGTGACCATGACATTTTTAAGGCCCATCATATTTTCGTTCAACACAAGCCAGTATTTCAAAAAGTAGTAGTCAAATGTATTTTTATTGGTTTGTACTATGAAAAAGTATGATATTCCGGCAACTGCGTGATTTTTATGTCCTTACAAAATTGCTCTTTTGCTCTCCTCTTGAAATAAGAGTATACATTCTTGTGAGTAGACGTCAAATATCTTGACAACCTTATAATAATTGAATCATGCGACAATGTTGTTGTCGTCGTTAATGTGTATAAGCTATTATTCTTGTGAGTTGACGTCAAATATCTGAACAACCTAATAATAATTCATGATCAGTATGAATAATTCATGATCAATAATCAATGATCAGGAGCCGAATTACAGCATCCGTGATCGAATGATTGCTTTCGGGTTTTTACAGTTTGGTATGACAGCTATCGTGAACGAGGAAAAGTTATCGTTTTTTGATCAATCGGTGTTGTAAACAAGAAAAGTTATTTGATTTTCGTATTATGTCTGTCGTGAACGAGCATATGTTCGATTCGGTTCTTTCGAAAAAACAGCGTGATTTTTATGTCCTTACAAAATTGCTCTTTTGCTCTCCTCTTGAAATAAGAGTATACATTCGGGTACACTCTTCGATTGCATTCTAGCTGACGAGTCGGCTTAATTTCGGTGCGCACGCAAAAATGTAAGTAAATTGTATAATTTATAAATCATTTATTATTACTAAATCCATGCTTTATTTACAGGAGCAATGCAAATAAAATAAACGCCTTGTAGAGGATCAAAGAAGCGTTAAAACTTAACCCTTTACATTTGAAATTAAACTTTACACAAATCAAATTAAATTCTTTAAACTTCAAATTCAACCTACTTCATTACGAATTCAGCTTTTTATAAATAAATTTTAAATTTTTACTATTTAAATCCAAATTTAGACTAAATTTTAAAAAATTTACTAAAATTTAAATTTTAAAACTTAAAATTAGACTTTTTATTTCGTGTTTTGACTTTTAAAAGTTGAATTCCAAGTTTGAGAAGCTTAAAGTGTTTAAATGCATTCATAAAAAGTTAGATTCGTATTAATAGATTAAATTTGAAGTTTGAAAACTTTAATTTGATTTATGTAAAGCTGATTGTTTGATGAATTTCCTTATTTTCAGTTATTTTTATACCCCAACGCGTACTGCGTAAGGGGTATATTAACTTTGTCATTCCGTTTGTAACGCCAAGAAGGAGGCATGGCAGGTATACAAAAATATATATATTTTTGATCGGCATCATCTCCTGAGCCGATTTCCGTGTGTCCGTCTGTCGACACGATTACAGCCGCAATTTTAAAGCTTTCGCGATGAAATTCAAAATATAAGTTTATTTTTAAAAAAGGAAGATCAAGTTAGAAAATGGGACAAATCGGATGAAAACCACGCCTATCTTTCATACAAAGTGACTTTATATTAACCGTGAAATGTCTTTAAAACCCACAAAAATTAAAGAAATGCCTTAAAATTTGGCAGGTGAGTCTTAATTCTGGCTATGAAAATTGGAAAAATCGGACGAAAACCACGCCGACCCCCCCATACAAAGTGGCTTTATTTCAAACGTAAAATCTATATATAATAAAATATTTAATGTGAACCATCTCAAATCGGCAAATCAGATCAAAACCACGCCTACTTCCCAAAGTGACGTCATTGACGTCGTTTTGATACAAAGTGACGTCATCAAAATAGGAAAACTTTCGTTATTGTATAAAACTGAATGTCATCGTGTATGTCGTGGCTAAAGACTTTGAACATACTTTAATATGGCCGCGGGGGGGGGGGGGGGTATTTTAGCTTCGGTACTCTGCCGGAGCTCCACCCTTAATAGTTTTAAGTAATCTCGATCTTTTATTACTTCGTATCCATACATGCACTAATAAATACTTTTAAAGTGCCTTCATGAGTTTATTTATTTTTGGTTCCCGTGATCTCATTGTGATACCAATGATTTTTTTTTTTTTAGTTTTCGTATTTAATTTTATTTTAAATTTTACCTCAATTTAATTTTTATTATATGTAAATATTTGAATGTATATAAAATAAATGCATATATTTTTTTAATAAGTTACCGGCTTTTTTAATTGAGATTTTTCTACCCCACACTTACTGGGGGTTGATTTTATTAACACATCGTCTGGGGGATGGGTCGAAATGATCCTATTTTACGAAATTTTGCTATATAAGCTGTCGAAAGGACTTTGACCGTGCTTCTATTGATCAGTTTGTGTTATGCGTTTTATTAAATGTTTGTGCACAAATACTCAAGACTGAACCTATAAGTTTTATGCGGATTCCAATGGCTTAAGTTCTCAAGAAGCTTTGCACAGCATTTTTTTCTCTCTGAGGCTTGCCAATGCAATGTCTGCAGACAGGTGACAGCCGATCACAAAATTTGTATTGAAAAAATTTTCTGCGTCAGATGGCATTTAGTGGTTCGTTCTCACAATTCCTTTCTAAAGAATCTCTTGTTGCGATCAGCTCCAAAAGTTCCAATTTGTATTCATAATAATCTTCAATACTACCTTCGTTCCATTGTCGGCATTGCAAAATCAAACTCAAATCAAATGAAATCTTTTATATAAGCATTTCAAGCAAGCGATGCATGATTTTAAATTTATTCAAATTAAAGATCTTTCATTGTGTAATCGAAGTATAGATGTGAATGTACGTAGGAGCATTCTTTAAATTCATAGTTATAATATTTTCAAAGATAAAAATAATTTGTGTGTGTGTGTGTTAAAATTGAATTACAAAGTTAGAGGATGAGGTTAGAATTGTTGGTTTAATATATATTTATTTATTGACTGTGGCTCAAATGTAACACCTTGCCAGTGAGCATCAGTATCCAAATAGTTTTCATTGGCTTTTATATTTGTTAGTTTGAATTTTGGATCAGAACTAAGGCATCGAAATATGCGACCTTAATGACATTTGCTCATTTCAAGCAGTTGCAAGAGTTATTTCTGACTATCCTTAAGTTCGAATTGAAAAACGCTTTTCTATAAAAAGAAAAACAATTGTATAAGATTGTGTAGAAGAAATAAGTTTAAATTTTAATAACTACTTTGCTAGTCAGTTTCCATCTTATCTTAAATAATAGCATGTAGGCCCATTTGCATCAACAATTTAATGTATCCTTAGTTATTTTCTTCGTCCCAACAGAAGAGCACCAACACCTGAATTTTCGCTAAATTGATCTGAAAACGACACACAATAAACAAGTAATGGCATTGATGAATAAGGATATTATAGCAAGAA